>BTPG01000006.1:163062999-163570499 GCA_036245525.1 Semisulcospira habei | reverse complement strand
TGAACTATCATGGTCGAGCCTTCGCCTGTTGTACTGCGTCAGGGCTAAATGGGTTAATATTTGACACTTCTTACTTCTTTTGTTCTTTTTCCCGAAAGCCCTTAGCGAATGGATTCTTTGCGATTTTCAGGCGTGTAATCTGCAAATGTGACAGAAAATAAATCGTGCAAAAAACAAAAAAAAAAATCAGTGAAAATAGCGAGTTTTTATTCAAAATTGTTTTAAAAGACCTAAAAACAAAACTTACAGAACACAAAAACAGAAGCATGCACTCACGCACGCAACGCACACACCACACTGATGTTTGTACGCTGTAGTATGTAAAAATCTTATAGCTGATGCCCGATACTGTTATTTTGTTAACCCTTTGACTCCTGAGAAACTGATGAACTCCTAAGAAAACAGGTGAACAACACCCAGGTGCAACGGACAAAGACCCTCATGAGGCCCCTGCAACTGCAGGAGCCTTATGAGGATCTATGCCTAGTGTTGGCGGCCTCATTCATATTTGCGTGCTTAAAGCAGCCTAGCTTGTACTAGGCTTCTTTTTAAGGCATCGTTTTTAGCGGCTGGTAATAGTGCAGAGGCCAGATCTGTTCATCTGGTCTGAAATCTTGATCAGTAACAAATACTTCACAAGAAAACCCTATCCACTCAACCTCCCCCACCCCCACCCCCCCACCCCTAACCCTCCACCCATCCGGCACCCCCTGCCCCCCACCCCACCCCCAACCCACGTGCCATCCCACACGCACATACACAACATCATCAAATGCAATCACCTTTCAAGTACGCAAAGGCCCGCGCACAGCCGTGCGCGGGCCAACGGCGGCCGACGTAGGCCCGATGGCCTTTTGCGCATTGGGTTCGCTTTGTCGTCATGATGGTGCAAGCAAGAACATACGAAAAGGAGCTATATAGATATCAGAATTATACCATACCTCCTGTGTTGCGCAAAATACATCACGAGCGCTCAGTTCGACCGACAAAAATGCGAGCTTTAGCGAGCGTTTTATCGGCCGAAGTTAGCATTCTGATTAACGGGAAGGGAGGCAACGCATGATTTAATTTATCTATGCAATTAAATTTTTTTTTTTTTTAAAGGGTTTTAACCTTAGAATCGACAAATTATTTTCTCTTCAAAGTAGTCCGGTATCACAGTTGGGTCGTTCTTACTTTACCCCGCTTCAGTAGCTGAGCGTTATGTGGCATTGCAATGAAACAGTCAAAAGTGCGGCGAGAAACGCACCACCTTTATCACCACGTACACGTGAAAGAAGAAAACCTTGAACCACATGATGGCCCTGATCGGAAACAGCGTGGCGAATGGTAAAACAGTGATCCTGAACTACGCGTAATAGTTAACACTTTAACTGCCAGGGCAAGGCGACCGCTACCCGGCTGCAAGAGACATAAGCCCTCACAGCCCCCCCCCCCCCCCCCACCCTCGCAGTCGCGGGAGCTAATGAGGAGTTATGCATCTTGTTAACTCATTCAGCCCGAATGCCGTATTTCCCAAATTTTGGAGGCGTCACAAATGGCAGTGCCAGATTAGCTTGGCGCCGACAGGCGCCAAGCTAATCTGGCACTACCCTTGAATTATCATGGTCGACCCATCTCCTGCTGTAGGGCGCCAGGGCTGAATGGGTTAATCGAATCCTGTGTTCTTTATGCCTGCGCGTGGTCCCAGTTACATCTTCGTTCTTCACGCCAAAGTCGGTCAGTGTGCAGTCGTTTTAGACGCGAAATTCGTGATCACTGGCAGCGAAGGGGTTAAGTGTTTCGCACTTACTCGTCATATAATGTGCTGGTCTGTAATCTTGGACCTTACGGCCTCCGGCCGTAAGTCCAAGATCACATACCAGCACACACACAACCCACACACGCCATAGGGGCCTGACGAGTGGTGCTTTGACTAAATGCAAATCCGCTGCGCCACCGGGTGCGCGCCACCGCGTCCACTAGCTCAATTCAGAATTATATATTCTGAATTGAGCTAGTGGACGCGGTGGCGCGCACCCGGTGGCACAGCGGATTTGCATTTAGTCAAAGCACCACTCGTCAGGCCCCTATGACACACGCATAACAGCTTGCGCACAACCAGCACATACGTGAGATCTCGACATACTCGTCAACAATCCCCTACCCACACCCCACCCCACCCCACCACCACCATGGCCAGGGTGTAGCGAGTATAGCGAGAAATCTATTAGACAAATCAACGGAGACCTCTCAAGTGTTGATTATCTGCGCTAATCGTGTATGACATCTTCATCATATGATATTTTATCTTTTTCGCTGCTGACGCCAACTGCGAGAGCATCGATCGACTATGATGAGACACTAACGTCGAACTCAGTGTTTACGCTAGGGTTTTGTTGTTGTTCTTGTTGTTTGTTTGTTTGTTTGTTTTTAGACAATCGGTATTTCCTTCCAGTAGCGGTGTATTTGGTTTAAATTAGCGGTCACCGTCAAAATCGGCCTTGCCGAATTTCTAAATTCATCAATTTTGGTTATCCATACGTCCGCATTTGGTATTTCTCTCTCCTTTCTAATCAGGGCTGTTACATTCATTTCCGATATTTGCCTTTTAAAAAAAAAATAAAAAACGCAGAAAATAGTGAAGTATCGGTAAACGCGGAGACTGGAACGTGACAGCTCAAGGGTAGTGCCTGATTAGCCTGGCGCCTAGACAGGCGTAAAGCTAATCAGTCAGTACCCTTGAACTATCATTTTAGATTGTTATCAGTCTCGCATGATTTGTTCGCAGAGCTCAGAGACATGTCAAGCAAATCGAAGTGTTAACCTTAAGTAATCATATTCGATCCACAAAGTTCAACTGATTGATTGCCTGACAAACAGGTAGACAGATACACAGATCGATCGATCAATGGATCGGTCAATTGATTGACTGGTTGATCAGCAGACTAAACAAGTCGTTGCTGTTGTTGTTGGTTCGGGGTTTAACGTCCACGGCACTGGAGTGATAATGGACGGCCCTAACGGTCGGGTTATGGGGACAGAGTCAGCTATTACTTATGGAGTACGACCTGAACACTGATAAATTTGGCTGCACTGCAAATGTGCCACTTTGATTTACCAGGACCTTATAACGGACATGTATGCTATCTGAACAAGCCTGTATTTTTGCCTGATCTCCAAAAGGATCATCTCAGTCCTTGACTGTAGAAGTGAAAGTATTACCCAGGGCGCAAAGGCCATAGGGCCAGTGTCGGCCGCCGTTGGCCCGCGCACAGCTGTGCGCGGGCCAACGGCGGCCGACGTCGGCCCGATGGCCTTTTGCGCATTGGGGTATATCTGCTATCTAGCTGAGCACCTGTTGAGGGCGGCGTTTTATCTAATAAATCTGCGTCGACGGGACAATGAGATAATTAGCGTGTCGTCGAATCTAACGAGGCACAGGCCCAGGAATCCAATACAAGTTACCATAGGTACCACATATATATATATATATATATATATATATATATATATATATATATATATATATATATATATATATATATATATATATATATATATATATATATATATTTTTTTTTTTTTTTTTTTTTTTTTTTTTTTTTTTTTTTGAATTGTATGGCGTCTCTGATTATATATACCGGTCAGTGTCAGTATATAGGGGAGCCAGAAAATCTTTGTTTCAGAGAAAGCATGCAACACGTCCTCGGGTCAATGTTAGCCACAGCTGTGCGCGGCGGGCCAGCTAAGGCTGACGTCGGCCTGATGACCTTTCGGATCACACAAAAGTGTTCAAAGAAAGTGAGACGCCGCGCCTTAATGTCTATGTGCACATTTAACGTCTTATCTGCGGCAAGATTTAATTGTTATCATGTTTGTGGCTCACAATGTGTCAGCGAAACTGATAGCAAAATATCACTTCTCAATCATAACTAGACATAGACACTTGTATGTGACACTAGGTATCGTCGTCTGTCCTGAGTTTTATTGCCATGGACAAAATTTCTTACAGGTGAAAATTCACTAACTCTGTAGGCCTCTTCCATTAATTGGAGGGTGGGGGGGGGGGGGGGGGGGGGGCGCAAGATGGTACCGTCGGTGCGAAGAGAAGATCGAGCTGTCACAAAATCTTGCCCGCACTGGTTGTCACCCTCGATTCGCTACCGCCTACAGCGGTAGCGAATCGAGGGTGACAGCCAGTGTGCCTTGTTCACTGGTCGAACAATCAATCGACGGGAATAAGGGGGAGGCGGAGGACTTCTACACTGTGGGACACTTTTCACGTTTCACTGACGAAATGTACAGCACGGTTTTCACGAATCACGAACATCTTGCTTTCGCCGGTTTGACTGGTTTGTTTTAGGTGTTTAAAACCCATTCAGCCCTGACGCACTACAACAGGAGATGGTCGACCATGATAATTCAAGGGTAGTGCCAGATTAGCTTGGCGCCTGTCGGCGCCAAGCTAATCTGGTACTACCCTTGAATTATCATGGTCGATCCATCTCCTGCAACAGGTGCTTAGTAGTTAGATGACGCCTCCAACATCTGGGAAATACGTGCGTCGGGCTGAATGAGTTTATGTCTACGGCACCGGAGTGATAGTGGATGGCCCCAACAGGCGGACTACAGGAGAAAGGGACAGCTATCTTTCAGGACCTTTCAATTGACATGATATATGATATACGGCAATTCCATTTCCCCCCTGGCTTCTTTACTTAACCAGTTTGAGAAATGAACTTCTCTGTTTTAGCTTTCGCGTTTCAGGCTGTTTACTCTCCCAAGGACCCAGAGGATGGAGCGGGGGAGGGGGAAAAACTGCAAGCACGAATCGCGACAACAGAAAAACGCCGATCACGGATTACTATCTTACGAAATACCAAACGCACTCACGCGATTTTAAGACAACCCCTCAAATTTATTATTAAAAAATTAAATACTTTTTTTTAAAAAATATATATATATATAAAAAACAAACTTACTGCACATAATGTGCCAGTTCATTTTTAGAACAAGCGGGATTGTTGTTTCTCCTTCATTGTGAATATCCTCTTCGGAGACACTTTAAAATGCGTTATCTGTTGGGAACTATTGAGATCAAACTAAAATGACGTGATAAGCTGCACAATAATGGAGTCTTATCTAAAGTACAGTCACGCTGACTTCTGATACCATGCCACACTCTTTGGTTCCTAAATAGAAATCCTGTCCATCCTAGTGCTAGAAGCACAGATCCTCAGGAGCCCCTGCATCCTGCAGGGGATCATTAAGATCTGCGCATTTTGCAGACGGCCCTAGCAGTGAGACATCTTGTTTTGTTTGGCGTGTAACTTTCAAGATTTTCAAAAAAAGTTAAGAGTTGTGGGCCTTGGAATAGAGCCAATAATTCCGAAGCACCTTATACATTTTTTTTTTTAATGTTAAACAAATTCTCAACAACAACAACAACAACAAAACACGCTTAGAAAAGACAGTACGCGTGTTTCTTTGTTTTTTTTTTTTGTTGTTTTTTTTTTTTTTTTGGGGGGGGGGTTGTTGGGGTTTTTTTGTTTGTTATTTTGTTGTTTTTTGTTGTTGTTTTTTTTTTGGGGGGTAGGGGGTCGGGGGGGGGGGGGGGGGGGGGGGGCGGGGGTGTAGGGGGAGGGGGGGGGTGTTAAAGTTTTGGTTGTTGAGAATTTACTTTTAATTTACACGCTATCTACACAGTGTCCACACCAAACATTTTGGATAACCGCTTGGTGGTCATCCAAAATGTTTGATATGGATACTGTGTAGATTAGCCGCAGTCCTGTTGAAATAATCCAGTTTAGTCGGTCCCATTTCAACTGTTTATCTCAAGCGCAGAAAGATTCGGGCGCTCAGCCAACCACTGAGGTGACGACACAGGGAGGAAGTGTGACCGCCACAGACTCGCACAGGGCGTGGGACTCGAACCCGGCGCCTTTCTCACCCAACCACTCAAGACAGACCGCGTAAATCCCGTCGAATTTCATAATGTCTGAGAAACAAAACAAACTGACAGTAAGTAGAGCCAATCGCCGATCAGCAAGAAGCTTGGATTCTCATAAAATCTCTGTTACCCGCGCAGAAACTAATGAGAATCTAGGCCCTTCGCTGACGGGTGGGACTCACTGAGGGGCTGACCACTCGAGACAGACAAGCGGGCGGTGTTTAGGTCCCCTTGTTCGCTGGTTATCGCCCGTACAGCGACAAGAAGAGGAATGAAGGGTCAAGCGATCTTCAGGAGTTACCACAAAGTGTTCCCGCTTTCTGTGGCTGATCAGCCGACCGTCCGCTCCGGGCTCTTGTCAAGGTAATTCAAAATAAACTGTCGTGAACTTCTGTGGCAGTCAACAGGGGAATGATCTCAATGCTCGTTAACCCATTACATCCTGAGGCTGAATTTTTTTTAAATTGTGCTTATTGTCCTATGAAGGCTACATTACAGATTACAAGATAGAGCACATATTTTAGTTCTGAGGTGTTCACCTTTGAACTGTCATAGTCAAATGTGTTTTAAGCAATAGTGTATTAGGATGAAAAGGGTTAATTTGAATTCACTACAGTCGAAGGCCACAGCAATGACTGAGTCAATAACTTGTCAAACTGTTCATTCAGTAAGGGGCTTTATGAAAATAGCACACACACACACCCCCCCCCCCCCCACCCCCGATCCACTTTGCAAACAATTTGTAATAAATGTAGGGCCTAGTGTATATTCACCTCTGGTCCGTTACAACGTTTATCGATGTTCTCGATTTTCTCGATGTAATATAGTGCATACTTTAGAACAAACTACCAAGTAATTAGGAAAAAGCACAGTCGGGGGAGATTATTATGCATTATCGACCATAGATCATAGATCTATGGTCGATAATGATCATAGATCTAGTTTGGTCAAAGCACAAAATAAGATAGGAAAGAGGGGTGCGCTAAGTGACTGGAAGCAATGAATATGGAAGCCCCGACCACCCCCACCCCTCTCTTCTCCTCCCCCCCCCCCCTCCCCCCCCCCCCTCCACTAAACACACACACACACACACACAAAAGGGGCGTATCACATATTCCCTGGATTATCGCCCCTTGGTGCAAGGAAATTCAGATCTAGGTCTCCCAAGGGGGGGTCCAGATCGTATTGTCGGTGTGGACAGCTGTTTCGGTCTGGGCGACCTCTTCAACACACAGTCGGCATAATTGGAGGATGAGAAGGAACTTCTGCCTACCTGCAAAGAAGACCGCATTTGGCTGTGGTTTCTGCAGAAACATACATCCCATGCCTCCACGTAGAGCTACATTTCCATGCATCCTAAGAGAGAACCTACTAACAAGGGTAAAGGCGTTGCAGTCGAAATTGTAGTAATAAAATAGACCAAAGGGACAGCAGAGTGCTTTTTCTTACTTACTTGGTAGTTTCCTCTAAAATACAAGTATTGGTAGTCAACCCTTTGGTCTAGTGAATACTTTAGTCGTGCCTTAACCCATTCAGCCCTGACGCATAACAGCAGGAGATGGATCGACCATGATAATTCAAGGATAGTGCCAAATTAGCTTGGCGCCGACAGGCGCCAAGCTAATTTGGCACTACCCTTAAATTATCATGGTCGATCCATCTCCTGCAACAGGTGCATAGGCGTTAGATGACGTCTCCAAAATTTGGGAAATACGTGCGTCGCGCTGAATGAGTTAAAAGAAAGATAGCTGATAAAAACACCTCATGCTCGTTCGTTTGACGTTATAATTGTAACTTCCTGTGTGGGTCACATCGTATTTTAATTGTGCACAGGGAAAAAAGACAATATGAACTGCGCAGATAAATGTGAGACAACGTGTGGATGGTTCAGGTTCAGATGACCTTGAACTTTACCAGGAAGTTTTTGTAACTGTAACAGATCAGGGGTGGGTTGCATATGCTTGCTTAGCGCGCAAATTTCTTGCTTAGCGCTAAGTTCACAAGCTTAGCTGAAAATGTGCGTTGCATGAGCGTGCTTATCTGCTGGAGCGAGCTTAGTGGCGTGCTTAATTCTAAGGACGGTCCCCCCCGTGCGTAGCGGCGTGCTTAGCTGAGGAAGAGTTCTTAGCTGCCGTGTTAACGCGAGAACGGAAATGTGAATTCACTCTCTTAAACCTTGTGGCAGAAACAGCCTTCCATCTAGGATAGAGAAGGAGGAACACGAAATGTACGTGGGAACGCACGGACCCCCCAACCAGCCTCGTCTCACGGACATCTGGGAATTATCGGTGAGGAGTCTGCATAACTGATTCAACTGACCCTGCACACCGATGGGCATAACCCAACACCAGCCGTTGTCAGAGAAACATAGATCCTCATACTATGGGAGCCTACTACACGGTAGTCCTTAACTAATGTACATCTACATTAGACTTGAGACATAGATCTCATACTATGGGAGCCTACACGGTACTCCTTAACTAATGTACGTCTACATTAGATTGACAAGCAGGGTTGCCTGCACGAAAAATTTGCCATTCTTTCTCTCTTCTTGTTTTCCATCGCCGCCATTTCACCGGCGTTTTGTCTACTTCGTTTCCGAAAACCGTGCGTTTTTATTGGCCGATTTCTACAATCTATGATGACGTAGGGGAGAACCCCCACCATAAGCTATAAATAACCTATCCCCGCTCGCTAAGAACTCGTTCGGAGCTACGCACATCGCTAAGTCGCTCCATGCAACAGAAAACACTCGCGCACTAAGCAAGAGCTTTACTAAGCAAGAAAGACCTTAAGTCAGCGAGCTTAACACACTATATTTAAGCACGCTACATGCAACCCACTCCAGGGACTAGAGGACACGACGGTGCGCAGTGAAGTTTGACGAGCAAAACAAATGCGACATTTTTTGGGAATCCAAAAGAATGTCGCATTTCTTTTGCTCATCAGTATATTTCTCAGCGTCGCCATCAAAACCCCCACAGAGAAACAGACATTCACTGCACGAATCGTGTGTTTTATTCCCCGAGAGATATAGATCGCACACATCGAATGATTTCAGTCAATCTGCAAGATGCATATACCTTCATGAGCCCCCGCGGAACGCGGTGGCTCACGAAGGTATGTGCCTCTTGCAACACACAACCTAGACTCCACATGGAGGAGGTTGCAAGGCACATGGAGGAGGTTGCAAGGCTTTTAGAGTCCATCTACGAAAGAGTGAGGAGTGACCGCTTAGAGATACCGTTGGAGGAGTTGCTCGCAACGTGAGAAGTACAAGCTCTCAACGCGACATCAAAGCCAAACACAAGGGCCGGTGAAGAGAGGGAGCCGAGGACATGGACAGTGTGATAGGCGGGGCACCCCGCTTAGGTACCTGGTTCACACCTGACTTCTCCCACCCACCCACCCACCCCCCTCCCACCCCAGTGATAACAGGGTGTTCACTCGTTATCTCTTCCGTAACAGCGCCAAAACGGAGCGACGTAAGCCCCGAGGCTGACTTATTAAGGAAACCTTGTGTCTGGAAAACATGCTAACGAATATGAAGTTGACTAAGAACCCGACTACGAAGAAGTTGTTGTCTTTAGTCGGCTGTTTTCCTGTGTGGCCTAGCGATTAAAGCATTACATCCTGAGGCTGATTTTTTTTTTTTTATTTACTTAATGTCCTATGAAGGCTACATTACAAATTAGGAGATAAATCAAACATGTTTTTGATCAAAGGTGGTGCCAGAATAGCTTGGCGCCTGAGGCGCCAACTATTCTGGCACCATCCTTGAACTATCATAGTCAAAGTAATTTCAAGCAGTATACATAGTGTATCAGGATGAAAAGTGTTAATGCACGACGCACGCGCGCACATACACGCACACACACACACACACACTGACACAGACACGCACACACACCCATGCACACAAGCACATACACAAACACACACACATACACACACACGCGCGTGCGCCCTGACTCTAAAATAACAACAACAAAACACATTGTTGGTCTTTGGTTTCGGACCTTGCTGCCCGAAGACCAAAACTCACAGACCAGCACACAAACCGTATTACATAACGGTTTTACCGACAGAGTGGTGTTTATGTCTTTCTTTCTTTTTTTCTCTTTTTTTTTTTTTCTTTGCGTGTGCATATGTGTATGTGTGTGTCTGGGGGGGGGGGGGGGGAGAGAAAGGGAGGTTTCCCTCACCCCTTTTTGTGGGACCGAGTGAGCATTTCAGGGAGATCGCTATATGACTGTGGGAACGATGAGAGTATCCAAATTGGAGGAGTGCTTGACAAGTGTTTTTTGGAATGAAGACGTCACTTGTGATTACTGGCGATAGCATACACAGTTGTTGCTCGTGATCATTTTCTTTTCTCAAGAACACTCGCAAACTGATAGCTCTGCAGGTCTGTGATAATGGACCTTACCTAGCCGGTACTAAAAACAAAGGCATGACGAGAGTTAACCACTTCACCACCAGTAGATGCAGCCTGTTTTCTCAAATCATTGTAACATCAAGACCGGAACAACACGGACACAAAGTGCTTTGAGCAAGAGGTATAGATCCTCATGCGTCAACGCAATTGCGGGGGCGCATGAGGATCTATACCTCTTGCAGTTGGGCATTGTTAAGTTTTTCTCAACAGTGAACGGGTTAAGACTGTGGAAACGTGATATCAACGACTTTGGTGCTATGCATTTGGTGCTATGTGACACATGCTTGAATGTCACAATCTATGGTTATCGTATATCTCAACTGACGGCGTGACATTGTAACTCCTCATGCCACCACCCCCCCCCCCCCACCACCACCCAACCACCACCCCCCCCCCCCCCCCCCCCCAAAAAAAAAAAAAAAAAAAAAAAAAAAACCAACAAGAAACAAAAACACAAACTATCATGAAGTTCTTTCATGAACTGTGTTGAGCCATCTTTGAAATCGCATTCCTAATAAAACATTGTATCAGCGGCAACATTTTATAACTTTATTTTCTTTGGTTGTGCGTTTTATTTATTTATTTATTTTATTTATTATTTTTAAATTTTATTTATTTTATTTATAATTATTTTATATTAATTTTTATTAAAGTAATTAATGAAATTCTTTCCATTTAATTATTTTAATTATTTTACTTTATTTCAGTTTAATCAATTTAATGTAATTTAATTTAATTTAATAATTTAATTTAATTCAATTTAATCTCATTTCCAACCTGCTTGTTCTGATAGGCTGTGACAGCTATGAAGGACGTCTGTGGAAAGACGAATGACATGCGCACAGGAGAGTTGACGTCATCTTCCGCTTCCAACTCCTGTACCTTCTCCAGATGAATTATGGGCTGGAACTTCAGCATCGACGTCAGCTGGATCTGCCAAAATAGATTAACAAAAACAAATATATTTCATGCATTATCTAGTGAACAACAGGTTTGCTGGATAATTGGGACTGACTGGGACATGCTGCCACAACAGAAATTGTTTCAAATGTGATTGCTCAGGCGACGAAATGGGGGTTTGGTCAGAAAAAGCACTTTCTTGACTGCCGAGAAAGACTGAGTGAACACGAGTCAGCTGCAAGAGACATAGATCTTCATGCGCCCCCCCACAACTGTGGGGGCTCATGATGATCTATGCCTCTTACTGCCACCTTTTTAAATCCATGTAATATGTCCCTCGGACGGCTGGGGACTCTTTCGCTAAGACTAATTAACTAAGATTGCAGAAATAGGATCTGCGTCAACTGGCAGTGAAGATGTTAAAGGCCTTGCGTGCCTGTCATGTTATTTCAAGCTTTAAAATAAATTAATTAATTAATTAATTAAAACAATCATACATGACACTGCAACCTTCGAAAAATTGAACATCAAGGGGGGAGGGGGGGGGGGGGGGGCGGGGATTTTGAGGTTTATCATACAGATATAGTTATCAAAATTCAACACGGGTTTTTTTCCGTTTCTTTTTTACATTTTTTTATTGGGGGGGGGGGGGAGGGAGGGAGGGGGAGGGGGGTAGGAGAGGGGCATGTGCCAGTGCAAACCCTGACCGCCCCACGCCCCTCCCCCCTCCCTCCCCCCCCCCCCCCCCCACACATACACACACCCCACCCAACGCATCCTGCCTTGAGTTGTGTTTGTTTTCAGTGTTATTGTCCCGACCATCACTGAGCAACATGTTCCACAGAGGCATGCATCTCGATGATACTGACCTGGCTGGAATCAGCAGGGTGAATGTTGTTGGTCAGCTTGACCTTCTCAAAGCTGAATGTCTGAGTCAGGAGGGAATGTCCGGCGAGGGGGGAGTCCGGGTGGGTGTACACCCTGTCCCCAGGGCAGCTCTCTTCCTCCACCGTCCCCATCACCATCCACATTGACCTGAGAGGGCAAGGTAGTACGGTACATACATAATCCCATCACCGCTGAGATAAAATGAACATCACTTACGCAGGGGCTCATGAGGATCTATGCCTCTTGCTGGTCTCATTTTGTATCCGTGCTGTACTCTTTCCTCACCGTGCTCGTCACCATCCACATTGACATGAGCAAGGCAGTAAGTACAGCAATAATCCCCTCACCGCCGAGATAAAATGAACATCACCCAGCTGCAAGAGGCATAGATCCTCATGAGCCCCCGCAGACGCGGGGGCTCATGGGAATCTATGCCTCTTGCTGGTCTCGTTTTGTATCCGCGCAGCACTCTTCCTCCACCGTGCCCGTCTTCACGTAGATTGGCCTGGGAAAGCAAGACAGTACGAGAATGCAGAAAGAACGATGATCTCTTCACCACTGAGAAAAACGGACCACCACCGAAACTGCAACAGGCATAGGTCCCCATGAGCCCCAGCAGGTTCTGTGCCTAATGCTGGCCCCTTTACAGGAAGGCAAAACAGTAGGTTGCGTCCCTGTACAGCAAGGACTAAAGGACCGTTTCGCGGCCGCTGGATCGCCCCGTCCTCGTAGCAGTCACGGTCATACTGTGAAAACCGGACATGTTCCTCACACTGTGGGCTGATGTCAAAGCGGCAACTCGTGATAATATACGCCTCTTGCAGATGGAGCGAGCTTGATGAATCCACGGAATGTCTGGAGTCGGTGTAAAGTTTGACCCACTTCGACTCTGATTGAAATAAAACTTCTGTTAAAGCGATCTGATCCATGGCAGGTTTTAATTGCTAAAATTTGCCCACACAACGTTGTTTTGCCTCAACCAAGACTTACCTACTTTCACAATCTATGTGAGTATGCACATGTACCAGAGGTTCGCCACTAACTTTTGAGCGTAACCGGAAGGAACTCTCCTGTGTACCAAGGAGAAAAACAGCAGAAAAGGTCCTTCGTTTTACGACATTCAAACGTCATAATTTATGTTCGCCCTAATGTCAAGAATTATTGTAAGACATACTGAATTTAGTTTTATAACTCATTCTACCCCAAGACCGACATCCCCAAATTTTGTCGTTGTCTTCTGAAGAATGCACTCTAGTGCAGGACACAGATCGACCATGATAGTTCAAGGGTGATGCCAGAATAGCTTGGCGCCCACAGGCGCCAAGCTATTCTGGCATCACCCTTGAACTTTCATGGTCGATCCTTATCTTGCTGTGGTGTGTCTGGGGTAGAATGAGATAAAGGAGATATTGCGAACTTGTAACCGGTCCTTGCTGCCTGGAGTAGGTTGCTTAACCCCTTTGCTGCCGAGAAAAGGTGACAGTGAGCGCCGATCGAACTGCAAGAGGCATAGATCCTCATGAGCCCCCGCGACTGCGGGGGCTCATGAGGATCTATGCCTCTTGATGAGACCGCTTTGATGTTTGGACAGTTGGACTTTTGGTCGGTCACTGAGTCAGTCAACACAGTTGGACTTTTGGTCGGTCGGTCAGTCAACACAGATTTCAGAAACTGAAAATGTACGACCGCCGGTTGACAGGGGTCAAGGTGATAGAACAAAACATTTTTTTAAAAAATAGAACAGAATATACAAATATCTCAAAACGGGGGACGGGGGGGGGGGGGGGGGGGGGAACAAGAAGACAACTTACTCGTGATACACATAGCGGTACTTGTCCCGCCCACACTGTGATAGCTCAAGTCGCAGTGTGTAGCGAGCCTCAGGTTCCAGCCGCCCCCGCAACTTCAAGCGCAGAGCTGGGAACATTCGTCTGAAACAACACGTCCCTAGTCTGTCATTATAAATCATGCGGCCTGAGGACGTAATGTCCAAAATCAAATATCAGCCCCATAAAGTATTTGTAGCGAACAGTTCGACCATCAACACTGTCACTGAGAAAAGTTATATACGGCATCACCCTCTCAGTTTAATGACACATTCCAGACGTGCCGCATTCGGATACGTGGCCCTGTGTGTGTGTGTGTGTGGGGGGGGGGGGGGGCAAACACCCCCCAAAAAGGACTTTGTTATAGCATTTTGAACAATTGGGGGGGGGGCGGAATCCCTGGACCCCCCCCCCCCAACTCCGCTCCTGCCAACACGCCACAGGTTGCAAAGAATAAGTTTGGCGCTCCAGTCTATGTACGAGGATATTCTGGCACAGAGGCAGATCGAAGGCCTCCCACCCCTTTTTCCCGGCGAAAAAAAAAAAAATGCTAATACCATTTTCCCTTTTGAGGAGTGAAGAATCGCCCCGCCTCCCTCCCCCAACCCCCTACCCCCACCGCCCTCCCCCAGTCGTTTGATTCCGTCATCGGCCACCGGTGATAACTGAGGAGACTCACACTAGTGCGGAAATGTCTGGACGCCTTATGTCTCAGTAGAGACTCACACTAGTGCGGAAATGTCTGGACGCCTTATGTCTCAGTAGAGACTCACACTAGTGCGGAAATGTCTGGACGCCTTATGTCTCAGTAGAGACTCACACTAGTGCGGAAATGTCTGGACGCCTTATGTCTCATCGGCCACCGGTGATAAGGAGACTCACACTAGTGCGGAAATGTCTGGACGCCTTATGTCTCAGTAGAGACACACTAGTGCGGAAATGTCTGGACGCCTTATGTCTCATCGGCCACCGGTGATAAGGAGACTCACACTAGTGCGGAAATGTCTGGACGCCTTATGTCTCATCGGCCACCGGTGATAACTCACACTAGTGCGGAAATGTCTGGACGCCTTATGTCTCAGTAGAGACTCACACTAGTGCGGAAATGTCTGGACGCCTTATGTCTCAGTAGAGACTCACACTAGTGCGGAAATGTCTGGACGCCTTATGTCTCAGTAGAGACTCACACTAGTGCGGAAATGTCTGGACGCCTTATGTCTCAGTAGAGACTCACACTAGTGCGGAAATGTCTGGACGCCTTATGTCTCATCGGCCACCGGTGATAAGGAGACTCACACTAGTGCGGAAATGTCTGGACGCCTTATGTCTCAGTAGAGACTCACACTAGTGCGGAAATGTCTGGACGCCTTATGTCTCAGTAGTCCGGTCGTAGGTAGGGCCTACCTTGCATTGTCGTAAGTACAAAATGTTTTAATGGATCCTGAATGATTTTGGGGTCGAATCCGTTGTATGCCACGCTGTAAATATTGAGCGTTTTTCTGCATAAAGCAGAATCTAAGATGGCCGCCAGGAAAAATAGTAATTTTCATTCCGGCACAAGTAATTACAATTCAGACACGAAAACTCTTTTGAAATGGCTCATTTTGTTAGATTATGTCCAAAACAATTTAGTAAATATAATTTTCTACACCGAATCAAGGGCGGATCGCGGGGGAGGGAGGGGGGGCAGAGGTTCCGACCTCCGGACCTCCCACCCGTTCGGCTTAGGAAAAGAAAACCTCTGAGGTAAGAGAGTTTGCCTCTTGTCTTGCTAGTGTGGACACCCCCACCCCCCCTTTGAGATAATGCCCACCACCACCCCCACCCCCACTTCCTCCCCCCCCCCCACTTCCTACCCCTCCCCCCCCCCCCCACCCACGTAGTACGTTTTTTTATGTATTTTTCTGTCCATGTTTTTTGTTCGAGATTCGGAGTGCTCGGAAAATCTTATTTCTTCTCTGGGCGCTTTCTGTATAAAGTCCTAAACAAAAACGTTGCCCTCCCTCCACCCGCCTTTACCTTCATGAGGAAACGTATCCGCCCCTGCAAGTGTAAAAGTGGCTTTATTTGGATGCTTTTATCGTGAACGCCTACAGTCTTCTGTTGTGAATGGTGACTTTTGCTGTGTATTAATTCACATTTACTTCACTCGGATTCTTTCACACCTAGTGCGAGATTACGACTGTGAAAGGGTTTAATGCGTTCTTCACACCATTTGCACGTGCAGAACTTGGTGCAGGCCAGGTAAAGCCCGCCACATACCTTGCATACGCCATATACCTTGTATACCTTGTATAGTTGACTACAGAGCTGGAACTGGTCTTGCAGCTGCAGTCCCTAGGTTCAAAACTGAATCGGCTGCAACCTACTGATTTTGCATTGTATATGTATTTGGCTTATTACATTTTAAAGCAACATTCAAACTGGGACTGATGTTTTATATGGAGATGGAGAGCTTGCCGCATTCCAAAACACACATGATAGTGAGCACGTAGTAGCCGATGGGCTTCAAATCTGGGCTCTGCATCCTGCTGTCTTCCCATGTGGAGATATTTTCCCTCATACTTCAGCCAAGTCTGTGCTGGGCTTCTGGTCGCAGAATAAGTATTTCTTGCCTCGTTGCAGTTGTGTCTATCTAATTACAGAACGCGGCCATCAAAGGGCTGAAGCTTGTTGGAGGCTGTCGGCTGACGATGTTGCGGTTTCACAAGTCGTCACGGAGTGTGCAGCGAGTATATTGGGCAAGACTTTTGCGTGATGTTTTACATCATGCATGCTGTTTAATCCGTAATGATCTCTGTTCCTGAGCATCATATAAGATTGCATGCTTGCTTGGGCAGTGGGGTTCTTCCAGCAAGCTGTAGGTGCGGCTTATGCCATGCTGACGGATTGATGGGCGACACAGTTTAATGCAAAATACACGTGCAGCACATGCGCTGTTTCGCTACACCTCATCATGATCGTTGTGACAGTGCTCAGCATTGGCAAAGTACGAGGCTCAGGCTGGTGGCGTGGCCAGGGGACCGTCCACAGAATTTCACAGGTATCGAGAATGACAACTTTTGGGGAATCCTACTAGCTTCGTAGCTCAGGCAGACCCTGCAACTCGTTCTTCGGCACAGATCTGGCGGTTGTCCGCATTGATCTTTATTTAACAGAACTGTGGCGAGTGCCAGCTCATGTGAAGAAAGAGTCCCCAAGAAAACAGCTTCAGTGATGATACAACGATCTCTAGCACCCGTGTATAAATGAACGCAGCGTCCATGCTTTGAGCATCCCCATTGCTAGGCGTTAAAGCTGTTATCTGCACAGATGACGTGTTCTTCACTTTCTGATTGGTCTTGCGTTAAAAATCAGCAGTCCACAGTTTCTCAGACCTCATTGACAGCAGCGTCATTCATGACACAATCGGAGCAGATGTTGACCATTCTTGGTGTAGTTGGGTTGCTGGTCACAAAGACATCCATGCAGATGGGAAGCCATGGCCCTGTCCTCAGCATCTTCCTTGACACGGCTCTCGTGCTTCTCTTTATGAACAGCGACCATGTTCAGAGTCTCCGATGTCACTTATGATTTGTGAGCAGATGCTGTGGGAATATATCCGGCCATACGGCATTCTTGGACTCGTTCAGAGTCGAACCAGTCATGCCTGACGGTCCATAACCGTCACACATGCATATTGTTTCACTGCATTGGTCTAATCACATGCCATTCCAAAGGCCTTCTGTAAATACAGATAGTCCAGAACCGACAGCTAAAAGTACGTGGACACCAATCCTTGTAAGCTTATTAAAGACAAAAGTGCGAAGTACTGACTGAATGAGTAATCTTCAGTTACCTTAGTTTGTGTGCTACTGTATTCCGAACACACACACACACACACACACACACACACACACACACACACACACACACACACACAGACACACGCCATATTTTATATGCTATAAACAGAGAGAGAGAGAGAGAGAGAGAGAAAGAGAGAGAGAGAGAGACTTGTAGGGGGTGGGGGGAGAACTGAAATTCAAAACTTTCGACCCAAAACGTCAAAGTGGCTCTCTTCCTACTGGATGGCTAGCGCCTAGTGTCGGGAATATATTACAGTTGAATAAACTTCGGATAACAAATCGCCAGGGGCCGGACCCAACGTGTTGTTTTTATTCCGAAGTTTGTTATAAGCAAAGTAAGTTACAGTACCTAGAGGGCTGTCGGGACCTCTGAAAAAGTGTTGTTATATCCGACTTTATTTTATCCGACCTTGTTATAAGCGAAGTAGACTGTATGGCGTGTGTTCATTAAAGCCGCTAAGGCAGTGCTTGTCTAGTGCAGACAATGTTTACGTAGCATTGTCTGCTATAATCATCATCCAATTGTGTTGTAAATGACCTCTGTCAACGCGTATAGCGGTGTCAGACAAGGCCTGTTATTGTTTGGTGGAGGAATTCCTCGACTGGTCCACTAGCTGCCCGACAGGTAAGCTAACCGCCGCACTGAGCAGAAGGCTTAGGTTGCAGATGAGTCATTTTCATTGCGTAACCCCTCAGCTGAAAATGGACTATGCGGGCTGAGCTAAATTTACTCGCCGGGATGGGGCAAAAATGTGACACGCACACCCCAACTTTCGATGGCTGTACAGAAAAACGCTCAAGTTTTTGCGAGTGGCATACATCGGTTACGTAACTAGGGGGTGTTAGACAACAATAATCCGCTAAAACATTTTGTACTTCCAACAAAACACACTTCGGTATATTTTACATAGACCCACGCCCGGTCTACACAGGTAGTTAAACGTCCCAAACAGACGATGGAGCCTCCCGCGTCCCCTAACCGCCTCCCCCTAGTCCTCAGTCTGGAGACTAAGGTAACCGGTCCGCCTCTGTGGCACTACCCTTATCCCTTTCACTGCCATTGCGGGACGCAGATTGTGTTGTCCTCTCTTATTTTCAAATCATTGTAAATTCAACGTCAACTTTCTCCATCCAAAGAAACATAGATAAAGAGTGGATTCAGTAAGAGGTATATAGATCCTCATGAGCCCCCGCGGACGCGGGGGCTCATGAGGATCTATATACCTCTTGCAGTTGGGTGATGTTCACTTTTTCACGGCCGTCAAGGAGTTAAACCGTCACATGATGTTTGATTTATCCCCTGTACTGGTAATTCAGAGGACAAATGCCTAATTGTACGGCTAATTTATGGTTTAATAGAAGTTGTTCGGAAATCAGAAGTATGTCAAAGTTGCGCGTGTTTTCGACGCAATCAGTGGATTAAAAGCCCTGACAAACATGCGATATCGCATGTTTGTCCGGGTTTTTAATCCACTGTTTGAGTCCACAGACGCGCAGTCCAGCTCTGGCCTGCTTGTCAGCGATTGATGAAATCGTCTGTATTGACGGTATACAGGTCGTATACCCACCTGCCCATCTTGGTGATCACCATCTCTGTGCCCAGGCGGTGGAAGTCGTGCCACTGGTCGGCCTGACACAGTTTGGCCTCCACATGCGACACGCCTGCACAAGAGGCGGACTCAGTTTTGTCTGTTCCGTACGTGGGTGGATGCGTCTGGTATGTGTGTTTTATGTGCGTGAATACTCGCAGATTGTGTACTTTTGAAAAAGAGACATACGAACACTAGTACACAATTTGCAAGTTAATTTTTAGTGATGGCAAGACTGGCCGCATAAGTTTTCTAGATTTGACGGCGCCTAGGCAGCTAATCTGGCACTACCCTTGAATTCTCATGGTCGATCCATCTCCTGCTGTAGTGCGTCGGGGCTAAATACGTTTGTTGGTGTGGCAGAATACGAAAACTAAAATAAATACAGTAATACGTATACGGGAAATGTGCAGCTAAAAGTTCAGAACTGATTAACCACAATATGTGTACAGCGCTGAGAAACTTTCCTTACATGTAGTGTAGTGTAATGTTCAGAAATAACGTCTGTCTGAAGTCGGCCCGTAACCCGCTCCTGTACCTCCATCCCACCAATAATAATAATAATAATATTATTATTATTATTATTATTATACACAGAATGATAATAATATACGTACTATCAAAGACAATACATTATATACTATCTTTGGTACTATTAGTAGTAGTAGTAGTAGTAGTCTACACGGAACGATAATAATACACGTAATAATAATAATAATAATAATAATAATAATAATAATAATAATAATAATAATAATAATATATTATTAATGCATGGATGATAATAATATCATAATAATGATAATTATCATGATGGTGGTGAGGATGAGTATAATAATAATAATAATACACCTAATGATTAGTACTACTAATAATATGTCTCTAATCACCTCGTTGTGTCGAAAGACGTTAAGAATTAACTCATTCGAGACGTGACGCCTCCGGATACGCGGCATAAGCCGCGTATCCGGAGGCGGCACGTCACGAACGAGTTAAGAAACAATAATAATTTTGTTGTAAATTTCATTATTATCTAACCCAGTTAGCCCTGACGCGCTACCGCAGGAGATGGGTCGTCCATGAGAATTCAAAGGTGGCGCCAGATCAGCTTGGCGCCATCAGGCGCCAAGCTGATCTGGCGCTACCTTTGAATTACCATGATCGATCCGTCTCCTGCAAATGGTACATAGTCGTTAGGTGGCACCTGCAAACTTTGGGATGCAGCGTTGGGGTAAACTCAGGGCCGGATCCAGGTGGGGGAGGGGGGGGGGGGCCATGCCCCCCCCCTTCCCCCATAAAAACTACAACATAAAACTTTGATACACTGAAGGATGATCTTTGCTCATCTTGGTGAAAAAAACAAAATAAAGCCATACAAAAAACAGTCAAAACTCTGCTTTAGGTGTCTGTTTCAGGTGGTTAATTTCTCCAAAAACATTTTTGTCCCCCCCCCCCCCCAAATGTAAGTGATCCGGCCCTGAAACTTATGGATTTAGGTGTGAACAGTGTAACCCTTAGGGTGTCGGTAGCGGTTTTAGTCGCGATGATTCCTGCCGGAATCATCGCGACTAAAACCGCTACATGAGCCAAAGTGTTAAACTGTTCAAAGGGTTACAATCGTACCTTTGGCTGTGACGACGGACGGATGCCAGCAGAGCGACATAAAGCCTACACTGGGAAACTGACACCAATCATCCTGGCCGCAGAACGGCTCTGTCGGCCTCTTCTCCATTTCGCACGTCCAGCTAGGCGCATCTATCTCAGCTTCCGGCTTGTGCGTGCAGCTGTTTGCAGTACCGGTGGCTGCCGGCACTGGGGGGTTAATGTTCTGATCTGCCGCAAAAGCTGACCCCAAAAATGGAGCCATCTTTCCGGCTGACCGCAGCCTGGTCCACGGGTTTCGAAAGTCTTGAACATCAGCGTGCTGATCAAACTGTACAACAGAGACTGGCGCCAGGATTGTAGATGAAGATTGTGGGCTGTCGCTGCAAGGTGTGGGAGAACTTTCCACAGAACCCGCGCGTGGGATGGCTTCGTTTTCTGAAGCTGATCGTATGAATCGATCAGGTGTCTTGGAACTCTGTAGTCCGCTCCGCAACGATTTGGAAGTGACACACTTTGGGCTGCCTGTCATAGGTGGGAAGACTTCTGCCTGGGAGATGCATCTTGAAACTAAACTTACATTTTCGGTTCTTTCTGGTCCGGTCCTTGGGCCTCCAGCGGTTCCATTCTGGACTAATTCTGTTGGTAACGCATGACCTGTGGTTATGGTAGTATTTTCTGTGGGTGTCACCGTGGCACTTCTTGTTAGCGCGGCACCAGTTTTACTAGCCTGTCCTGATGTGGATAAGTCTTCAGGAAGATCTGCTGCATGCCGTCCAGTTTCTTGCAAGTCTTTTGGTGTTGGAATAAACTGAGTTTCTCCTGACAGTGGAGTCTGGAGTTTTTGCCTCTTCTTCTGAGAATATTGAGTGTTTGAAGAAAACAGAACATTTTCCACGCTAGCTCGAAAGTGTCTCGTCTGCTCTTTGTAACTCGTGCCTGATTCTTGTTCGAATTGTTTTATGTCAGGTGACGTTTGGTGACTTCCCACAGTTAAATGACCACGCTTTTCCGGTTTTGTTTTCACACAAACTTTGTTTGAAGAATGGAACGAGACTTGGTCTTGACGACTAGCACAATGACTACGTAATCCTTCAAAATAAGAATGGTCATCTTGAATTCTTGAAGAAGGCACTGGTGCAAAGTGTGTGCCAAGGGGTTTTGCAGTGTCCTCTTTGCTCGGATCCATTATGATGGAACCATGCTCAGTGAGCAGTTCGATATGATGTTTCTCACGATCTCCGTCCAACTGCTGTTCAAGTGGTTTCCTGACAGTCCCTTGCCCCAGTCCCAGCAGACCTTCGATAGTGAACGCCCGGGCCCGTGAACTCAGCATCCTGCCTGGAGCGTTAACAAATATTCCTCGAGATGTCTTAATGTTCCGGTAGATTGCCCAGAGCGCCTTTTCGTAATGAACACACTGCCAAGAACTCCTGTAAATACAGAAAATACAGAAGAGCATTTTTTTTGGTCGTACAGTTTAACCCATTTAACTCCACAGATGCATTTCCCAAATGTTGGAGGTATCGACTATATACAAGTTGCAGGATATGGATCAACCATGACAATTCATGGGTAGTGCCAGATTACTAACCTGGCACTAGCCTTGAATTGTCACGGTCAGTCCATCTCCTGCTGTAGGATGTCGGGACTAAATGGGTTAAACCCCTTCATTACCAGTGGACGCAGATTGCGACTGGTTTTGATATTATTTTGTGTTTATTCAACGCCAAAGAGCCGGGCCAGCCCTCGCCGTCCAAGGAACACGGAGACAAAGGTGTCAGCAAGAAGCACAGATTCTCATGAGCCCCCGCAACTGCGGAGGTTCATGAGGATCTATGTCTCTTGCAGTTGGAATGTGTTCACTTCAGTCTTCTCGGCAGCTAAGGGTTTAATTCATTTAGCCCTGACGCCGTACAGCACGAGATGGGTCGACCATGATAATTCAAGGGCAGTGCCAGATTAGCTTGGCGCCTGTCGGCGCCAAGCTAATCTGGCACTACCCTTGAATTATCATGGTCGATCTATCTCCTGCAACAGGTGCATAGTCGTTAGATGACGCATCCAAAATTTGGGAAATACGTGCGCAGGGCTGAATGAGTTAAATATTAAACAATAACATGCCGCCTCTTCAGCCGCGGTTTACAAATACCTATTCTTTAGTAACTAACTCCATTTTCGCCTGGGTGGGGAGGGGGGTTACCCGCCAACACGTAGGCAGACCGCCCGTAAAATTTATATTTTAGATTATACATTTTTTTTTTTAAAGCGGACGTACTCCCAACATGGTTTTGGATGTTTATCTCGTGATATTAAACAATGAAGTATAGTAAAATTGGGCATTGATAAACATTTACACAAAGAGTTGGTGATATAGAAAGGGCATTTTCAAATGAAAATAATAATTTGTATCCCGTTTCTTTGTTCATCACATGATTTACTGAATTTCTATATAGATACGTATAGTTTCAGTACCACCCCCCAAAAGAATAATAATGAAACGATGCACAATATGTCATGTGAAACAATATAAGTATAAAAACAATTCAACTCTTGGATGGCTTATTCTTCACAAAATATACGGCTGACGAGCAAAAGAAATGTGACATTTTTGGAATCATCGGAAACACTTTAGTGTTTCCGAAATGTCGCATTTCTTTTGCTCGTCAGTACATTCAGTTGCAAGTACACTGTGCTAGCCATTTTTTCAATGTAATTTTTCCCCTATTAGTTACCTGTGATAGGCAAAGCTGCTAGGTCTTACCGTAGTTGAGGTTTATCACTATCAGCTGAGTTGTCAGCGTGTGAAGTGACTGACTGATGCGACCTATCAGGACTATTACTTGATGCCCTTGGTGGACAGCCAGTGACAGGGGATGTCACTAGGTACCCGGGATGCGTGATAACTTCATTGGACAGCGACTCACACGGCGTTATCACACTTCTCGACAGGGTACTTCCCACTTCTTTGACACACACGCGCGCACATTGCTAACGTTGCCTTGCTCATTCTGCAGGGCAACAGGCCCAGGACTGCTGCAGGAAGGTACGAGATGCCAAGTCCAGGGAGCACCTTGCTTAGTGGCCGGCGCAGGACTAAGCTCACCTCATACTCAGTGCAACTGGCCCCGTTTTCATTTTTTTTTTTAAAAAACATTTGTTATCGTAATATAATGAAAATCTCTATTTTCACAAAAATGAACTTGCTGTTTTTTGCCTTCCAAGGCGGAGGCATCATGACGTAAAGTTCCATGAAGGCGTTTCAAACCCCCCCCCCCCCCCCCCCCTCCAGCAGAAGATCCACCGTCGTTGCAGGATTTAGATTCATGGGACTGTGGCCCGTCTAAAAGGTGCTCCGGCTTCTTCGCCCTTCCTCATACCCGGGGACAAGCGGATTCAAATGTGTCAAGTTTATGATTACGAACTCCAAAGAATATCGCACAGTTGCAAGAGCTGCACTGGACAGCCAGCTTCAGTTTCCATCGTCCCTGGCGGCCCGGCAGTCTTAGCGTTCATCCGGACCTGACCTCCCCACCTCAATTTGACTAGCTGTTGACAGGTGCCTCCCAACATCATGCGCTTGCTTTGTCTAGTTCACGTCACAAGCCAGTCAACTGCTGTTAACCCTTCCACCGCCAGTGGACGTACTCATCGTAAATTCAACATCCAAGTTCCCAGCCATCAAAATCACATAGTTACAAAGTGGTTTCAGCAAGAGGCGTATATCCTCACGAGCCCCCCGGACTGCGGGGTCTCACGAGGATCTATACCTCTTTCGGTTGGGTGGCGATCATACTTTTTTCTCGGCAGTAAATGGGTTAAGAGCTTATTGTGTTTTGTGACACTGTGTAAAATGAGTGCATGAGCATTGCACAAATTTTGTCCGAGCGTTCTCGCATTGCTAGTGCTGTACTCATGCCAACCCCCCCCCCCCCCCCCCCCCCCAAAAAAAAAAAAAAAAAAAAAAAAAAATTCAATTGTGCATTCTTAATTCGGGTGCCTCGTGCACAGAGATTGATTGTATTGCTCAACGTCCCGACAGCAACAAGACTTTCTCAGGACGTGCCTGCACTTGTGAAAAAAACTAAACAGAACATTGAATGCATGTCGCCAGCCGGTCCAATACCAATACGTTAAATAAACCCAAGACATGGGGCCTAAATAAAGCTAGGACCATTTCGCAACACATCCAATATCAAGAGTTACAGGCAGCGCATACGGTAGGGAGAGTTTTAAAAAGGCAAATACAGGTGAATGGACCAAGGGTAGACAGAAACACGTGCCCCAGAATAGAGGGGAAAACCCACCCTGTGGGGCTGACCAGGGTGACCCTGGGAACTAAAAATTAGTTAACCCCACCCAAGTCCCCCAGGGCAGACCCGGGCGGGGGTTCGTGCACAGGGAGGGAAACACGGTTACTACAGTACGGTTTCTCGACAGGTCCGTCCTTCTCTTAGGCGAATCATACGACTTATGAGGAGAAACACTTCACTTATCCTAAGTTCGACTTAACCCTTTTAGCCCCAAGGTCCCATTTCTCAAATTTTGGAGGTGTTGCCTAACGACCATGTACCAGTTGCAGGAGATGTACCAGTACCAGGAGATGCACTGTGTACCAGTTGCAGGAGAAGGCTTGACCACAATTCAAGGGTAGTGCCAGATTAGCTTGGTGCATGAAGGCACCAAGCTAATCTGGCACTACCATTAATTATCATGATTGTACATTGCTCAACGTCCCGACAGCAACAAGACTTTCTCAGGACGTGCCTGCACCGCTTGTGAAAAAACCCACAAAAACAACCGAATATTGAATATATGTCACCAGCCGGTCCAATACGTTAAATAAACCTAAATAAATAAAGACATCCGCTATCAAGAGCTACAGGCAGCGCAGATAGTAGGGAGAGTTTAAAAAAGGAAAATACAGGTGAATGGACCAGGGGTAGACAGAAACACATGCCTCAGAATAGAGGGGAAAACCCACCCTATGGGGCTGACCCTGGGAACTAAAAAGTAGTTAACCCCACCCAAGGCTTATCATGGTCATCTCCTGCTGTAGGGATCCGGGGCTTAAAGTGTTATGCGAGTTTGAGATATACGTTTTAAAATTAGTCATAGCAAGAACAAAGAAGTACCCAACGGAGAAAGAAACACGCTTAGAAAAGACGGGTACAACACAATAGAAAGAACAGCTTGGCTGGGGACACTGGCTTTTGCAATGTAATACCTGAACACCTCATATCCTACACGCGAGATACAGGGTTTCCAGTGAACACCATTACATCCCGAAGCCGTTTTTTAAATAAATTTGCTCATTGTCCGATGAAGGCTACATTACAGATTAGGAGATACATCAAACCATTTTAGTTTAATGGTGCTGCCAGAATAGCTCGGCGCCTCGGGCGCCAAGCTCTTCTGACAGCACCCTTAAAGTATCACAGTCAAATATATTTCAAGCAGTTGTGTATCAAGATGAAAAGTGTTATACCAACAGTAAACCTTGGCGACAGGCTTCACCCATCTCAAGCTACCCACACTATCCATTTTGTAGTAAATGCGTGTACACCTGTAGTGGCTGAACAAATGTTCCTGCAACGTTAAGTTTTCAGCAAAGCCTTCATTCCGATTCTGATGGTGTAACGAGGTCGTAAATTTTCAAAGTAAAAAAACTCGCATTACAGCTCGGGAGACAGATCCAGCATCATGGGTGAATGGTAGTGCCAGTAGTCACCAAGTTTATCTGGTGCCATTTTTTAAATATCAAAGCTGATATATGTCGCAGTGTCAGGGCTGAAGAGTAAAAAATTCACATTTTCTACAACAAAATTACATCACTCACATCAACACCCACCAACATAAGAACAAAGGCGAATGAAGTTTATATTTCTTTTCTTTTTTTTTTAATTTCACAAATGGCAGGAGACTCAATATCCACAGCTCTCGATGATCTGTTGGTATTTCTTTACCTTGGGAGCAACGTTCTTCTTCGCTTGTTCACGCAGTTGCTGCAAAACACAAAGAAACCAAGTTAGGCAGCTCTGACAACTAAAATTCAGATGACTAATGAGCACAATGCAGTGTTCTGCCTAGAAGTAGAAATCATTTTCCTGGAAGACCTAGCAAGTAAGGTGTATCTTGTATCTATCCTTGTCTGTGATCTGGGTCCTTAACCCTTCTATTACCGACGCCCGCTATAGCAGGCATGGGAAATGTCTCCTCTGCTTATGGCCTCCCGGTATAGCGGGGCCACAGCTTCTACTCCCCCGTGTACGGCTGCCTGCTAAAACGGTTTGCACTAGCCTCGCTCGAAATCTGCGCTACCTGCTGTGAGTGGCTACCAGATTAGTGGCGACCTTGACAGCGCTGGAATGGTACCTTGAGGCGCGCAGTGTTTATGTTATAGCCGGCTCGGGGCCTGGGAAACAGGATGTGGAGTTTATATCAAAAATTCCTTCCAGAACTTTGGTTGTGCTTGCGAAAATGGCGAAGAGGAAAACGTGACCGTGACAGCGACGAATTTAGTGATGAGTTTTGGGATAGAGGCGATTTTGGAGACTGGATTTAGTTCAGTCGACAGTAGGAATGGGCTGATATCGTGCGACAAGATACTAACGACAAGGATAATGGTCGCGATGCCGACGAAAGTGGAAATGTGCCACTGTGGTTCCGAAATCATGCCATAATTTGAGAGGAAAGTAGGACCCCATATGTTGCACCTGAGCGGGCGACATTCACCTGAAGGCCAGCCGGTCCAACACGTGTAATTGACACATCTGTGAGTGCATCCGGGTACTTGACCTCTTCTACTCCGAGAGTGTGTTCGAAATGATCACAAGGTAACAAACGCGAATGCAGCAAAGAGCCTTTCCTGCTCTGCCGCCAACGAGACTCGCCTTGACCACTTACCTGTCAAAGGGGAGGGCCGTGACCATCTATGCTACAAACGACACACCCGCTACTATTGATGCAAACCCAGGGGTTAGCTATGCGAACAACCTGTACAAGAGGTGCAAATCTGTTATGTGCTGAAAATGTGACGTGTACCTTTGTAATGACAACAACTGTTTTTTTGGTACCACACACAAGTACAACTGTAAATACAGGGTGACAGTGTGTGACGGTGTATGACAAGTGTATAAAAGTGTAGTAATTTCATCTTCAGCCTCCCGGTAACTGTACATAGTGTATGCGTAAGCATAGACAATCAAGGTGTATATAATAATGTATCTTTTACAGTTATTTTATTTTTGACACCTGTGTGTGCATTGCGGACACTGCTATGTGACAGCAATAAACAGACAATGACACAGTCACAAGTTTGAATTATGAGTTTCCTACACATCACTATCATGGTCTATCTATATCCTATATGTAGTCTTGCCAACCGTTGGGGCACCAGTGATGACTTGGCAACCAGCTCCCTCCATTCCCCTCTGTTCTCTGCCATTCTCAGCGTATCATGGTAAGAGCATGCAAACACTTTTAGACCCGTTTTCATGCATGTTTGCTTGCGTCATAAGTGTGTTGTTAATGTACTGTCATTTTGTCACATATTTGCACCTGTGCGTCACCAAATCAACCACACGACCCCGACACATGACGTCAATGTGTAGCCCGTCCAAAACCCGTCACAGCAATATAGGGTTATGGATATCTGCGGTGGATGGGTACTCTGCTATCAGCCTTTCCGGTACACTACTATATTTTAGTATTTTTCTAGGCTCTAAACTCAGTATGCAGGGGTAATACAGAACTTTACAAAAGCAGTACTCAGTGGTATTCACGAACCAGAAAACTCAGTAATGAAAGGGTTAAGGCTACAAGCCGTAATTTCCCACATCACAGACCAGCCCACAAATTAATTTTGTTAGGAATGTTTTGCAACTGATACTTCCCTCAGATCACAAATATCTGTCAGGCAGTTGTCCGACAATGTAGGTAAGTTGAATAGCATCATGGGGGAGTAACGAAAGAAATCTTCTCACCAAATCACAATCCATCAGCTCACATTTCATACCGAAGACTGAAAAGTCTAAAGTGTCCTGTATTGATTGTTTACTGCACCCTAACAGTGCATGCGACTTAAAACCCTTCTGCACACAGCCTCAGGTTGCAGTCAACTCCCCTGTGCATGCATCCACTGGTATTGTTCACAGTACTGGTGGCTGCATGAACAAGGGAGTTAACTGCAACCTACATGTAATTTAATCCCCCTGCACAAATGGCACCAGTGGCAGCACACAAAACGGAATTTACTGCAACCTAACACATATACGAGCTCCGAAATTCCCCCCCCCCCCCCCCCCCCCCCCCCCCAATACACTTACCACGAGTTTGCGCTTGCGTTCGAAGAACTGCTTGGATTTGACCTTCCTGCGAGCCTCCAGTGTGCCAATGACCTTCTGGTACTTCCAGCCCACTTCATGCGCCAAGCGGTTCAGATCACAAAACTGCACAGAGGTAAATCATTAGCTACAATGCTGAACCGCAAAAAAAAACAACTCAAGTTTAAGAGACGTGGTTGGTGTCTCACAAGGACCTTATGCCTCTTGCTAGACTCATTCAATATCCTTGTAGTTTGCATTTCAGTCGAGTAAATCCGCAATGGATGCAGAGACATCACTTACAGATAAACCGTCCAACTGTTCAAGACAAACTGTCTCCAATAAATTCATTTACAGACATGAGTAATATGCGAGCTGCTTTTTACCACCACAAATCGTTACGGTCTTCTGCACTACAGCGGAGCACCCTGCTTAGTGATGCACAGGAATAAAGTTCTCTCATGCATCTCAACCCAGAGCTACGAGGAGCAGTTTTAAGAAGCCTTGGTCTGTCTCAGATACAAGAAAAGGGTACTTTCACTGTTCACTCAATGCCATGGAAGTCAAGTTAGATATCATCATGGATCAGACTGGCTGTAAAGATTATTCATGCAGGTGCCCATTGGAAAAGAAAAAAGCAGAAGCAGAACCTATGTCCTTTCGATACTCGCGGCCAGAGTTGTCTCTGAAGTCATCACATTCAAATACTGTCTGCCAAGCACCACAAATGAACACGGCAACCGGAACAAGCGGGACCATAGAGTGACAACACCCTGCAGCAGGAGATAGACTGATCCTGATAATTCAAGGGTAGTGCCAGGTGAGCTTGGCGTTGGATAACACCTCCCAAAGTTTGGCCGTAGGTTATATAGGTTAATAGCAACATCTGCCTGTGGCACACGGGTCGTATTCCCTGCATCCGGGCAGGAAAGAGACTTAACATTTCCTCAGTTAACACTTTCCCTGCCAGTGGACACAGATGATGTTTCTAATATCTTTATTTATTCAATAACCAACACCTACAGTCTTAAGGAAGATGGATAAAAAGTGATGTCAGCAAGAGGCACAGATCCTAATGACCTCCCACAACTGCGGGGGCTAATCAAAATCCCTCTCTTGCACAAGGATCATGTTAACTTTTTCTCTGCAGTGAAGGTTAAATTAAACTTAGCAATATCTGGTGACAGTACAGCCAACCAACCGAAGCCAAAACCACAACTTAGGTTGTGCAAGTGAGGAAAAAAAAAGATGAAGATATCTGCTTTTCAACAATAATCCTCTCACCTAATCTGTTGTCAACCACGAGTCAACCATGAAAAAAGCTCTCAACAAAAGGCAACTAAAATGAAAATCTCACGAGTCCCCACAGAATATAGAGACTAACAAAGATCTATGCCCCGTGCTGGTCCCATTTCATATCCTTATGCCTCAGACAAGACAATGAAGCGCTAAATCTGAATGGATGCCGAGATATCACTTCTTTAAAAAAAAACGTCTTAAATTATGTTACACACACGAATAACGGCCAGGCAGCTTTCTACTACCAAATACACAAGAGAGCTTAAGTTCTGCGCAAGTCACCAAGTGTTCTGTTATACAGCAGAGCACCTTGTTCAATGACAAGCAGGATTTCAGCTCTCTAATACATCTCTCGGGCCAATGCTATAAGCACAAAGAACGGACTTAAGAAGCCTTGGTCTGTCTCAGAAACAAAAAAGGGCATTTTCATTGTGCACTCAATGCCATGGAAGTCAAGGTTGGTATTATCATGGATCGGAGTGGCTGTAAAGATTCTTCAGGTTGATGTCCAAGGGGAAAGAAAAAGACAGTAGCAGAACCCTAGCTCCTTCACTGCCAGTAGCCAGACTTGTCTCTGGAACTACCACAGACTCTACTTAGCCCCAAGCTAAGCATGAACACAACTACTGAAATGTGCAAGTTCATGATATATAAACAACTGTGTCTGTCACTTGCTCTTGGGTGCTAGCATCTTGGCATTTAACCCTAACACCCTACTACAGGAGATGGATCAAGCATGATTATTCAAGGGTAGTGCCAGAATAGCTTGGCGCCTGATGGCGCCAAGCTAATCTGGCTGAACCTTGAATTATCATGATCGATCTATCTCCTGCAACTAGTAGTCATTATAGGACACCTCCAAAATTTTGGAAATGCGACCTTGGGGTTTAATGGGTTAATATTTATTCTATTAGTTGTAGCCCCTTTACAGCTAATGAAAATACTGTTTTGCGGGAAAAGATGCATTTAGGCCGTTTGACATTAGAGCGCTTTTTTCCCCTCAAATATCTCCACAAAGAAACACTTTCCTTTACCACTTTAGATATCATTTTGTACCAACTGACCTATTTTTGCTCAACTCCTATGTGTTGATTTTGCTACACAATAAAGAGACTAATGTAACACAGATTAGCATCTGATTATGGAAAATGTTGTCATAATGAGAACTGGCTGCAGTTTGCCTCAGATGGTAGTGCATGTTAGGTTGTTTTCACAAATTCATCAAAACATGTTGGGAACAAATCATCATTGAACAAACTGCAGTCTTTAAACTCAAGTTGCAAGCTCATCTAACACCAATCACGTCTACAAATGCTGAAGCACCGAAGACAACCTCAATCCGAGGAACATCTGGAATCAACCTCTGTGTGCACAAAGCATAAATGATTCTGCATTTCTAGATCCGAGGGGATCACCAAATCATACCTTGCGAGGATCTATATGTGAAAGGTTGACAAAAAGAGCGAGCAACTTTACTGCATACATTTTGAAGGAATGTATACCACAGAACACTTATTTCCCCCCCCCCCCCCCCCCCCCCCCCCCCCCCAAGTCTGACAAAACAGGGATTCGCAACATGTTATCCATTAAACATGAAAAATACTTTGTAAAAAAAAAGAAAAAAAAAAGAAACACACTAAACTAAAACCAAGCATACTTTCGACCTGTTGTACATAGCCTATTTGTGTCACTGCAAACTGCACAAGAGGATAACAATTATCTAAAGATGACATCTGATGTTTGTCTTTCTTAAAGATAAACTTTTTTTTGCAATATTGACAAATGCTGGTTCACACTAATTTTATTGTGAATAATGCACTTCCTTTCAAATCGATATGTTCCATCATGATATAAATTGCAGACTCAGATTTTAAGATGTGGTTTCATTACTCTCAATGCGCTGTGAGAAATCATCACTGACTGCAACATCTTAAAATAAACAAACCTTTCAAGGAATGTCATATATATATATATATATATATATATATATATATATATATATATATATATATATATATATATATATATATATATATATATATATATACATATACACACACACAGGTATATTTAAAATAAAACACACAAAAAAATGATTTTATATAAATTACGAATGATTCAGATTAAATACATGAAGAATTTGCGGTAACACTGATCTGCAATAGTAAAAGAACTTGACAAATAACTTAGAACTGCTTGTCTAAGATGCTGGTCACTAAGCACAGTGCTCCACTATATCCCAGTTTAGCAAAGGTCCTCAGGCCCACTGTGGCCGTTGTGGGTCCAAAGACGTTTTGCTACTGGGGATAGCAGAGCATCTTGCTTAGTGACTTTCGCACGATTTAAGCTCTCTCATGCAACTCTACCCGGCGCTACAAAGAGCAGATTTAACCCATTTAGCCCTGAGACCCTGCAGAGGAAATGGATGACCACAATTCAAGGGTAGTGCCGGGTTGGCTTGGCACCTTCAGGCGCCAAGCTAATCTGGCACTACCCTTGAATTATCATGGTCAATCCATCTCCTGCAACTGGGATAGTCAGACAACACCTCAAAAATTTGAAAAATGGGACCTTAGGCTAAAAGGGGAAGCCTTGGTCCGTCTCAGATACAAGAAAAGGGTATTTTCATTGTGCCATGGAAGTCAAGGTTGGTATCAACATGGCTGTAAGGATTCTTCAGGTTGATGTCCATGACAGAAAGACAGTAGCAGAACCCTAGCTACTTACTTCACTGTCGATAGCCAGAGTTGTCTCTGGAACTACCAGACTCTCTGCTAAGCCCCAAGCTACGCATGAACACAACTACTGAAATATGCCAGTTCATAACGAGATATAGAAGCACCAGTGTCTGCCACTTGCTCCTGGGTGCTAGCATCTTAGCAGGGAAGGGGTTTAACCCATTTAACCCAAACACCCTACAATAGGAGATCTCCTGCAACTAGTACATGTACACAGTCATCATGACACAACCGCCGCGGGTTAAATGTTCCTTCTACTACTACTTGTAGCCCCCTTACTGCTAATGAAAATACTGTTTTGCAGAAAAGATCCACTTAGACCACCGTCTAACATTGGTAGGTTGTACATTGCTTAACGTCCCGACAGCAACAAGACTTTCTCAGAACATGCCTGCACTGCTTGTGAAAAAAACCAATCTAAACAGAATATTGAATGTATGTCGCCAGCCGGTCTAATACACTAAATAAAGCTAAAACCATTTAGCAACACGCATCCAATATCAAGAGCTACAGGCAGCGCAGACAGTAGGGAGAGTTTAAAAAAGGAAAATACAGGTGAATAGACCAAGGGTAGACAGAAACACATGCCCCAGAATAGAGGGGAAAACCCACCCTGCGGGGCTGACCAGGGTGACCCTGGGAACTAAAAAGTAGTCAATCCCACCCAAGTCCCCCATGGCAGACCCGGGTGGGGCGTCTAACATCGGAGCGAACATTTTTTCCAAAGATCTCCACAAAGATACACTTTTCTGTTACCACTTTAGAAAATCATTCAGTATGAATTGACCTATATTTGCCTAACTCCTATGATTTGTTGATTTAGCTATAAAGTTGTAAAAAAGTTGGTGAAAAGACAAGAAACAAAACCGTAATAGAGCCCTGGCAGGAATCAGCCATATTTCAATATCGGGGTCAAGCATGCGGCAGGACTGCATTTATACCTGCGCTGTTTCAGGTTTAAAAACTAGGTCAACATACTCATTCATGTGAAAATGGATTTTTCTTTTTCTTATGCCAGGCTGAATATATCTGCAGCACATTTAGGATGTAAAATCAGACATTTCACGCAAATATTCTTTTTTTAAAATTTTTACTGCACATCAAAACTGACATACTGTTCTACTTCTAGTTTCTTGAAAGTAAACTGTATTAGATCAACAGGCACTGAATGATATTTGTTCTAACATATGTATAGGAAAAGTGGTTCTTTGCAAAGATAGTTGGGAAAAACATGTGCTCCAATGTCAAATGAACTATACCAGTAGTTAGTAATACATTTTTTTACGTCAATTGGAATCATCAGTAACAGTCAATAGGTCAAATGGTATTCAGCAGATGAAAGATAGCAGATTGAATATACTCTTTTCAACACTGAAATCTCAATTCTCACCCAGTCTGTAGTGAACCAATGTTCTCAACAAAAAGCAAACTAAGATGAAAACATGTAGCCATTTCACACCATCCGACATAGCAAAATCGCTTTTCAATCAGATGAGACTGAGTGTAGACTACCAATATCAGGCTACACAAATCAACATAAAATGCATTTATTTATAATAAGCACTTGTAACATTTCAAACAAAATACTTTTCCTGCCTATTCTTTTCTGCACCAAAAGAAGCCTGCTCTGTATCATTTATTATGCACAAATAATTAATAAAATAATTACGGTATTTATAATGCGCTTATCTTATAATAATTATAACTCTAAGCGCGCACTCACAACTCGCGCACGCTTTAGACAATGACTCGCGTACCACAAACAGTGGAATACATTACGATCAGCTTGGGGTGGGGAGTGTGGTGCTAAAACTGTTGAAAGAGGTGAGTTTTGAGGGCGGACTGGAAGGAGGAGAGAGAGAGTTTCTGACGGAGAGAGAGTGGGAGAGTGTTCCAGGTGGATGGACCGTAGACGGAGAAGGAGCGGGGTCCGAAAGTGTTAAGTTTGGTGCGAGGGATACGGAGGCGGAGAGGGTCAGAGGCAGAGCGGAGGGAGCGGGAAGGTGTGTAGGTGTGAAGTAAGTTGGAGAGATAGGCAGGAGCGCAGTTGTTCAGGGATTTGTAGCAGAGAGAATTTTGTATTCGATGCGTTGGGGGATGGGGAGCCAGTGAAGGAGTTTGAGCAGGGGTGTGACGTGGTCGGATTTTTTCTTTCTGAGGACAGAGACTCCTGTAACTCAGATTAGCATCTGATAATGGAGAATGCAGTAAAAATGAGAACTGACCGTAGTTTGCCTCAGATGGTAGTGCATGTTAGGTTGTTTTCACAAATCCATCAAAACACGTTGGGAACAAATCATCACTGAACAAACTGTAGTCAGTAAACTCAAGTTGCAAGCTCATCTAACACCAGCCATATAGCACAGATGACAACCTCAATCTGCAGAACTTCTGGAACCAACCTCCATGTGTACAAGGCATAAATGATTACGCGTCTCTAGAGTGAAGGGGATCACCGAATTACACCTTGTGAGGATTTATATGAGCAAAGTTGTCAGAGGGAGTGAGCAACTGCATGCATTTTCAAAACAATATATACCACAGAACAATTTAGTAAATTTTACAAAACAGGGATTTACAACATATGTTATCTATAAATCACATAAAATACGACTCAGGGGTGGATTCTAGTAACAAACGAAACGCGGAAAATCAAACGACAGAGATTGATTGTACATTGCTTAACGTCCCGACAGCAACAAAGCTTTCTCAGGACGTGCCTGCACTGCTTGTGAAAAAAAAAAAATAAACAGAACATTGAATGTATGTCGCCAGCCAGTCAAATACATTAAATAAACCTAACACATGGGGCCTAAATAAAGCTAAGACCATTTAGCAACACACATCCAACATCAAGAGCTACAGGCAGTGCAGACAGTAGGGAGAGTTTTAAAAAGGCAAATACAGGTGAATGGACAAAGGGTAGACAGAAACACATGCCCCAGAATAGAGAGAAAAACCCACCCTGTGGGGCTGACCAGGGTGACCCTGGGAACTAAAAAATACCTAACCCCACCCAAGTCCCCCAGGGCAGACCCGGGTGGGGTTCAAACGACAGAGAGGGGGGAGGAGGGGGCGGTGGAGCATGTCCTTCATTTCATTTTCAGCGGCCAAAAAATCAAACAAGGGGGGTGGGGAGGAGGTGGGTGGGGGTGGGGGGGTGTATGCGCGTGTCCACCGTTCGCCAAAATATCCAAAAACCGACAGGGGAAGCGAGACCAAACACCCCCCAAAATGGACTTTGTTATGACACTCATGATCCGCCGTGTAAAAATGGAATGTGCTTACCAGTTTATGTTCAGATGCACACTAAACGGCACTCTGTCTTGAATATCCTTTTTCACCGCCATTTTCCACTGCGACCTAAAGCTACCGGAAGTGTCGGGCGATAGTGAACCAAACTACATACAAATCCAACCCATTTGAGAATTTTTTGCCATTTAAGAAGAAATTTTTTTCTCGTCTTTTTCGTTGTTTTTAGACGCGGAAAATAAATATACTTCAGCGGAATTGTGAAAGAATGTCCTCGGAAAAATCCCACCCCTGATACGTTGTGGAGAAACGTAGAACACACTAAACTAAACCAAACATACTTTTATAACCTGTTGTACATAGCCTATTTGTGTCACTGCAAACTGCACTAGAGTACAACAAATGTCTGCATAAAGATGAAATTATCTGATGTTCGTTTTTCTCGATGTAAACTATTTTTTGCAATATTGACAAATGCTGGTTTACACTAATTTTACTGTAAATAATGCACCAAGTTCCTTTTAAATCAAAATATTCCATCATATGAAATGCAGCCTCAGATTTTAAGATGTGGTTTCATTACTCTCAATGCGCTGTGAGAAATCATCACTGACTGCAACATCTTAAAACAAAACAAACTATTCCATGAATGTACGTGTATTTCAGCACCATTTGTTTGTTATGCCTTGTCGACACACTTAATGAACTTTAACAGCACGCAGCAAAAGCACATGCGTAATCGCACTTATTTATTCTGCCCAGCCGTTAGCGTGTCAATCAAGTTTTAGCTGTTTCTTGTACTGAAAGTGTTGTATTTATATGTTGAGTCATTGCCAAATTACTTGATATCAAAACGATGTGTGCTGAACTAAATTGTCCTGTGTCTAATTGAACCATATCTAGACCTGTGTGTAGCGTTTTGTAACCATCTGTTACAGAAGTGTATCTTTGAACAGTTATGGCGGTAGTGGGCCATCAAGATTTCATAGTCTCTTCAAATAAATAATAAACGCAAAGATTCAAACCATATTTCATAAATGGGTTGCAGTTTGCCTCAGATGGTAGTGCATGTTAGGTTGTTTTCACAAATCCATCAAAACACGTTGGGAACAAATCATCACTGAACAAACTGCAGTATACAATCAGACACCGACTCAGCCTGGAGTGTTATCTTATTTTGAAACTCAAGTAAACTCTCCTCCTAAATATGAAGTACAATTACTTTCTAATGATTTCAGGAAAAAAAGGCTTTTATGTGATAGAAGAAGTACCCAACGGAGAAAGAAACGATGTGTGTGATAATATGTGATTTTATGTGATAATAACAGCAGTTCCCATCCACATTGTGCCCTCGCCAATAATTCCAACAGTTGTACAGCCAATAAGCAAAATGTGATAACTATAGGGTGAGCATAGAAACTGGGGAGGTTTAGAGAAGGAAAAAGTTACTCATTTCTTTTCAAGATAAAAAAACACCAAAACAAAACAATTGTGCAGCACAATGCCACATACATCACCCTACATCAACCTAAACGTGAGTGTTTTCTGTTCACTTTTCCAGCCTTCAAAACACCTGGTAGATCTTTCGACCCCTTTACTGCAAGTGGTCGCAGATTGTGTTTCAGAATCTTTTCGTTAATTTTACAGAGTAACCATGCCCATTCAAGGAACATGGATACAAAATAATGTCAACACGAGGCATAGATCCTCATGAACCCCCTCAGCTGTTGGGTCTCACGAGCACCTGTCTCTTGCAGTTGCATCATGTTTGCTTCTCCTACACAAAATTGGAGTTTAAATCACTGATGCAATGAGGGCAGGCACAATGCGCTGCAAGCAAGTCTTGCAGAAAGAGTTCTAGGGTTTCATTTGCTGTGTTTCTGCAGCATAAGGTAAAAGTTGTCTACGGCAGATCATCTTTGGTGAATGCAACATGCTACTTCAACTGACCTCTGCCAAGGGAAAGCATAGGGGGCGGTGGGAGACTAATTTAACATTTTGGCTGTCAGTGGCACATACAAGAGAGGTAATCCTGCAAGAATACCTGTACAGTGCTTTCAACAGTCAATGAAGTGACACCGGGCTTATTGACTTAACACAGAATATGTGTGCCCCACACACAACCAGGTCTCTACTTGTAATTTTGCAGTCTCAGTTAAAGATTTTAGTTTCATTACTCTCAATGCGCTGTGAGAAATCATCACTGACTGCAACAAATGAGATGAACCACCAGGAACTATTCTGAACTCACAGTCCTAGCCTGATTCTCAGTGGCCATCCTATCCAACACAATTGCAAATGTAGCCAGCAAGACGTATAGATTCTCAGGAACCCCGGCATCATGCAGGGGCTCATGATAACCTACAGATCTTATTGGCTACATACACAAGTGTCTATCGAGACTCACAAGGGCCATTATTATATCAACAAATAGACTAAGCTCACTCCTGCACCAATTACGGACACCTAACCAATACCAAACGAACACGGTGAGACAACGTTCTTGTACAGGGTTTTACACTAAATAAAAGAAAAGAAAGAACACCAGTTCCCAACAGACAAAGAAATACACACCTTGCGTGTCTGACCAAGGCGCAGCACTTTCAGCGCAGATGGCACCACCATGCGCTTCTGTTTGTCGTAGGGGGACGGGATGCCCTCAAACGCCTTGAGTCTCTCCATTGCATCTTTGCCTCGGGCAGTCTTGTGGGGCAACATGCCTGCACAGACAAACTAGAAAGTTGTACAATATTTTCAAAAATGATCACAAACCTAAAGCAGTGTAATAGGCAATTGTAGCATTGCTCTGGGAAATGCTGCAGTCACCAATCCCAAGGTATATGCCCAGCTTGAACTTGTTCTGAACACCGATTAAAAAGTTTCAATCAGCATTCTGCAACGATATCAAATATGTGACTAACCTGCAATGTTCAGATTTATAGTATAAACATAACTGTTTACCTGCTGTATACTTGTCCGATTCATTGCACATATATTTGTATACTTCTGTTTCAACATGGACGATAATTTTCCCACTGTACGATATTTTATGAAATTTTACAGCAACTAGTCAATTGATACAATGTGTATCTTTTAGATCATGACAATTCAAGGGTAGTGCCAGATGAGCTTGGCGCCTTCAGGCGCCAAGCTCATCTGACACTACCCTTGAATTATCATGATCCACCTCCTGCAACTGGTACATAATCGTTCAGGAACACTGCAAAAATTTTGGGAAATGCACCCGTGGGGCTACACCTGACCTGTTTTAAGGCTTCAGTTCGCAAAAAGCTTTTACTGGGCTTCTTGACCACCCACCTGGAATTTGTCACTTTCCTGCTGAATCATTAAGTAATCTATGGTCTTTGTCGATCTCCCTATAGTTTCGCGAGCACTAGTGATTTTCAGATTTCATGATCTTCAGTAAAATTTATCCCTTACTGATTTCGCACGTTTTATTAGTGTTTGCAGACTGGTGCACTGCCAGATTTGTTCTTTATCCTGTCCGACTCCACAGAAAAGTGTAAAAGCATACAGAGAAGCATCTACCAGTGAGCTTTACTACTTTCTTAGTTGCTGCGTTTCCTCCTCGGCGGCCGTGTTTATGTAGCATCTGCCTGGCTCGCCGACCTTCACTGTCGACAAGACATTTTTATTCCCAACAACCAGTGTGCCAGAATTTAACAGGCCTGTGTGTGGGGTGTGTGGGTATTTTAATACGACTCATGGTGAATACCATGATGATATTTGTGTTTTAAACCATGTTGACGGACTTTGTCAGAGTGGTGCCCTCTAAATACCGGCGCTGTACTATGGGGACGGGCCCCCATGTGCAGCTTTGACCGTCGTTTTTATGTAGCCTAGAAATGAGATCATTTTTCTGTCAACGGTATTTTGTTTCTGTTGTTAATTTGTATTTTCATGTACTAGCTTTAGTCAAGTAGCAGGCATGGGAACTGCCCAAGCAAAAATCACGTGAAACTAGAGGGGTCCTGGACCTTCAACCCCAGGCCTCCACGAAGCTAGACCTTGCTTTCCGGGGGCCGAAAAATCAGACGGGGGGGGGGGGGGGTGGTGGTGGGGGGGTGTGTGTGTAGGCGCTAGACCTTGCTTCCTGGGGCCGAAAAATCCAATTGGGAGGGGGGGGTTGTTTAGGTGCTAGACCTTCCTACCCGGGGCCGAAAATTGAAACAACGGGGGGGGGGGGGGGGTGGGGGGGGGGGGGGGGTGGGGGGATGGGGGGGCGGGGGGGGGGGGGGGGGCCGAAAAAATCAAACAGAGCGCCTCTGCCCACCTAGGTTTACTGCGCAGCGCGGCGCACTCGGTCACCAAAGCGGGTCGCGGACACAGCCTGCCGTGTCATATCCTGCCTGCGGAATTAAACCGGTACTCTGCGCGTTTTGCTACCCACGATGGTTTTTTCTGCGTAGACGCCTTTTTAATTTCACACACGATTTCTTCTTCTTCGCGGAATCCCACGTTTTCACAGACAATTCGCATGCCTGAGTAGGAAGTTTACAAAAGATTGATTGATTGATTGTACATTGCTTAACGTCCCGACAGCAACAAGGCTTTCTCAGGATGTGCCTGCAATTCTTCCGAAAAAAATAAAAAATAAACAGAACATTGAATGTATGTCGCCAGCCGGTCAAATACGTGAAAAAATAGAAGGACAAAAAAAGATAAGAACTACAACTTTTCAGAGGGATTTTTTCATATCTTTATTATTAAAAATGTTATAGGGCATCACAAACTGAACATTTGTCGTGAACGAAATTCCAAACATTTATGATATTCACATGGCACTAACTATTTTTCATTTGTAGATACCATAAAAAGCTTCTGTAAAGTTGTTATTAATGTTTTCAGCTACATGCATGCCAAATTTCATGTGTTTATGACAATTATTAGAGAAGTTATGGATGCAGTAAACCGCACAATATGGAAAACTTAGAAAATCGCGTTTGAAACTTTGGTCCCCTGCACTTAAAGTGATGAGAAGAAGAATCATCTGTGCACAGCTGCTGATTGAAAAATTTAGTTATTGATGTACCTCAGAATGCACCAGCAGCATAAACAGGACCACCCTCTTCTTCCATTATGCTTTTTTCTCTCCTGTTCCTTGGCCTGCCGAACCTTCTTTCTGCGATGCTGTTGCTTCAGTTTCAGTTTCCGCCTGCTGTTGAATTCCCTGACCCTGTCCTTCTGTTTGCCAAGCCTTTTGGTGTTTTCTCCAACATACAGACCTTGGGCAGTCATGAAATTCTGGCTAGCTGTGGAGCCCATGTTGAATTCTCCAACATACACCAGTGTGGCTGTCTCAACCTTGTCACAGGAGGCGAAGGTGTTTTTTTGACACGGACTCCAGATGACTCCATGCAGGGACTCATTTGTATTCTGGGTCTTGCCCCTTAGCCATCTCCTCAGCAGAGCAGGGTCAGCAAGTTTCCTGTACACAGGAACAAGCTATTTTGCCACCTGTCTGTTAATAGGTGTTGTAATATTTCCCTAGTGTCATGGGGGAGGATTTTCACGAGCCTGAGCATGGTTGAAGAAACACCAGGAGTCTCATCCCTTTGGGCAGCGAGCATGATGAGGATCAGTATCTGTAGAAGTACAGTGGAGAAATGAAGCCCACACTGCATCTGACATGGCCTCTACAGTAGTGCTGCTCTTGATAGCCTTGGTGTAATATGCCTAGAGTTTCTTCATTGTATTTTGAGTCAGCCTGCCCTCGCCCCTACCCCCAAGTGTGACGCCCCGTTTCTTCCTGTCTGCGACAAGATTTGTAAGTGCAGTGCCCAGTCTTTTGGAGACATGATTAATACACTCTTCCTTTGGAGGTAATCTCCACCTCATCTCCATAAGGCTTAATTTTCTAGTTCATAATAGACATTGAAAGTTTTACAGTCCCCGTCAGACAGCAGAATTGTGTAACGGAGCTTGTGTTTCTTCGCCGAACGCAGCCACTGCGTCTTGGCCCCCTCCACCTCCATCATGCCAGAAGAACCATTAAAATTCTTCTGGCAGTCTGGTCTGTGGCTCTCCATCCACACCTGGTAGGCATTCTCACCACACTGTCTCATTCTTTTGCCTGTGGTCTCACATGCCTGACAGTATTTACTCATTATATAGTGTAGCTGATGTATAGCCAGCTGCAATAACAGCTTCACAGTTTGTGCACAACACTCGCAGGAATACTGCCATCCCCATCTTCTTCTCATCATTACATACAAGTTGCACGGATGGCGATCCACATTCAGGACAAGCACAAGCTGAAAATAAATTTGAAACTTGGTTCAGGTCGCAGATTGTTGTTGGAAGAGGTGTGGCACTGTCGGAGGCACATTACTTCTGATGTCACAGCTGTTGTCTCCGTCACCATTCTCAGAAATCTTTCCGTGAAACACCCTGAACTTCTTGGCACTAGAGCCTAAAAGGTCGGAGGACCATGGAGACCCCGGTTCTAAGTGGCTACATGAAGCAACACCCACGATATCATGTGCTTTCGTTTTGTTTTCGGTCGTCTCCTGTCCGTCGCCGATCTTGCGTTTCCGCGTCTGCTTCGATAAACGGGCTTCCGTCAACTGTTTTGCTTTAGCCTTCGACTTATACCCCTTTCTTTTCGAGGCTGCTGGCCTTGGTTTCATCATTTTACTTCTAAAAGCGAGAAAATTGGCTAAAAAAACACGATCGAGCACGCGTTATAAACAAAGTCGAAGCGTCACCGGAAGTAAGAACAGTTTGTAACTCAGCCAATCAGTATTCAGAATGGTGTGGTAATGTTACTATTTTTAGAAACCAATGACGTCGTTATCCTTATATGGTGATAATCGGCCTCTCGGTGGGTTCGGAAAATGCAAGAATGTGTTCCGATGATTCCCGAAGACCGCTGATCATATTATGGGATGGAAAGGGGAGAGAATGCTGATTCCAACCATACCAAACTTTCCAGCATTTAGCGAAGCAGTCGGTCTGTATCGAACGATCGAAAATGACGAATTTTCTAACAAACAAAATTTGTTACAGCCCAAAATAGACAGGGTAGGTGCAGAAAATGTGTTTTATTTCAATAAACATTACTTTTTGAGTGAAATGAAGCATGATAAGTGAAAGAAAATTGAATAAAAGTGATGAAAATGCCTCTATCTCAAAATCATGAAATTTTTTTAAAATTCGTAAATCGGAGCATTTTGCTGGGCAATACATCCCCTTAAATAAACCTAACACATGGGGCCTAAATAAAGCTAAGACCATTTAGCAACACACATCCAATATCAGGAGCTACAGGCAGTGCAGACAGTAGGGAGAGTTTTAAAAAGGCAAATACAGGTGAATGGACAAAGGGTAGACAGAAACACATGCCCCAGAATAGAGAGAAAAACCCACCCTGTGGGGCTGACCAGGGTGACCCTGGGAACTAAAAAATACCTAACCCCACCCAAGTCCCCCAGGGCAGACCCGGGTGGGGTAGTTTAAAAATCTGAAAATCAGGAGGAATGTACCAAAAAACGGAAACTCGGGACTTAAAAAAAAAATCGGGAAATTCCCGATAAAATCGGGAGGGTTGGCAGCTATGCGTAGACCTTCGATGTGATAGACGTGAAATTGACTGCAGTGCAAGTCAATATAATTACCAATGTTCTGTTTCAATGATGGAAGACTGATGCGTGTTTCCAAGGGGTAAAGGATCAAAGGTCAAAATACACCGCGCGAGCAGTTTTGCAACTGAGCGGCGCAAACACGGAAGCCCTTGGTGCACTACTGTACGCACGATAGTTCCTAGTACAATACTAAGTATTAGCAAGTCCAGCAGAACCTGCATTGTGATTTTGACAGCATAGCGAGTACAGAAGGTTTATTCTACTTTCTGGTGAAAATTTACGTCAAAGGGATGATGGAGAACATCAGTACACGTCTACACTGACACGTGTGTACATCACACCGATGACCTCATGACCTGCAGTATTGATACAGTGATAGCCAGTTTCTGCCTTGTGATGTAGGCTCAAATATGCATAAGGATTCAAAACAAGGCCGTTGCCGACGATCAATTCACAACTTGGTCATGAAAACAATACACCCTCCAAATGATTAATTTTGACATTGTATTTACATCATAAAGCTCTAAGACAGTACAAAAAAGACCCATACACATACTGTCAGTAATATCTGTTGCAGAGTTTTCTGACTGTGTTGAGATGCTTGATCCTGGGGAATATAACTTTAAAGAAATTACAGAAAGACAAGAGGGCAGCATTTCAGACTTTTTGTGATTTCATTTGATATTCAGTGTAGGTAAGGAAGTGATCATCATAAATACTGCCCTATGTAAAATATCTGGGTGGAATTTTCTCAAACAAAATGAGTTTGAAATGCGTAAAACTATATAACCTCTCACAACCCTCTGGAACATCCTGCTAGGAGCACGGAAGTGGAAAGGCCCACGTGATGGCTTCACGTTGCATCGTTTCTTCAAGTATTCAAGGTACTTCACTGCAAATCAAAAAACTGTAATGACAACACGTCTCAGTGTCTGTACACCATGCAGTACTACATTTACTAGTGTATCAATGTATTTAACCACTTGGCTGTCGGTAGCGCTTTTAGTAGCGGGGATTCCTGCAGGAATCACAGCAACTAAAAGCGCTACCATCAGCCAAAGGGTTAACTGATGTGGTTCACAAATCAATGTGAAAAAGTGCACGGCTGAGAAAATAATCACGTTGAATGACAATTATTATTAAATTGGCATTATCATCATACTGGTTCAAGGTTTCCATCAGAAATCTTTATGTCCATCAGATGTTATCTCAGACAATGTAGGTAAGTTATTTTACATCATAGGAAACCATGTGTGCGACATTCTAAGACATAACCTGGAATCTGCAAGCAGGAGACTGATTTCCACAAGCCCCCTAAAGCAACAGGGACTCGTTGCTACGATTACGTTGCTGGTATTAGGCTTTTTAAGGGAACAGACTTTGTTTCCACCCTACCAATTAGTTCCACACGCAACACATGAGATATGACCAACTGATTCCAGCCTGTATGTCAAACGTACATTTATTTCTGTAGAAGTTGCCCGAGATGTTGATGCCCTCACATCGCAACACCACTACTCTCTGACCTGCAAAATAAGAAAAGCAGTGTGACTGCATGGACAATGAACTACCTTGCAATTACAGCAAACATTTCACAAATAAAGCAAAAGTTGTTCACCACTTGCGCATCATTTCCCAAAATGACCCATAACATTTTGAACCAAGGTTTCTCTAGGCAGTGGGCCCTTTCATGCACTTCTATAGGCCTACCCTGCAGTTCTCTCGTGCACCCCCCCCCCCCCCCCCCTTTCCGTATTTCAGTAGGCAGCGAGAGGGGAAGGTACCCCCAAAAACTATCCCACCCCCCTTCCTATTTTGGCAAAAGCATTAAATTTGCTTCAAGTGCCCAGTTAAGGTCTATGAAGCAATAATCAAAAAATCAAAATTTGCTATTTTCCTCGGCCATTAGATCAATTACAAGAAAACTTCATATTGTCTTTATGATATTTAGCTTACAGTACACACTCATTTAGCAAATTCATAACAATTAACATTCTGTTTGCAAAAGACCACTGTAGAATTTTGCTGCCATGTGAATTTTGTGAGCACAGCTCACTAGCTGAAAATTTCTGTAAGAAAATGTCAAGGAAAAAAATGACTGCACAATGTGTGACCTAAGACTATAAGAGCTCTGTTGATCTCCAAATTAAGCCTGTGAAGCCTGAAAAGTCATGCTGGCAACCTTGATCTCTACTCAAAATAAACACTAGGCCGGGCAAAAGGTTTTGTGGACCGCAATAGTTTTTTTTTTTTTACTTCTACACAGTAATCTAGAATGTGCATAATTTTGATTAAATTGAGCCTACAGTATAACTTCGACAAATTAAGTAAAATTTTCTTACCCTGAAGAAGGCTCTTTGCCACAACAGCTGCTAGTCGGCCGAGTAGATGCCCACGGGCATCGATGAGAAGGGGCTGAAAAATAATGTCCATACAACAATAAACTTTAAAGTAAATCTGCCACTGTAGACAAGTGACAGCGGCTTTGTGTCAAAATTAAACTGACGAGAAGCACAACAGAAAATGGCAGTCAAAGGGAAGGGATGTTGCCAAGAAAAATCTAATCCTACAAACAAGTCTACTGAGCGCAATTTTTCTAATGTAATTGTCACCATTGAAAACACGTGGAAGATGATTAATTTTGCCCCTCTTTTTTTTTTTTTAGTCGGACTTTGCATTAAATACATTGGGAATGGATTAAGAGCATCCTAAAATATTCATAAAGTAAAAAGTACTAGCAAATGACGCCGTGGCAGGTGACATTTCTCCGAGAGACGCCACATTTTAGGTACCCTCAACGTGTGGAGATCACTTTTTTTGGAGTACAATTTCCACAAACGAACCGTAGCGGCGTTAACTGTCATTTTCTCGAACAACGCTAAAAATTATATCGTTTAACAGACAAGACCACTTAAACAGTGTTTCAGACGGCAAGAAGAAAACATTGTTAATTTCAAAATGACATAAAGTAACATACTTAAACCAATAAACGATCAAAGTATCCGAAGCCGTACCTTCGTCTGGAACCCCATGTTGGGAAAAGGATGACAAGGGGTTTACACACATCCGGTACGGCGGTAAAAACGGAAGTAGATGGTTCGGGGACGCAACTCGTTCTACTTTCGATTTCATCACGACGTCTTCAAAACATTAATTTCAATATTTTATGCTACAGGGTTGGACGAACAGGGGTTGAGATTAGGTGCACTACGTGCCTGTGCATCCCCACCACCCGCATTCTCTCCAATTTTTGTGTGTGACTAAAACTGGAAGATGTATTCTTTTGCATTGGAAGATCAAGAGGAGGACATACGGCCCACCGCAGAAAGGACCAAGTATGACCACAATATACCGTAACCTAGTTTCTTCGCTTCGAAAAAAACGTGCCATTTCTAGGTGACGACGAATGACCAAGCATGTGACCCCATGGAGTTATTTATAATGAACGTCTCAAGTATAATTAAAATAAGTTGCCAAGTGTAATCACAATACAAAAGACTTGAAGCAGATCAAATCCGGAAAAAATAGTTTGCGGTAAACTTTGACCTAATGGAATTTCCCCCAGTCATGGATTCTTCCTGAACGATCTCCTCAGCTGCGAGAACTATATTTAGCCATTCTATTTTTTTTTTTTTTTTCAATAACCCATGACCACGTTGACAGTTTTCATACAAAAAATCGTTTGTCACGGTTTATATCCAGGGCAGATAACCCGCTGAAATCAACAAGCACATGTACAGACAACGCTCAAAACATCTGTAAGATGCATCTAGATCATCAGGAGCCCCAGCAAAACACACGAACTCATAAAAATCTAATGTCTATGGTTATTTCTATGTTAATTTTGTTGCTGAATACACCATGTTTTTTGCTACCCTAAGGAAATTTCTGCACAAAAATATACAATGCAACACAGGCCTGTACTATAACATCCTAGTCCAGGAGCCCGACTGACCTACAGTGCACCCCTCCCCTGCCCAGTAATGATTTAGTAGTGAATTAGACTGGTTTCAAAATATGTCCTATGGTGTTGTTCTCATAAAATCCTTAGGAACACACTGGAGATGTAGCCCATGATGTGGGGTGGGGGTGCACTGTATCCACTTTGACTCTAGGACTACACTGTAATTGTGATAACTATAACTAGAGGAAACACACCCACCAGTGCACCACCACCTTCCATCAATGTATTTTTTCTGTATACTGTTAATTACTGTGCAAGTAAAATATTCTTTATTCCCACACAACTCTAGGGAAGCAACATATTGTGTTTATCGTTAAAAATAGCACAGGAAAACCCTCCAGCATTCTGGCCAATCATAGCAGTCTTGTGTTTCATAGCTTAGCAGACCTTGGTCCTTCGACATGCATGGAGATTAAAGATAGCTTTGACATACCATATTCAGTGGAGGTATTGCCAGGTTGGTTGGTTGGTTGTACATTGCTTAAACGTCCTCAAAATAATAATACTTTCTCAGGACATGCCTGCAATGCTTGTGGAAAAAACCTAAACAGATGTATTGCCAGGCTCTCTGCACCATCACACACACACACACACACACACACACACACACACACACACACACACACACACACAGAGAGAGAGAGAGAGCGGATAAGTTTGCAAGTAGTCTTTTTCAGCAGCAACTGAAAATGCTTTTTTATTACTTTATGCGCAAAGGACACAAAAAGTCACAAACTCAGGATGGAACTAACACCAAATTAGACAGCGACAACAAAGTTTTTACTTGCTTGCAATGTTAAACACTGAGATTAACAAGACAGATTTAATCCTGGGATGATGAAAAGGGCCACCCAAGGCAGCTGAAAAAAGCTTTGGCCGAGTTGCAACTCCATAGATGGTAGCCCTGCTGCAAATCACTGCCATCTCAAAAGTTGGAGCTCATCATAACAATTTCATTTGATGAGCAACTGCATTTGATATCTGGCAACTAACTTTTGAATACATCTGACTCCCTAAAATATGAGGCTTTCATCACCCCCGTCAACAATTGAAAACAAATATGGTCTGGTATGTGATTTTAGACCCTGCAGCTGTAGGTTGGAAGGTCCTTGATCACAGAACAGCACACACATCAATGCATTGAAAATTAAATTTCATGCAAGTAATTCCACGCCTTTGAGAAACCAGATAAAAAGCAGCAAAGATCTACAAGTTAAACCCAGTAGCAAAACATCTTCGGACTCAGGACAGCCATAGTGAGCCCACACACGGCTGTGCGTGGGCTCACTGCCGCCATCATGGCCCCGAGGACCTTTCCTTACTGAGAACATACATGTACTTTTTTTTCCTGCTCTAATCTGGGTTGACATTTGAGTCAAATATCAGCAATGCCATCAAATTAGGTGTTCAGTTTCAATGGAGAAGGATGAAATTTACAGCAAACAGAAGCCGTTAGGCAGCTACATACATATTCCTCAAATTCTAGTTTAAGATGGAAATATGCATGCTACACACTGTTCACCTTGCCATACATGTTATATTTACAATTAAAAAAGGTGAACGAAACCAAGATTTCCATACATCAATGTGGAGGATATCACAGAATGTCTCTGCCTATGTATTCAATGTGATGCGACTCCTTCCAATACACATTGGAAATACGGCAAAAACAGTCCCATAAAAACACGCAGTACAAAATGCTTTTCTTCATCTTCAGTAAAACGGGTGGGAAAATGTCTAAGTGCTTAAAAGTTCTGTTTGTTAGGTGGTCAATTTTGTTAACCCCCTGCTGCACGTAACCACCAGCACTGCAAACAGAACTGGTGGCTCCATGTGTAAGGGGGTTTAGCCAATGCAGAGCTGGTTTCTCTTGTATATATCTACAAATGTGTCAAAAGAGCTGTGCTATGTGAGCAGTGCCTGGACTGTAATTCCACACACAAAAAAGTGATCACAAGCACCGAAAGTCCCCAAGATGATGGGTTCTTAACCCTTTGGCTATTAGCAGCAATTTTGGTCACGGAGATTCCTGCTTCAACCCTTTGGCTGTCGGTGGCACGTTTGGTCACGGCGATTCCTGCAGGAATCGCCACAACCAAAAGTGCTGGCAATAGCCAAAGGGTTAATATTAACAGAGATATGAAACAAATGTTCAAAACACACTACAAGCATGTGCTTGGGGAAATACTAATTGCACACAAATTTATATCTAGTTTTAGTTTTCCATTTTTCAGCATGTCCGTAATGTACTGCCTTGCTGATAAAGAGTAAAGCTAACATGTACACAATACACTGACAGACATTCACAGCAAAACACAGAACCTTTCCAAAGTACTCATCGTGATAATTACAAAGTGGTTCCCCCCTTTCCCCCACCGTCCCACTTTCTCTGTGTCACACACCCTCGTCTGTCACATTCATGGGCGACAGTCCACAGAAATGAAATGACTAAAAAGTTAATGGTCCATGGGCTACTGAATTCCCATTACGCCACAGGATCAATCAGTATTTCATGATAATTATGAGTTGAGTTGTAGAATTAACCCAGATGAGTAACTCAACCTATGGATGTAACTGTATCTGATCCATGCCAGCAAGAAACAACAATTCTCACGAGCCCCTGCACCTGCAGGAGCTCATGAGAATTGTTGTTTCTTACAGTTGGAACAGGCTGGCTAAAGGACAGCGTTCTGTCTGAACAGGTTTTCAGGATTTTAAAAAGGCAGTATCAGTCTACAGGAGCGAAGACTGTCACCCATGCACACTCAGGCCTCTCCATTCACACGCACTGAGTACAAGGGTTGGAGTATTTAGCCCGATGCTGTGGCCTTCCCGTCTGTGGCTTTGTCATCTGGGTTCTTGATCTTGTAATCGTTCAAAGCAGCCTTGATGGCATCTTCTGCCAACACTGTCACAAGAAAAGGAAAACAAAACAGTGAACCCTGTCAGAGTACTGTGAATAATACCGGTGACCCTATGCACTACGTTAATTTTATTGTACATACGATAATATATTATGTTATGATGATATTATTATGTCAAAACATTACAGATGGTTGTGATATTATATACATGCATATACTCACTCTGATGGGTCAGTGTGTTTTAGTCAGGCAAATGTATTTATTTGTTAATGTTCATGTTTGTTTTTATATCTGTTTTAAAATTCCGCTGCAAACAAATTTCCCATCTTGGGATAATAAATGTATTCATATTCATATTCGTAAAATAATCTGGAAGAAGATGGCAAAGTACAGAGACAGATTTCACATCACCTGGCAAGGGAAAGAAAAAAAAAAAGTAAAAAGAAAATGGCACACTGTTTACCCCTTGGTCTTTATCATTCTCAAACTGTTGACTAGTCTGAGTAAGGAATCCTGCTTACAAGGTCCAAATGTTCAATGTATGCTTAGAGAGTTAACCCTTTCACTGCCAGATGTCACAAGTTGTGTTTCTGAAATGGGCTCTTACTTCAACGCCAAACAATCCCATCCTTTTCTTTTTGCAAAATAGATCCCAGCAACAGGCATAGCCCTCGTATTGGGACCATATGGCGTTGAGGCGCGTCTCCTGGGTGGTGGATAGGGGATCCCTCACGAGAGGGGTGCACCGAATGAAATAAGGTGCCGTGAACCAACATGGTCTAAGGGAAGGTGACCCCGACAGAAAACCCCTGGTCCTCCTAGTAAGGTGGTTGGGTGTGGGGGTAGCTTCCCCACCCTGCAAATAAGGAAATAGCTACAAAAACGCCGACGAAAAGACAAACAGCAATTCCTTTCCTGGAGGAGGAAGGTTCTTCTACCAGAAGATTTATGACGTCTTGTGGTGAAAGCCGGAAGTCTTCGGAAGCCACAGGACCGAGCCGCCTCTCTCTATCCAGGGACACAACCATGGGCACATGGAATGTCAAGACCATGTACCAGAGCGGCAAGGCCGCCCAGATAGCAGCGGAAATGCAAAAGTACAACCTTTCCCTGCTAGGTATCAGTGAAGCCAGATGGACGCAGTCTGGCCAGAAAAGGCTGTTAAGTGGGGAGATGATTCTGTATTCAGGTCATGAAGAGGAGAATGCCCCCCCCATACAGAAGGACTAGCATTCATGCTGTCACCAGTGGCACAGAGAGCGCTGATGGGCTGGGAACCTCTTGGGCCAAGAATTATCATAGCAGCCTTTAGAACCAAGAAAAAGATCAAGCTGAACGTCATCCAGTGTTATGCGCCCAGTAATGACAGTGACGAGGAAGAGAAACAAGAGTTCTACGACCGACTCCAGAGTGCTGTGGACAAATGTGCGGAGCGAGATATCACCATCGTCATGGGCAATTTTAATGCCAAAATAGGGGAGGACAACACCGGATACGGAGAGGTGATGGGGAGACAGAGACTAGGGGAGATCAGTGAGAACGGGGAGAGGTTTGTAGACTTTTGTGCTCTAAACAGACTTGTCATTGGAGGCAGCATCTTCCCACACAGAAAAATACACAAGCAACTTGGGTCTCACCTGACCATACTATAGAGAACCAAATAGACCATATCTGCATTAGCAAGAAATTTAGAAGATCCCTTCAAGATGTTCGAGTGAGGAGGGGAGCAGATGTCGCCTCAGACCACCATCTGCTTACCTTTAAAATAAAGCTCAAGTTAAAGAAAAGCTGCACAGAGACAACAAGAAGACAGCGCTATAATGTAGGCCTCCTGAGAGAGACTGGAGTGAGAGAAGAGTTCAAACTGGTGCTGTCCAACTGGTTTCAAGCACTACAGGAGCTAGTAAATGAAGAGGAGGCGGTCACCACAGAGCAGCAGTGGAAGGCAGTTAGAGAGGCGCTGAACTCAACCTGCAAAGACACTGTAGGGTTCAGGAAACACCATCACAAAAACTGGCTATCGGCACAGACCTTGAAGAAGATAGAAGTGAGGAAGAAGAAGAAAGCAGTTGTCAACAACAGTCGCACGAGAGCAGCCAAAGCAAGGGCACAGGAGGAATATTCGGAAGCCAACCACGAGGTGAAGAGGAGTATCAGGGCAGACAAGAGGGCCTACACTGGCAGCAGAGGCAGAAAAGGCAGCACAGGCAGAAAAGGCAGCAGGCAGTGGCAACATGAAACAGCTCTACGACATTACCAGAAGATTGCCTGGCAAGTATGGCCATACAGAAAGACCAGTTAAAGACAAAGAAGGCAAGCCTATTGCAGACAGAGCAGACCAACTCGACAGATGGGCCGAGTATTTTGAAGAGTTACTGAACAGACCCAGCCCACCCGACCCCTCAGACATCCAGCCAGCAGAGACCGACCTACCCATTAGCTGTGACAGACCCAGCCAGGAAGAGATCAGAAGAGCAGTGGCATTTTTGAAGAACGGCAAAGCAGCATGGCCAGATGGCATCCCAGCTGAGTCTCTGAAAGCAGACCTAGAGACAACAGTGGAGATGCTGTACCCACTGTTTGGAAAGATCTGGGAAGAGGAGGTGATGCCGGCGGACTGAAAGGAGAGGTACCTAATCAAGCTTCCCAAGAAAGGTGACCTCAGCAGCAAGTGTTCCAACTGCAGAGGAATCACGTTGCTGTCAGTACCAGGAAAGGTCTTCAACAGGATCATCTTTGAGAGAATGAAGAGCTCCGTTGACCCCCAGCTGAGAGACGAGCAAGCAGGATTCAGGAAAAACTGATCATGTAAAGACCAGATCGCCACTCTCCGCATCATCGTGGAACAGTCTCTGGAGTGGAGCTCCCCGCTGTACGTCAACTTTGTGGATTACGAGAAAGCATTTGACAGCGTGGACCGAGAGACTCTGTGGAAACTCCTACGACACTACGGTGTACTCACAAAGCTCGTCCGCCTGATCAAGAGCAGCTACAATGGCATGACGTGTCGCGTGATCCACGAAGGGCAGTTCACCAGGGAGCTCCAGGTCAGAACCGGTGTCAGGCAGGGGTGTTTGCTGTCTCCGTTCCTCTTCCTACTGGCCATAGACTGGGTCATGAAGAGGACCACAGAGCACAGACGAAGTGGAATACAGTGGACACAGCTTGACGATCTCGATTTTGCAGATGAGTTGGCTTTACTGTCCCACACTCATCAACAAATGCAGGACAAGACCACGAGGCTTGCTGACATCTCGTCCCAAGTGGGCCTTACCATCCACAAACAGAAAACAAAGACAATGAGGCTGAACACAACCAGGGAAGAACCAGTCTTGCTTGCTGGCACCCCGTTGGAGGAGGTGGAGTCCTTCACCTATCTCGGGAGCATCATAGACAAAAAAGGTGGCATTGATGCAGATGTCAGAACACGAATCGGTAAAGCCAGAGCAGCCTTTCTCCAGTTGAAAAAAAGTGTGGAGTTCCAGAGAGCTGTCATAACACACCTAAGTCCGGATTTTCAACTTCAACGTAAAAGCAGTTCTCCTAAATGGAGCAGACTTGGAGATTGACAAAAACCACAGTCAACAGAGTACAGATCTTCATAAACAGTTCATTCAGTCCTCTCTGCGCCATCTGGTGCTTGAGGTGACAGCAAGGGAGCGCCACTTTTGTCTGTCAGCTGCTATTTTGGGTGCTGTTTGCAGAGTAAGGCCTCTGTGCTTGAGCTCTCGCTCCACGGTTCGGCGCCACGTCTCCTTTGGTCGCCCACGGTTTCTCTTCCCCTGTGGTGTCCATCTCAGTGCCACCCTTGGTAATAAGTCGGGTGACATTCTGCAAACGTGGCCTAGCCATCTCCATCTCCATCTCCGTGTGGCGATGGTTTCAGCGATGCTGTCTGCGCCTGCTCTCTTCCATAGTTCCTCGTTTGTAATCATGTTTGGCCAGAAGACCTTCATGATCCGTCGCAGGCACTTGTTCTGGAAGACTTCCAGCTTGCGTTCCGTAGCAGTAGTGGATTTCCAGCACTCTGACCCATAGAGAAGGACACTCAGCACGTTACTCTTAAAAATACGAAGCTTGGTGTGGATGCTCAGGTTTGTGGTCCTCCAGATGGGTTTCAGCATTGCGAAGGCTTGGTTGGCTTTGCTGATTCTTGTGGTGATCTCCCTTGTGTCATAAACAGTTGCCTTAGAAGAATTTTGAAAATCCACTGGTCAGAGAAGATCAGCAACATCAGACTCTGTGAGAGAACAGAGCAGATAACAGCAGAGAATGAAATTGGGCGAAGAAGATGAGGATGGATTGGTCACAGTCTGAGAAAGCCAGCTTCCAGTATTACTAGGCAGGCATTGTCATGGAACCCCCAGTGTAAGAGGAAAAGAGGCAGGCCAAGAAACACCTGGCGTCGAGACCTCCAAGCAGACATCAAGAGACTGGGAACCACCTGGAGTAAAATCGAAGGAGAAGCACAGGACAGGAGTCGCTGGAGGTCTCTCCTCGACGGCCTATACTCAGGGAGGGGTGACAGGCGCAAGTAAGTAAGAGGCATAGAACCTCATGAGCCCCCACAATTGATTGAAATATATTGGAATATATTGAAATATATTGAAATATATCATGCAACTGGGTAGCACTGACTGCTCCACGAGCTAAACGTTAATTCATATGTGTGCCACTTATCAAATGCAATATCTAGCCTCAGACACCGATTTTGCCAGTTCTGTGCCAGGCAAGTTGCTGCACTAGGCACCAGCAGCTGGCCCTGCAAGTAACATTGTTAACCCCTACAGTGCCAGACTGTGTTTCTGCAATTTTCATTCATTCAACACAAAATTACTTTGGCTATCCCAGGAACATGGATTCAAAGTGGTGTCAGCAAGAGGCAAATGCGGGGCCTCATGAGGATATCTACCTCTTGCAGGCGGGCGACGTTCAAATCCCCTAGCACTGAAGGGGTTAAACATATCATGTGTAAGATGGTACAGTGGAGTCCAGTTAACACGAACTCACTTTACACGAAATTCCGGTTAACATGAACCGTTTTTGCATTCCCGGCCGACGGCCTTCTTATTCTGTATTAAAATTTCACTGATAACATGAAATGCTTAACACAAAATTTCACTTTACACGAAGCTGGTTTCGGTTTCCAACCAGGGCAATTTCACTATTATTCACCTGTTTAACACGAACACAGATTCCATTCACCGAAAACCAATTCACATGTCGCTCTCGCGCTGTGGTGGTACAAATGACAGATCAGAGCGAACTCTAGTCTGTGATTGGCTGAATAGCCTTCGGCTTTTGTAATCCGTCTTTTCATTGGCTAGCATTTCTGAACTGTATTCATGTTGTATCATTCGTGTACCAACACAACAATTTTACCGATGCGGGATTGTACTTCAGCCTGTGTTGCTTTTACCTGATGGATTGTAACTTACTATGGATTTTACCTGATGGATTTTACATTAAATACGCGAGCTGTACACGTTTCCTTTTGTTTTCCTAGCAAGCTGAAGGTATGCACATAAAGTACGATAATGTGCACTTCACGCACACGTCTTACACACGTATCCTTGAGGGCCGTGATCAATTTTGAGGCCAATTTGGTTAACACGAAATACGTTTAACATGAAGTGATTTTCCCTGTCCCCAGAAATTTGTGTTAAGCGGACTCCACTGTAATTACATGTTACAGAAACTGCACGTGCATGTAGTGTCTGTCTCAGCCCAGCACTGTAGTTGTCCTGGTGACTGTGTTGTATTTTCTACACTACAGTGGAGTCCGCTTAACACGAATTTCTGGGGACACGGAAAATCACTTCGTGTTAACCGTATTTCGTGTTAACCAATATGGCCTCAAAATTGATCACGGCCCTCCCGGCAAGGAAAAAGTGTGTAAGAGATGCGTGCATGAATGAGTACGAGGTTAAAAGTGCATATTATTGTACTATATATGCTTACATTACGTTCAGCTCGCTAGGAAAACACAAGGATATGTGTACAGCTCACGTAGTTAATGTAAAATCCATCAGGTAAAATCCATAGTAAAGTAAAAGCAACACGGGCATCTGGCATCGGTAAAAGCAACACAGTCAAAGTCATTTAAAAAACGGGCCATGATCGAAGTCGGTCTTGCGTTATTGACAGCCCGTGTAGAGAGACAATCGTGGATCTCATTAATCTTGTTTTTTCACTTCAAGCGTAGTCGACTTCTGTTTTACCTTGGGGGTAGCCGTGATCGGTAGTTAACTGAATTGAGGGAGTGTTGGTACACGAATGATGCATGAATTCAGTTCAGAAACACTAGCCAATGAGAAGACGGATTACAACGACTGAAGGCTATTCAGCCAATCACAGGCTAGAGTTCGTTCATGTGTCGTGTGTACTACAGCACGAGAGCAACACGTGCAGTGCCCCTTTCATGAGTCGGTTTTCGGTGTTTGAGACTGGAATGTGTGTTCGTGTTAAACAGGTGAATAATAGTGAAATTGCTCTGGTCGGGAACCGAAAACAGCTTCGTGTTAAGCGAAATTTCGTGTTAAGCATTTCGTGTTATCAGTGAAATTTTAATACATAATAAGAAGGCCGTCAGCCGGGAATGCAAAAGCGGTTCGTGTTAACCGGAAATTCGTGTTAAGCGAGTTCGTGTTAACTGGACTCCACTGTATATTTCACTCACTGGAGCAGTGAAGCTTCACAGGGGGCAGGGACAGTTCCTTTGCGATTTGCGTGTTCTTGATCTTCAGCGCTTCATCAATCTGAAAAAAGAACATTGCACTGTGTTTTAACCCTTTGCTTGTCGGTAGCGGTTTTAGTAGATGTTTTTTCCTGTCGGAATCTTCGCAACTAAAACCTCTACCAACACGCAAAGGGTTAAATGTATTTCACAAAGTCCATGAGAGGAAAACTTCTACATAACATGATTTTAAAACACACACACACACACACCAAAAAAAACACATCCACCACCACACTGGGAGTACATCAGTTTTACTAGCCTTCTTCAACCCATTACATCCTGAGGCTGACTTTTATAAAATGTGCTTACTGTCCTATAAGATAAGATAGTTTATTGCCATATGTTTCCATGTAAAAAAAAAACACAATAAAAACATTGGAATTTGTCTTGATGTCAACTATGAAGCTACATTACAGATTAAGAGACAGATCAGCCATTTTGCCACAATAGCTTGGCACCTCAGGTCCAAGCTATTCTGGTACCACCCTTGAACTATCATAGTGAAATATATTTCAATCAATAGTGCATCAGGATGAAAAAGGGTTAACCAATGTTGCCATGAGAGGAAAACTTCTGAGAAAAGAAATCATTCAATGCACACATCAAAACTAAATCTATTTGGAAAACTATTAAAAAGAGAAACAATTATCTTTATAGTACTTTTACAAAGCTGCGGTAATTTTACTGTACAACAATATCATAAATTAGCTTCCATCTAATTTGAAAATATAAAAGACACCGAAATATGAACTGTTCATTGCTTACAGTTTTTCCCTTGACCCATTCTGTAGCCAGAGAACTTGAGGCAATGGCAGATCCACAGCCAAATGTCTTGAACTTGGCGTCAACTATCTTGCCATTCTCATCAATCTTCAGCTGAAACATTTCCATTACAGTCAATATGCATCGTTGCAAGTAAGTATAACCAACTCATTGTAAATGTATCCACTAATTGTTCTAAATTATGGAGGTGTCACCTGACTATGTACCAACTGCATGAGATGGATCGACCATGATAATTTAAGGGCCATGCCAGATTAGCTTTGCCCCCTCAGGCGCCAGGCTAATGTTGCACTATCCTTGAATGACCATAGTCGATCCATCGTCCGCAGTGGGTCGTCAGGGTTAAACCTCTTGACCATACAGACACCGGTAAACAGTAAATGTAGTTCAAAAGGAAATTTCCATTTCTGAAAACAGGTTACTCCATTTGTTTAACACATTCTGCCCCAGCACCAAAATCCCCACATTTTGAAGTTGCCATCTGAAGGACTGTATTACAATTTTAGCGAAAGATTGAGCATGATAGTTCAAGGGTGGTGCCATAATAGCTTGGCGCTTATGGACGCCAATCTATTCTGGCACCATCCTTGAACCATCATACTTGATCCATGTCTTGCTGTTGTGTGTGTCGGGACTGAATGAGTTAACTGTGTGATGAAATACCTGAAAGGACACTAAAAAGAAAAAAATAAATTTGCATAAAACTGTCTGCTGGCTACCTGGAGTTTCATGACGTCCCCGCATGCTGGAGCTCCTACCAACCCTGTTCCCACTTTCTTGTCGTTCTTGTCCAGGGAACCCACATTTCGAGGATTTTCATAATGGTCGATTACCTGCACAATACAAGAGAAATTAACATATATTGTTTTTGCTGATACTGATAAAAGTATATGACAGTTTTGAATACATAAAATATGTATTTTTCTCTAAAATGTTTTTTTTCGAGAAAATACTTACCGATGGCATTACTATATGGAAGGAGGACTTAGCCTAACAATTTCAGCTCAGGGATCATTGTGTACAGCAATGCCACTGGGGAACCACCCGAGTGAGCTTACCAACATCCCTGAGTAGCTTCCCTTTCCTCATATGGGTACATGAGCAGCTTCACCAGTTTCGCTCTTAGCTTACTGGCGGCGAGCGGGACAGGTGGGAGGGCCCTCCGAGTAATGCCATCGGTAAGTATTTTCTCGAAAAAATACATTTTAGAGAAATATACATTTGTTTCCTCGAAAAACATTACTGATGGCATTACTATATGGAAGAATAACGAAAAATTACCCCGCCACTGCAGACGCATTAGTGAAAAAGGCTGGGATCAACACCTCACAATTTCAGCTAAGCATTACCTAAGGCGCCTGGCGCGCCGGCAGGATGTGTTGAGCCACCGAGACGTCACCCACCAGGGCCAGGTTGTCCCGCTGGCTTGAGAGGTCGCGCAGATAAAAATGGGCAAAGGTGGAGTCAGCTCTCCATCCTACAGCGGCGAAATGTCCCGTACTGTGCAGTTGCGGTCATAGGCGAGGCTGGTCAAGACAGCTCTGATTTCGTGCGCCCGAATTCGCACCCGCTTGGCTCCTGCGGGAGAGAGGTCCATGTCCGTCCTGCCACGATACAAGGGCAGAAAAAGACGGGAGCGGCCCCTCCGGAAAGGCTTTGTCCTTCGGATGTATATCTTTAAGGCCCCGACAGGGTCCTGTTGGCGGGACTCCTGGGACTGGGAAGCATCCGGCAGCGGGCGGATGGTGATCACCTGTGCCCCGGCCGAGGGGAGCCTGTTCTTGGCGAGAAAGGCCGGGTTCGTGAGGAGCTGCACTGTGCCATCCGTCCTGAACTGTAGGCAGGCGGGCTCTATGGAGAGGGCATGTAGCTCACTAACCCGCGCTGCTGTGGGGAGCGCAAGGAGGAAGCAAGTCTTCCTGGTAACGTCGGTCAGACGGGCAAGGGTCAGGGGCTCAAACCGCTCAGAGTTGAGCCACGTGAGCACCCAGGGAAGGTCCCAGTGGGGCACCAACGAGAGCGGAACCAGACGACGGAGCTCAAAATGGGCCATCAGGTCCGAAAGATCTTTACACGCGCCTGGGTCGCTATGCCCCAAGTGTCTGTAAGTGTCGGCGATCATAGCCAAGTAGCCCCGTATGGATTGGTGATGGGCGCCAATATTTGGTCCTCAAAAAGCTATAAGAAGAAATCGATGAGGCGCGGCAAAGTCAGTGTCGTGAGGGAAAGGTGTCGAGCCGCGCACCAGGACTGGTAGACGTGCCACTTCCCTTCGTACACCCTGCGGGTGGAGGGTCTGCAGGCTGCAGCGATAGCTTCCACCGCTGCATGCGAATAACCTCGTGCTGCGAGGGCCGCCTGCACAACCGCCAGGCGTGTAAGGCTAGCCTCTCCGGGCACGGGTGGAAAAGGGGTTGTCAGGGCCGTTTCAACATCATGCGAGGCGTCGGCAGGGTCATACGGGGCTCCGTGGTGAGGCTAAACAGGTTGGTCGTCCAGCTCCTGGCCCAGTTGAACCTGGCGACCTGGAGGAGGACCGCGTTGCACCCCCGGAGCTTCTGAATGATCTTGGGGATCAGAACCGCGGGGGGCATAGGCGTAGGCCACGAGGCCGTCCCAAGGAATAGACAGGGCGTGCACGCCCCATGCGAGAGTGTTCGGAATGGGGGACACAAAGACCGGTAGTCGTCTGTTCCACCTCGTCGCGAACAGGTCGATGGAGGGGGTCTCCCAGCGGGCACATATCATCTTGAAAATCTCCGAACTGAGAGACCATTGGGTGTGGAGGGGTTGGCCCCGACGGGACAAGGAGTCTGCCAACATGTTCAGGTGTCCTGGGATGTGGCGAGCCTTGACAGAGATCCCGCGGTCCTGGCACCAAAGCATCAACTGGTACAGGAGCATGCAAAGAGGTGGCGAGCGCATCCCTCCCATCTTCTGGATGTACGAGACCACCGTCGAGTTGACATACAGCGCTAACACGTCTTGGCCTTGGAGACGGGATTCCTAGTGACAGAGAGCAAACCCGACAGCCAGTTTATGTGCTTGTCCGCGAGGCTCTGCGGCCACTGACCCGAGATTGAAGCAAAGCTCGGCAGGAGATGTGCGTTACAACCCGAGTGGCTGGCGTCTGTGCATAGGGAAAACAGAGGAGGTGGCGAGTACAGTGGAACCCCCGTCCGAAACCACTCTGGGACCATCCAATGGAGGAGGTGGGTCCTAATCAAGGGGGAACCGGTACCAAGGCGTTGAGGGGCGCCAGTGCATCAGCAGATGGAGCTGAAGTGGTCATGTAAACAGCCTGCCGAGGGGTAGGAGATCCGCCGCTGCACTCAGAAGACCCAGAAGCTGGAGCCAGGTCCGGGCTGACACCGAGTTGGCACGGTACACAAGGCGAGAAAGTTCCATCAACTTCTGGACACGAGGCTCGGGCAAACACACGGTGTTGAAGTCGGTCAGAAATTCCATGCCTGGGTGAATGAACTGACAAGACGGCAAGAGGTCTGACTTTCCCTTGTTGACCTGGAAGCCTAGGCGCAGAAGGAGACCCTGCAGCGAGTCCCTGGTTCCGAAGCAGAAGGTCGTCCAAGTAGTTGGACGAGGGCTGGAGGCCGACCGACGGGCCCTGGCCATGACGGCATCCATAAGTCTAGTGAAGACCCAGGGGCTGAGGTTGTGTCCGAAGGGGAGGGCGCAGAACTGAAAAACCTGTCCTTCGAAGGCGAAGCAGAGGAAGCGCCGTGACGACGGGTGGATCGGGACATGGAAGTAAGTGTCTGTGAGATTGAGACTGATAGCAAAGTCCAGAGGTTGGACGGCGGCCCGCAGGCCCGCGTGGTCTCCATGCGGAAGGGGGGGCTGAGATGAACTTGTTGAGGGCCGACATGATGAAGAGGCAACTGTAGAAGGCCGGCGAGTCGTGACATGCCACCACCTCCGTGGTGGCTTTGCTGAGTAGGACCGTGACCTCAAACCAAAGCGCGGCCACCCTGAGTGGGTCTACTGGTGACTCTATCCACAAGGGCGAGCGTCAGAGCAGGGGAGGGGGGGGGGGGGCTCGTCGGAATGTCAGGCGCAGTCTGTCCGTGACTATGGAAATTATCCAAGGGTCGTCCGGCAGCAACAACCGCCACTCATTGCTGTGCCGAGCTAACCTCCTGCCGACTGGAGACCCAACAGGCGTCGGCGGGGGCCGAGACGGGGGAGCGTCACTGGATCCGGCCACGCCCGGGCCGTCGAGAACGACGGGGCCAGGCGGGGCAGAAGCAGATGGGGTTGTGTGGGGTCGACCGAACTGGGGCTGTCGACCAAAACGGGAAGAGGTTCCGGCCGGGGTTCGTAAGGCTGGTCTGGGGAACCGCAGGGCATGACCCCCTGACCTGCGGGAGGGGGGAAAGCGACAGCGGTCACTTCTAGGAGTACAGGGCCACAGGCCCTTGGAGGATTCCTTCGCCCGCTGCCAAGTCGAGCCGAAGAGCTGAGTCCGACCAACGGGGGCCTGGAGAAGTTGCGTCTTAACTGAGGGAGGTAAGCCGGGACAAGATTGAAGGAGGCTGTCGCGGCGCATCAAATCACAATTGACCGCACCCGTGGTAAGCTGCCCGATTGGCCACTGTAGCAATGGTGCGGATATCCTGTAACTGGGAATCACTGGAGTGCCCAGACTCTTCAGTGCAACGAACGATAGCCTGTGTCGCCAGCTCCAGAAAAACGGAACATGCGAGGGTATTTCAAATGCCAACTGCCGTAGTATTAAGTCTGGGAGGCATGAGCCGCCAAACTGCTGCTCTGCCACCCACAAGGGCTTCCGCATCCAAGTCTACCGCCGGAAGGGGACGGGAAAAAGGGCGAGTGTCCATTATACCAGCGCTGTCGGAAGGTAAGATCAAAGTCTTCCAACCAGCGAAAGTCCGAGAAAAAGTGCTTGTCGCCAAGGCGACCCTGTCCGAGGTGCGTATTAAAGGCCTCCATAATATCTCGAAATCCGAGGGGCTGCGGGAGCGACTTAAACCGTTTGGGCTGAAGGTGGGCATCCACGAGAGCCAAAGACTTCCGCTTGAGTGTGGGTGGATGGGGGGCACACGTCCTTAGGGAGGAAGCTCGAAATCAGCCTAGAAGCCGAGTCCAAAGCCGCACATACACCGGACCCAGGAGCGCCGCGGGCGGCAGGAGAAAGAGCCGTCCCCTCACATTCGGAAGAATAAGAGCGATCGCCAAGAGACCACAAGGCTGACGCGGAGTCTTCCGGGTGCAAGCTAATCATGTCCTCCATGAAGGCCGCATCCGGAGGAATGCTCGAGCGCAGTGAAGGGGAGCGGTAGGCCAGTAAAGGGGAGTCCCAGGAATGAGGGGAAGCTGACGGAGGCTGGCGACGCAGAGAGGGACCGGGCCTGGCAAGACACGAGGCCCCCCCCCCCCCCCAGCCAAATCAACAACAGGAGAATGGGAAGGGCCTACCTCAGAACGCGCAAGTCTCAGTGTGAGCGGCGATGATCCCACGAAGACACACGTGAAGACGGAGCAACACGGTTGGAGACACCCTTCCGGGAACGACGAGGCGTGGAAAGCCGATGGCGCGGGAGGGAGAGGTGGTCCCTAGAAGAAGGTCGCTGCACCGAGGAAACAAAGGTAGGGTCCATGGAAGGGGACCATAAAGCCGCCAAGTCCCAGTTGGCCGTGGCGGAAGGTCGCACCCGCCGAGCTTCCAAGGGAGAGGGCGACCAAAGGCGCGGTACTCGTAACCATCGCGGTAGGTCTTGCGGAGGAAGAAATCGACAAAAGACGGTGTGTACTCACATGTGTGCTCACCAATGTGGCTCGGTCGCGTTGCCGCTTTGCGCTGGGGCGCCTCTCACCTCGTTTAGCATGTCCAGAGGGGAGCGTCACGGGCGAGAAGACCTGGCGCAGAGAAGGTGGCTGGGCCGAGCGGGTCACGGACACCACGATATCCGACAATGCACGCTGTTGGCTGGTGATGGCAGAAGGCATAGCAGCAGTACGGGTGTGAGTGTGGGTCCTGGGGGGTAGCGGGTCGTTACCTGCGGTAAAACCCCCATAACTGCGACCATTGGAGTTCCCGCCACAGGGCACACACGTTGCATGTCCGAGAAGAAGAGCATTCGGAACACGGTAGGCAGACGGAGTGATTGTCAGTGGGCCACTGAAAATCTCCACAACCGCCGGCACATCTGAACTTGTATTCTGCAACAAACAGAAGAGAGGTACGGCGTAAAAGGAACACAACAGGCCACGTGGTCGGACAAGAAACGCGCCATGAATTTTTCGAAGTACGAGTCAAACAAATATCCACAGAGCAATGCCGCGGCCAGTCCGGAAAACTCCTGGACTCCTGGCTGGGGCAGTACCCGAGGCCTTACCTCGACACAAAAGACAAGTTTAGTAGATAAGATCCAAAACATAGGAGAAGGGAGCCGTAGGCTGATACAACCTGCTTGCAGGAAGCTAAGCGCGAAACTGGGGACGCTGCGCATGTACCCGTATGAGGAAAGGGAAGCTACACAGGGATGCTGGTACAGCTCACTCGGTGGTTCCCCGGTGGCGTTGCTGTACACAACGATCCCTGGGCCTGAAATTGTTAGGCTAAGTGCTCCTTCCATATAGTAATGCCATCGGTAATGTTTTTCGAGGAAACAAAGATGCATAGGAGATCACACAAACAAGCAAGCTACAGACAAAAGAGGACAGATCCGAGACAAACAAATGGCAGTGAGCACGATATAGGAAATTGGTCAGAACCTTCGAAACAAATTATAATGTGAAAGTTAAAGGTTATCAGGCCAACGTCAGCCTTAGCTGGCATGCACATGACTGTGCATGGGCCAACAAAGGCTGATGGCCCGAGGACCTTTTGCTTAGAGGGCATACAGTGCAATAGAGCCAGAGACCCATGCGCATTTCCTCAGCAGTGGTCTCATAAGCATACTGGAGCATGCAATACTGAGGCTGTCCTTGTATTTCCATGTGTTCCAGCTAATATATAAATAATAGAACGAGCACACAAAGCTTCAAAGCCTACACCCTTGTCCCAACATTACTACTACAGGGATGCAACTAGGTGTCGAACATCCCTCATAGTCCGATTGCAGGATTAAAATGTCCAATTAATGTAGGTGCTAGTAGGTCACGTCATTACATTTGCATCAAAGCTGCCTATATCCCATCACTTTTCTGTTGTCTTGAACATCATTGTTTTACATTACTAGTTGTTTAGATCAGCGACATAATTATGGCTTTTGGATACATCGAGGCTGTAGTTAGAATCTGTCGGTAGAATAAACGAAATGTGAGCATTGAGATTATTCGTGACAGTCTTGATGTGACCAAAAAGCCAAAAGCCATAATTTTCTCACAGATCTAAGCAACTAACTTGTCTTGATTCACTAACACAAGTCGTTTAGAAAAAAAGAGTGAGACACTTACTTGCGACTGTCATACGTTATGGTTCTGAGACAGCGTCGCTCGCACATTTACGTCATACACAACCGCACGTTTGGAACAATTAGATTACCACCTACAAACCACCCACACACCTCAGAGAACACCCCAGCCATTAAACTCTTCATTTACATTTGTGGGTTTTTCCCCTCTCTCTTTTCAATGAGACAAACCTGTTTCATACAATGGCTATGGATTTGAGGCCATACTGATGACATGAACTACTTATGCAATTTGGTGTGGAAATATGAAGCAGCACAGAACACACTGGGCTTCAAATATGACATCATGCTTTCTTCAGTGTGTTGAAATGCTGCATTCACAGTGACAGATGAGTATGTGTCTGCACTGAATGACTTAGGAGTTACCCGGTACATGCGTGCGTATTCACTGGGTGACCAAGATCGAAATAATCTAGCGCCCGTCTACATCGCTCTGGAGTGAGTATTGGCTTTTAAATTTTTTTTAATGATGATAGAGAAGCAAGTCGCTTCATGGTGAACTGGTAGTAGCAGATGACATCAGTCAGCGTGAGATCTATTAACAGAAAAGCAGGCCCTATATCAGTGGGCTTTTGAAAGGTCAAAGGCCGTTTAGGTTGCATGGAAAGCGTGCGACTTAAAAGTTTTGTCACCACTCCACCTTCCTTGTTTGACATCACGTGTGAATCGAGACAATTAAAGCACATTAGTAGTCTTAAGTCTGCATTGCACATAGTAACCGCTCATGAACCACTATCTTATGTGTACATGTATTATTGCTGGCCTTTTATCATGAGCCATTCTTTGCCCTTCTCATCATTTTGTGCACTAGGCTTGCGTCTTGTTTTATTTTGGGTCCGTATCACATGAATACAATAATGTTATGCCATGATGACCTACTATACTGACAAGCGAAAGAAATGTGACATCATTCAAGTCACAGGAAACAGTTTAGTGTTTCCAATGACTCAAATGTCACATTTCCTTTGCTTGTCAGTGTAAAATTTCTATACAGCAGACTTAAGTCCAATTCATCTTGACATTTGACCCATATTTCATAATTATGTGGGAATGTCTAGTTGCATCCTTGCTACTGCTTCTTCTATAAATAATAATAATTACGGTATTTATAATGCGCTTATCTTATAATAATTATAACTCTAAGCGCGCACTCACAACTCGCACACGCATGCGCACGCTTTAGACAATGACTCACGTAACACAAATAGTGAAGATACATTAGGACGGTCAGCTTGGGCTGGGGAGTGTGGTGATATAGTGCTAGAACTGTTGAAAGAGATGAGTTTTGAGGGCAGACTGGAAGGAGGAGAGTGAGTGTTTCTGACGGAGAGAGAGTGGGAGAGTGTTCCAGGTGGTTGGACCGTATACTGAGAAAGAGCGGGGGCCGAAAGTGCTGAGTTTGGTGCGGGGGATGAGGAGGCGGAGAGGGTCAGAGGCGGAGCGGAGGGAGCGGGGAGGAGTGTAGGGGTGAAGTAAGTTGGAGAGATACGCAGGAGCGTAGTTGTTCAGGGATTTGTAGCAGAGAGACAGAATCTTGTATTGGATGCGTTGGGGGATGGGGAGCCAGTGAAGGAGCTTGAGCAGGGGAGTGATGTGGTCGGATTTTTTCTTTCTGAGGACGAGGCGGGCAGCATTGTTCTGGATGCGCTGGAGAGTGAGAGTGGTGGAGTGAGGAAGGCCAGAAAGGAGAGAGTTGCAGTAGTCGATGCGAGATAAGATGAGAGAGACAGCGAGTTTGGTGGCAGCTTCGGTAGTGAGGTATTTTCTGATCTGACTGATGCGGCGGAGGTGGAAATAACATGCCTGGGCCGTGGCGGAGACGAAGCTGGTCATGGAAAGAGAGGAATCGAGGATAACGCCAAGGTTCTTGACCGAGTCAGAGAGGGAGATGGGGGTGCTGTCGAGTTGAAGGTGGAGAGAGGGAGAGAGCTGGGAAAGTTTCTGGCGAGTGCCTACCAGCATGGCTTCCGTTTTGTCGTCGTTCAGTTTGAGCTTGTTTGCTGTCATCCAGTTTTTCACGTCCTCATAGCAGTCAGCCGTGCGAGTCAGTAGTGTCTGAGTGTTGTCGAGTTTGTCTTTGTCTAGTAGTTGTGAGTCGTCAGCGTAGAGGTGGTGGTGTATGTGGTGAGACTGGATGATGTTGGACAGTGGGGAGATGTAGAGTGTAAAACCGGGCCCAGGACGGACCCCTGAGGAACGCCGCAGGAGAGCCTGACTGGGTTGGAGGAGACGCCGTCGATGGTGACGGACTGCTGTCTGTCGGAGAGGTAGGAGAGAAACCAGGAGTGAGCAGAGTCAGTGATGCCAAAGGAGTGGTGGAGGCGGTGGAGGAGGATAGAGTGGTCTATGGTGTCGAAGGCGGCAGAGAGATCGAGTAGCGTAAGAAGGGAGATGTTGCCCGAGTCAGTGGAGAGAAGCAGGTCGTTTAGGATATGTAAAGGGCAGTTTCAGTGCTGTGATGTTTGCGATAGGCAGACTGGAAGGGACTGAGGAGGTTGTTGTCGGCGAGGTGGAGGTTGAGTTGGTTGAGGACGACCTTCTCAAGAAGCTTGGACAGGAAAGAGAGATTGGAGACTGGGCGGTAGTTCTTGAGTTCGTTTGGGTCGAGGTTGTGTTTTTTGAGGAGAGGACGGACGATGGCGGACTTGAAGATATCGGGGACGGAGCCATTTTCTAGAGATGTGTTGATGATGTCCGTAATGAAGGGCAAAAGTTTTGGGAGGCCGTCCTGGTAGAGGGAAGCTGGGAGGGGGTCTAGTTCGCAGGTTTTGAAAGGCATGGACTTTATGGTCTTGAGGACTTCATCCTGAGAGACGGGGCGGAAGGACGAGAGGGGAGTGCCGGAAAAGGGGGTGTCAGGGAGGCAAGGCGAAGAAGGCAGAGTGTCCAGTGTGTTGCGCAGAGTTTGGATTTTGTCGGAGAAATAGGAGGAAAAGGCGGACGGAAGTTCTTCTTTGCTGTGTGTGTTGGGAAGAGGAGAGTCTTTAGAAGTGCCTAGGAGTGTGTTCATGGTAGCGTAGAGGGTTTTGGAAGAAGTGGATTCCAGGATTTTGTTTTGAAGGTGTTTGCGTTTGGAGTCGGAGATCATTCTGCAGACTTTGGATCTGGTGGTTTGGAAGATCTCTCTGTGAACGGTGAGGTCGGATGAGCGCCAGCGGCGTTCCGCTTGTCGACGCTCGCGCTTGGCCTCGGCTATGTCGTCAGTGAGCCAGGGGGAGGGGAGTCGGTTGGGTATGGAGCAGGTGGTGACAGGGGCATGGGTGTCTAGAAGTTTTCGAAGGGAGGAATCGAAATGGGATGCAAGATCGGGAGAGGAGGCGGGGTCCAAGAGAAGGTCGACAGCTTCGTCGAAAAAGTTCTCTCGGTTGACAGATTTTAGTTTGCGACGAGAGACAAAGAGCTTGGGCTTTTTCGGGGGAGGTAGGTTGAGGGCGACGAGAATAGCGAGGTGGTCGGAGGGAAGCACAGAGGAGGTGTCAAAGTCGAGGAAGAGTTGATGATCCAGTCGAGGGTGTGGCCGAGTCGGTGGGTGGGTTTAGTGATGTGCTGTGTAAGATTGTGGTTAGAAAGTGACGTGCAAAGGCGTTTTGTGTCGGGGTGGTCGGGTTTGTCGAAGTGTAAGTTAAAATCACCAAGAAGGATGTGTTTTCCGGGTCGTGTGCTGTAGTGGTCGAGGAGGAGATCGAACTCGGTAAGGAACATGGAGTTTGTGAGTTTGTTTTGAGAGCTTGGAGGGGGGCGATAGATACATGAGAAGATGAGGGACTGGCCAGGGAGTGTTGCTACGGTCTCGACAGATTCAAAGGAGGGATGAGCAAAGGGGAGAGACTGAGAGAAGGAGAGGTGAGTTGAGAGACAGTCCCTGTAGATGATGGCAATGCCACCCCCTCTGGAAGCACGCGGGAAGGAGGCCATGCGGTAGCCACTCGGAGTGACGCTGGCGATGATGGGTTCATCGCCAGCTGAGCGGAGCCACGTTTCGGTGATCACGACAACATCTAGGTCATTGTCTAGGATGAAATCTGAAATCACGTCGGCTTTGCCATCTTTGCAGACAGACTGTGCATTGAATAGACACAGTTTTAGGTTGGATGAGCCAGAAGAGGAAGATGGAGAAGAAACGGACGAAGAAGAGGACAAAGGAAGAGGAGGGTGGGGAGGGGGGAAAGAGGATGGAGGGGGGAAGGAGGGAGGAGGGGGAGAGGGGGGAGGAGGAAAAGACGGGGAAGGAGAACCGGCCAAGAGAGAGGATGCGAGAGGAGGGTGAGGGGAAGAGGGGGGAGGAGGAGGAAGGGGAGTAGGAAAAGCTGAGGTAGAGGGAGGGGGAGGGCGAAGGGGGGGAGAAAGGGGCGAGAGGGGACGAGGAGGAAAAAGCAGGCGAAGGAGAAGGGGGTGAGGGGAGGAAGGGAGAGGAGGGCGGGGGAGGGGGCGGCCAAGGAAAGCAGGGAGCAGTAGATGAGCAAGAGAGGAAAGGAAATGGGAGAAGAAAGGAAGGGAGGTGGAGAAATCGAGGAGGCAGAAGGGGTGGGAGGGCATAGGAAAAGGGGAAGAAGTGTGTGGCTTTGTTTGTGTGGCTTTCTATAAGTGACCAAGCAACTTCACTTTTGGGAAGAAAGAGTTATTGTTGTATATAAGGCTAAAAATGATAGGTCTGTCATTCCTTCTCTCCCAATCCCCTTCTTTTCTAGATCTAGTACGCCTTTCAGTCACAAAAGGGCAGCTGATGTCCTGATGACGCAATGCAAGCTCACCAGCCTGGAATTCCATGGCACTAGCACTGCAGAGCACTCTCTGAATTGAAATGTAAAATTATGTCCCTTGGAGCTACTCTGAGTGCACTTTTGGCTTTGGGCGACGCCTTTGTTTGAAATTAAAAAGTATATATATGGGTCACTCTCCAAAGTTGTGTACCAGTTACCACAGAGGGTCATACTCTCAGATGAGTGTTTTTGTAAATCTTTCCTACCGATCAGCTGTGTTGCTGATACCGATCCGTCTGGGAATTGAAAACTATAAACTGAAATAAAATTCACTTACAAATATTATGACGTCTTTGTTTGTGTTCTTACGCCTGAAATGTCAAAAAGTTGCCCAAAATGGCAGATGGAAATGTGACATGCATTGAGACCCTTTCTCTTTTCATGTACCAAATTTTACTGAGTTTCAATAAAATGTCTAAACCTGCTGTTTTTTGCTGTTTGTGAACTGAAGTGAGTGTGTGATTTATTTTCTCCACAAATTAATTCCGATACCTTGCCTTTTTGGCCAGTGACTGAGTGAGGAAAATAGCCATCCATTATCCAACATAAAGCGTGTTTCCACCATACATCAACCAACAGGCACCACTTCTTTTTACTACACATATGAAGACAGAACTATTTTTATCCTGAGACTTTGCGAGATGTGTTAGAAACAGGTAGGTAGTGATTCAATTGTGAATGAAACAAATACAGACTTCTTTTTTTTTTAGCTTTTAAAATGGTAATCGACGATCGCTTCCTGTTTTCGCTGTTACTTTGGATGACATCATTTTCGCATTTTACGATAGAAAACCTACAGCCCATAAACTATGTTGCATATGAATAGCTTCCCGTTGTCAGCGGAAGGCTAGTAGTGCACTGTCACTAGTATCAGTTTGAAGGAGTTTCGGAGAGAGAGCGCGAAGCTCAAATGAATTTGGTTTCCTTCATACTTCCAAATGTTACGTTGGATGAATTTACACTTTCACATCTTTACCACCTCACAAAAACATGCGAATGCATGAATGCAGATATTTATTTACTTTTTTCTTACATAACATGATGATTTAATAAATCTGTATTTACAAGAAAACAGAAAAAAAAATAACATTTAGAGGTATTTGATTTTTTTGTGGTCAATGTCACACTTTTGGTACACAGCTTTAGAGAGTGACCCATGCACAATCCTCTCCCCTGGCAGTACTTTTACCTACTTTACTTTGTATTTGTAATCTTCCTAAAAAGTAAAATATTAGCACTGGCAGTCTCCCCTTTTCTTTTCATATAATGTGTACATGTATGCCACAGTAAAAAGCTGGAAAAAGTTCTTAAGAAAAGGAAAAGATAACAATCGACTTTTGACCAAAATCATGAATCCTGTGTTGGGTCTACGACCGAAATATGAACATAACCCAAGCATTTCTCACAGCAGTCGCAGTAGATAGGTTTATACCGAATGACAAGGTGGCTTGCCAAAAGTTACTAAAATGCAGTCCATGAGCACAAGAATAGTATACAGTCTAAACCAAAGCAAGTGATTAAGATTACGTTTTTGTGATAAAGGGCTGCTGGCGCGATGATCCCGTTGTCAACAGCGGCCGTTAAGGTCTTGCCGATTGATCTTGCTCCACGAAACAGTGCCATGATGTTCTTACTGATGTGACCTTCACCTTGTGCCCCTTGCACAATACATAATCGAGAAATTACCGATAAAATCTAGTCACAGTATATTGCTTAATGTATTATATTCTACACGATTTTATTGCTAAAATATATTTTAACTGAAGGTAGATATATTTTTAATTGTAATGTGATGAGAGATTCAAAACCTATTTTCTCGAGTAGTTGTTTCAAAGGGACGTAAGTCGCGAAATAAAAATTTCCGAAACAACATGTCCTCATGAAATGAGCGTCACCACTTCACACCAGAAAAAGTCCAGATTCCTCGAGAACATTTAGATGATAAGAAAGGAAGAAGTGTGGACAGGAACAGGTATTTTCAGACAACTGTTTTTTTTAAATCCTATTTGCGGCCAGTTTACTTTCTTAGTATATTCTGAAACATGTATTCACACGGTCGTGCGGCGCAGAGTTGATGACAGAAAAGATGGGGGCAAGGGGCAGTCTTGCAAGTTGCAACAGTGCTCGTTGCACCATCTCTATCAGGCACACATGTGGACACACTTTAACCCCCATGCGCATGCAGCCACCGGTACTGCACAACGTACCGGTGGCTGAAAGCACAAGGAGGTTAGCATTATTAAACCCGTTTCAGTTTGACGCGATTGTATTTCTGCAATCTTTTATAATTCAACACCAAAAAACCCTGGCAGCTCCAAACAGATAGACTCAAAGTGACATCAACAAGAGGAATGAGCCCCCGCAGTTGCGAGGGCTCATGTAGTCATGAGGATCTATGCCTCTTATAGTTGGGTGGTGTTTCGATTTTTTAGGCACGGAACAGGTAAACTGATTGGACATGAACAATACAACTCACAAATCTGTTTTAATTTTTCATGGCAGCTGCAAGACCCCTTCAAGATGCACAGCCAATATGCTGAGTAGAGTTTACTCCATCATGGCTTCCAGAACTTCCGACGGACTTGCAGCTGCTTATGGCAGCTCTTTCATCATCGTTAATGTGCGATTTGGTTCACACCAGACAATGTACGAGCTTGATCGATCATGTACTGTTGAACAGCTGAGGCGAAAGCTATCAGAAGACCATGCCGTGCCACTGTCAGAGGTCAAGGTTGCTCTAGGGGGCAGCGTTCTTGCTGATGACCTTACAATTGAGGTTTGTAGTAGTTGGTGTTGTTGGACATGTGTGTCAATCAGCAGTGTCCCAGTGCCAGCAGTATTTAGGTGTGATGATATGCTCACCTGTGGCCTGTCTAAAAGCTTTGGGTGACTAAACTCCAGAAATAGTAGTTCGGCTGGTGACCTAAAAATGTTGAGCTCAGAAGAACATTCATTTTAATGTGATCTATGAGCAGTCACCCCTGTTGCAAACAAAAAGTGACAGTAAACAGCAGCTGGCTAAGTGGCGAGCATGCAGTGACTCGTGCATGAACTGCATATCCTCACCTGTGGCCATCACTTGCAAATATCTTTGTGGTTTTTGGCTCAGATACACTGACCGTTGACCGTGTTCAGCAGGTTCGCTTTCCGTTAACCCTTATTCAGAATACACCAATTTGTGAAATAAGTTTGATTAAAATAGTTCAAGGGTAGTGCCAGAATAGCTTGGCACCTCTAGGCGCCAAGCTAATCTGGCACCACCCTTGAACTAAAGCCATTGGTCTATATCCTTATCTGTAAGTACTATACTGTAGCTTGCATATGGCAGTGTACAAATTTGAAGCTTTTAGCCTCAGTATAATATGGTTTAACAGAAAATTCTCCGTATTTGATCGACAAATTTTTACAAGGACGGAAAAAATGGAAGACCTTTCATGGGCAAATGTTACAAAGAAAAAAACAGAAGAAACATTGAGTCATTTTATGAACACAGGCTGGTTTGTGCCTGTGCAGTGTCAGAAGCACAATCGAATGTTTAGACTCTGAATGTTGTTAATTGCAGAAGGTTACATGATGACACGAACCCCACCACCACCCCACCCCACCCCCTTGTACGCTTGTTGGTGTACAGTACAGCTTTGTGATCAGTGCTGATGTACTTCACTGTTTAACCCTTTTCAATGTCATCCTGATACACTACTGCTTGAAATTAATTTGACTATGATAGTTAAAGGGTGATGCCAGAATAGCTTGGCACCAAGCCATTCTTGCACCACCCTTGAACTAAGATGGTTGACCTATCTCCTAATCTGTAATGTAGCCTTCATAGGACAATAAGCAAACTTTTAAAAATCAGCCTCAGGATGTAATGGGTTAAAATATGCTACAGACGTAGAAAGCCTGGGACATTTTTTTGTCGTGCTGTCCGTTCAGATGACTGACAATTTTAAATTGTAGCGTGCACGCGCGCACACTGCTGAAAACGGCAACCTAGCTATTCCAAACAATTTCTGTCACAGCTTCAGAAAAGCTAAGTTGTCTCGCACAGAGCAGGGTGCGCCAATCTCTCTCTTTCTCTGTGTGTGTGTGTGTGTGTGTGTGTGTGTGTGTGTGTGTGTGTGTGTGTGTGTGTGTGTGTGTGTGTGTGTGTGTGTGATCTGTAGCATTCCACTCTATTACATGCTGAAAATCTGAGCAGCCCACCTGTCCTGGTGATGGTTAGGTAATCCAAGCACCAGTATCGATTTTCTTACTTTGTCAGCGGCATAGATGCACTTAGGACATGTTCTGTTAAAAGATAGCTAAGCCACTGATGTGGAATGTGTACCAGTTCACTGTCCTCACCTATGTCAATACCAAACACGTCTTTCATGTTAACCTGAAACAGCTGGCAGGAGCGTGCCTTCATGTAACTTGATGTTGTCTCGCTGTTCTGCCCACTGGCCACATATTCTGCATAGTTTATTTACACATTTTAAATGAAACTGATACATATGGACAGTCATACTGTAATGTGCACACCACAGAAACAAATGTCAAAGGTCATATTACATAGTCAAATTTGGCCAGTTCAGGCAGTAAGAGGACCGGTGTTTTTAAAAATAATTTTTGCCTTGTTTGAAAATTTGTAGTAGGGCTGAATGTTATAATTTGATGGAAATTTCTGGTTAGATGCGAGGAGACATGTTTGGTGCTTTGATTCATACCATCCTGAGCTTATCCAGTGGACAATTGTGGGCCTATGTTGAGTTGCCGTTGACGTAGTGATTTGAGGGGCACGCTGATTTCAGCTGTGCTTGGGTGTGGGGTTGGTAAGGAATCGGGTTCATAGCCAATGTGCTGTTTTTATTGTTATTTTGTGCATGGCAAATGTGCAGCGGGTGGGCAGTAGTGTTTTTTAGGGGATTGAAATATTAGGGGATGCCTGGGACTGACTATGGTTAAGAGGCTGGACAGTACGGAAACGGCACTGTGTACCGTGGCCTGTCAGGGCACCACATGCCATATGTGACATAGATCAGAAACTGGTTTAATGTAACCATATCATTGAGTTTAGACTTTTGCAGTTGGAAAACTGAGAAAATCATGAAAAATTTCAAATTTTGCCCAAAAATTGCTGCAATTGCAGTTTTAAAGGTGTTTTTGCATGTTTTGCGTTGCAACACCCTGTTTACCTGCAGTGTGAGCTATGGTTAGTGTGTTTGTTCTGACCTTCGACCTTGACCTTGAAAGGGGTGGGGTTTAGGGCGTTTAGTTTGATAAATGCGTTTAAAAAAAAAGAGGCCCTTTTCAGTTATTGAAGTTGTGGGGGGAGGGGAGGGGGGTTGGAGGGGGAGGGGGGGGGGCTTAAGGTTAATGTCAAAACTACAATAAAACAGTGTCAGCATGTTCATTTCAATAGACAGCTGACCTCAGAGTGAAATCAGCCGCCAAAATAGTGTGACGTGCAGAAGTGTTATTTTGCATGATCCAGCTACACTGGCTGCGTCTGAGGTGTCATTCTGCTGTAATTGTCATTAAGGACGTCTCTGGTGTCTATTCTGAGCCAAACACAAGCACTTTTACTCTGCGCAAAGCTCATTTGAGTGCATTGTTATGGGACCAGCAGCTGTGACCACCAGTACTGTGGCTTTTACAGGAGTGTTCACAGGTTTGGCACACACATGCCTGCTGCATTTGCAACATGAGTTTAGGTCTTTTGAGACTCTGACAGGTGTGTTTTATATAAAAATGAACTGTACATAACCATTTTTCCCTGCTATCTCCCAAATAAGCACTCCAGACACTTGTTTGGGTATGTGGTGTGTCCTGCGTAGCATAGTTTTGGCTGTTTTGTATAGTCTTTTGTCTGTGGGTTAGTTCAGTAGACTTAATGTTTAAATTGCACAGCTGTTTTATGACCATTTTGCTTGTGGAAAAGATTGCCAGCAGCATATAGGGCATGGCAGCTGGTTACAGGTCTCTTCCTGCTTGTTGGCACCAGACAACAGGGCAATGAGGATGCCGGGGCATTGTCTTTTTGGCTGCCCTGAGATACACAAGGAAATGGCCTTGGGTCTAAAAGCTCATTTTTCATCAATGTCAGTGTCATGGAAACCTTTTTTAGTTGTCCAGCCCACCAGAAGTCAGTTTGACTGTATTGCATGTGTTTGTAAACATGGAAAAACAGAAAAAGTAGGGGGGTGGGTAGTAGAAAAATATGAAAAAAAAACTTTCATGTGCCTGTGTCTCAAATGCAACATTTCTGAAGATCAGATATATTACTTGATGTACATGCCAATTTTGGAGGCATTCTGACCGTATCTAGTCTGTTTTTCATGGCATCAGATGCATGATCCAAAACATCAACAGCATATTGAACGCCACAACAGCGCGCTTCACATAATGGACCATAACTTAAAGATGCAGCAACATTCAATGGTGTCACTTTGGGTTTGACTTAGCTAGTGTCTAAGGGTTGCACTGATGGCAGATTGAATGGTGTTCAGGTGGGACAGTTCCTCTGTCAGTCAAAGTGAAATATCCGCCAGTTAAAACAGCAGCACAGAAAGAACATACGTCTAACAATATCCAAGAAAAGTTTCATCTTCCTTACTTACTTACGCCTGTCACCCCTACCCGGGTATAGGCCGTCGACGAGAGACCTCCAGCAACTCCTGTCCTGTGCTTCTCCTTCGATTCTACTCCAGGTGGTTCCCAGTCTCTTGATGTCTGCTTGGAGGTCTCGACGCCAGGAGTTTCTCGGCCTACCTCTTTTCCTCTTTCCCTGGGGGTTCCATGACAATACCTGCCTAGTGATACTGGAAGCTGGCTTTCTCAGACTGTGACCAATCCGTCCCCATCTTCGTCGCCCAATTTCATTCTCTGCTGTTATCTGCTCTGTTCTTTCCCAGAGTCTGACGTTGCTGATCTTCTCTGGCCAGTGGATTTTCAAAATTCTTCTAAGGCTACTGTTCATGAAGGTCTGTACTCTGTTGACTGTGGTTTTTGTCAATCTCCAAGTCTCTGCTCCATATAGGAGAACTGCTTTTACATTGGAGTTCCCCCACTCGGGTCTGCCCTGGGGGACTTGGGTGGGGTTAGGTATTTTTTAGTTCCCAGGGTCACCCTGGTCAGCCCCACAGGGTGGGTTTTTCTCTCTATTCTGGGGCATGTGTTTCTGTCTACCCGAGGTCCATTCACCTGTATTTGCCTTTTTTAAACTCTCCCTACTGTCTGCACTGCCTGTAGCTCTTGATATTGGATGTGTGTTGCTAAATGGTCTTAGCTTTATTTAGGCCCCATGTGTTAGGTTTATTTAATGTATTTGACCGGCTGGCGACATACATTCAATTTTCTGTTTAGTTTTTTTCACAAGCAGTGCAGGCACGTCCTGAGAAAGCCTTGTTGCTGTCGGGACGTTAAGCAATGTACAATCAATGTACAATCAATACATTGGAGTTGAAAATCCGGACTTTGGTGTGTTGTGACAGCTCTCTGTAACTCCACACTTTTTTCAACTGGAGAAAGGCTGCTCTGGCTTTACCGATTCGTGCTCTGACATCTGCATCAGTGCCGCCTTTTTTGTCTATGATGCTCCCGAGATAGGTGAAGGACTCCACCTCCTCCAACGGGGTGCCAGCAAGCAAGACTGGTTCCTCCCTGGTTGCGTTCAGCCTCATTGTCTTTGTTTTCTGTTTGTGAATGGTGAGGCCCACTTGGGATGAGATGTCAGCAAGCCTCGTGGTCTTGTCCTGCATTTGTTGATGAGTGTGGGACAGTAATGCCAAGTCGTCTGCAAAATCGAGGTCGTCAAGCTGTGTCCACAGTGTCCACTGTATTCCACTTCGTCTGTGCTCTGTGGTCATCTTCATGACCCAGTCTATGGCCAGTAGGAAGAGGAACGGAGACAGCAGACACCCCTGCCTGACACCAGTTCTGACCTGGAGTTCCCTGGTGAACTGCCCTTCGTGGATCACGCGACATGTCATGCCATCGTAGCTGCTCTTGATCAGGCGGACGAGCTTTGTGGGTACACCGTAGTGTCGTAGGAGTTTCCACAGAGTCTCTCGGTCCACACTGTCAAATGCTTTCTCATAATCCACAAAGTTGACGTACAGCGGGGAGCTCCACTCCAGAGACTGTTCCACGATGATGCGTGGCGATCTGGTCTGTACATGATCGGTTCTTCCGGAATCCTGCTTGCTGGTCTCTCAGCTGGGGGTCAACGGAGCTCTCCAGGATGATCCTGTTGAAGACCTTTCCTGGTACTGACAGCAAGGTGATTCCTCTGTAGTTGGAACACTTGCTGAGGTCGCCTTTCTTGGGAAGCTTGATTAGGTACCCCTCCTTCCAGTCAGCCGGCATCACCTCCTCTTCCCAGATCTTTCCAAACAGTGGGTACAGCATCTCCACTGTTGTCTCTAGGTCTGCTTTCAGAGACTCCGCTGGGATGCCATCTGGGCCTGCTGCTTTGCCGTTCTTCAAAAATGCCGCTGCTCTTCTGATCTCTTCCCGGCTGGGTCTGTCACAGCTGATGGGTAGGTCGGTCTCTGCCGGCTGGATGTCTGGGGGGTCGGGTGGGCTAGGTCTGTTCAGTAACTCTTCAAAATACTCGGCCCATCTGTCGAGTTGGTCTGCTCTGTCTGCAATAGGCTTGCCTTCTTTGTCTTTTACTGGTCTTTCTGTATGGCCATACTTGCCTGACAATCTTCTGGTAATGTCATAGAGATGTTTCATATTGCCGCTGCCTGCTGCCTTTTCTGCCTCTGCTGCCAGGCTGTCTGTGTAAGCCCTCTTGTCTGCCTTGATACTCCTCTTCACCTCGCGGTTGGCTTCTGAGTATTCCCCCTGTGCCCTTACTACTGCCCCACCCGGGTCTGCCCTGGGGGACTTGGGTGGGGTTAGGTATTTTTTAGTTCCCAGGGTCACCCTGGTCAGCCCCACAGGGTGGGTTTTTCTCTCTATTCTGGGGCATGTGTTTCTGTCTACCCTTTGTCCATTCACCTGTATTTGCCTTTTTAAAACTCTCCCTACTGTCTGCACTGCCTGTAGCTCTTGATATTGGATGTGTGTTGCTAAATGGTCTTAGCTTTATTTAGGCCCCATGTGTTAGGTTTATTTAATGTATTTGACCGGCTGGCGACATACATTCAATGTTCTGTTTAGTTGTTTTTTTCACAAGCAGTGCAGGCACGTCCTGAGAAAGCCTTGTTGCTGTCGGGACGTTAAGCAATGTACAATCTGTGCCCTTACTTTGGCTGCTCTCGTGCGACTGTTGTTGACAACTGCTTTCTTCTGCTTCCTCACTTCTATCTTCTTCAAGGTCTGTGCCGACAGCCAGTCCTTGTGATGGTGTTTCCTGAACCCTACAATGTCTTTGCAGGTTGAGTTCAGCGCCTCTCTAACTGCCTTCCACTGCTGCTCTGTGGTGACCGCCTCCTCTTCATTTACTAGCTCCTGTAGCACTTGAAACCGGTTGGACAGCACCAGTTTGAACTCTTCTCTAACTCCAGTTTCTCTCAGGAGGCCTACATTATAGCGCTGTCTTCTTGTTGTCTCTGTGTGGCTTTTCTTTAGCTTGAGCTTCATTCTTAAGGTAAGCAGATGGTGGTCTGAGGCGACATCTGCTCCCCTCCTCACTCGAACATCTTGAAGGGATCTTCTAAATTTTTTGCTAATGCAGATATGGTCTATTTGGTTCTCTGTTGTATGGTCAGGTGAGACCTAAGTTGCTTTGTGTATCCTTCTGTGTGGGAAGATGCTGCCTCCAATGACAAGTTGGTTTAGAGCACAAAAGTCTACAAACCTCTCCCCGTTCTCACTCATCTCCGAGCCTAGTCCCTGTCTCCCCATCACCTCTTCGTATCCGGTGTTGTCCTCCCCTATTTTGGCATTAAAATCGCCCATGACGATGGTGATGTCTCGCTCCGCACATTTGTCCAAGGCACTCTGGAGTCAGTCGTAGAACTCTTGTTTCTCTTCCTCGTCCCTGTCATTAGTGGGCGCATAACACTGGATGACGTTCAGCTTGAGCTTTTTCTTGGTTCTAAAGGCTGCTGTGATGATTCTTGGCCCAAGAGGTTCCCAGCCCATCAGCGCTCTCTGTGCCACTGGTGACAGCATGAATGCTACGCCTTCTGTATGGGGGGCATTCTCCTCTTCATGACCTGAATACAGAATCATCTCCCCACTTAACAGCCTTTTCTGGTCAGACTGCGTCCATCTGGCTTCACTGATACCTAGCAGGGAAAGGTTGTACTTTTGCATTTCCGCTGCTATCTGGGCGGCCTTGCCGCTCTGGTACATGGACCCCACCCGGGTCTGCCCTGGGGGACTTGGGTGGGGTTAGGCATTTTTTAGTTCCCAGGGTCACCCTGGTCAGCCCCACAGGGTGGGTTTTTCTCTATATTCTGGGGCATGTGTTTCTGTCTACCCTTTGTCCATTCACCTGTATTTGCCTTTTTAAAACTCTCCCTACTGTCTGCACTGCCTGTAGCTCTTGATATTGGATGTGTGTTGCTAAATGGTCTTAGCTTTATTTAGGCCCCATGTTGTAGGTTTATTTAACGTATTTGACCGGCTGGCGACATACATTCAATTTTCTGTTTAGTTTTTTTTTCACAAGCAGTGCAGGCACGTCCTGAGAAAGCCTTGTTGCTGTCGGGACGTTAAGCAATGTACAATCTGGTACATGGTCTTGACGTTCCATGTGCCCATGGTTGTATCCCTGGATAGAGAGAGGCGGCTCGGTCCTGTGGCTTCCGAAGACTTCCGGCTTTCACCACAGGACGTCATAAGTCTTCTGGTAGAAGAACCTTCCTCCTCCAGGAAAGGAATTACTGTTAGTCTTTTCGTCAGCGTTTTTGTAGCTATTTCCTTTTTTGCAGGGTGGGGAAGCTACCCCCACACCCAACCCCCTTACTAGGAGGACCAGGGGTTTTCTGTCGGGGTCACCTTCCATTAGACCATGTTGGTTCACGGCACCTTATTTCATTCGGTGCACCCCTCTCACGAGGGACCCCCTATCCACCACCCACGGGACGCGCCTCAACACCATATGGTCCCAGCGCAAGGAAAAGTTTCATCTGGGAACACAGAAATCTCTCTCTTTCCCTTTTGCTCAGCCTCTGTGTGTGTGTCAGTGTGTGTGAGAGAGAGCAAGAGAGAGAGAGAACGTGCAGGATAAATATTGAGCTGTCAAATCCCTGGAAACCATTTTACTATCACATTTGCCCATTAGAAGTCAGGCATGGGAATTGTCCGCCTAAAGGCAAATTTCCGCCGAAATGATTTGCTCAGCCGCCGAGAAAAAAAAATTGGGGTGCAAAAAGTAACTGAGCACCGGTCATTATACACTGCGAGGCATTCGTTCAAGTGATATGCCGCCCGCTAGAGTTACGCGTCACCTATTGTGGCTGTAACGCAGTTGTTACTTTACAGTGCAAGTGGGCAATACAACACTGAATGCACTCTTTTCATGCTCGCTTCCCGTCTTGCGCAATTTCCTTGGTGGGGGGGGGGGGGGGGGGGGGGGGGGGGGGGGCATGCCCCCAGACCCCCCCTAGTTTCAGACTTTTTCACTTTTCTAATTCCCATGCCTGGAAATGTTGACAGAACTTGTATACCAGAGCACTGGGGGGCGAGAATGCTGGTGTCATACCCTAAAGAGACAGTGATAACAGACCTCCCCTTTCCCATCCAAATGAATCCAACTTAATATATAACTATGGAGAAAAGGTTGATAGAGGCTAAACTGCTTCTTTCACCCATAAAGAACCTCCTATAGCCTTCTCATTAGAGGAAAAATTAGTCTATCGCTAGTCTGAGCCTGCCATCTTGTCGCTGGTATCGAAGGTAAATTATCCTCTGGACATGCGTGAATATGTCTCTGCGCACTCGGGCAAGTGGCAGGTTAGCTAGCACACACACGTAGCCGCTAAAACTAAGTGGGCCAAAGCCCGCACAGAGAAACCGCCGTGAGCAGGTGTCCGTAAAATAGGGTGACCGCCCTCAGCAGGTTCTACTGCATTTACCTTTGAATATCGGCAACCTGAATGTTTACTCTTTCATCACCCCTGAGCATAAAATGGTGTGGAGTGTGACCTGTTCTTATTGTTCTCGCTTTTCGTCTAGTTAATCCATATAACTTCACGGCTGCATTTGTTTCCTCAAAAAACATTACCAGTGACATTACTAATAGGAAGGTACACCTAGCTACGGATTTCAGCCTAAGTCTCCGTTGTGTATAGCAACACAACCGGGGAGGCGACTCTAGGGAGTCGTCATTTAAGAATTCACTGAGTGGCCTCCCCTCCCTCCCCATGAGGCCATGTGGGCTGACACGCCAGTCATACGCCTAGCTTCCGAGCGAACGGACATACCGGTTTCAGCTTAGACTTACCACGTGCTTTTGTGTGGATTTCTTGGATTTCACTTGTGCTTCTGGGATTATTCTTGTGTTGGTGTAGCCCAGCCAGCCTTCTTTCTACTGCGGACAGCGCTTGGTGGGATTTTTCTTCCTCAGCTGAGCCCCTTGGTTTCTCGATGTGGCTGCCATGAGGTAAGGTCTTGGGTGATGCCTGAGCTGCCGGTTTCGACCGGCTCCGGCCTGACTTGAATGGGCTGCCCCCGGTGCGTGTACTTAGTGCTTTCGAAATTTGCTGCGAGCCCGTTGTTATGAGAAAGACAGCCATGAAAGTGCAGTGGTGTGTACTTTCTCGGCATGCTAGTAACCTGGGTTCGGGCCCGATCGATGTCACATTTTTGTTTTTAACAATGAAAGGCAAAAATTAGATGTATTGGGCGTGGCCTGTCCTTTCACGGGTCCTGTTTCTGTTGCAGTGCGCAGTTACGTACCTGCCCGGCCTGCTTGGGGTTTCAGTAGCCGAGCGACACCCATGCTCTGTGTCTACCCTGCTCTGGCTGCTCCTCATCCCTTACGTGTCACGTGTGCTCATCGTGGAAGGAGCGACAATGGTCTCGGCTATGGGATTTTTACCACCGCGACCAGCCTGCAGCACCTTGCTTAGGCGGCAGACCGCCGGCAGACTTGCACCCCTCTGCCAGTGCGACTTCCGCTCCTGTGCCTTCCGGCTGCCTGCAGATGGGTGTCCTCGAATATTGTGGGCCTTGCGTCGCGCCGGAGATTGGTCGCCTCTGACCTCAGCGCTCGCCCATTGCCTGCTTCCTCCCGCTTGGTTCTAGGTCGGGACTTACAGCGATTGGGACTGTCCCTCCCAGCTGGATCAAGCCACCTGGAGACCTGGGACACTCCTACTGCACGACAGGAGGCATTCCCAGGCGCGGCATGGGATCCTGCCTGCGGCCTCTACAGAGTCGCACCCCACAAGTAATAAGACTCTGGGGCCCTTGACTCACTTGAGTCCCCCCCCCCCCCCCCCCTGTCTGGCGTTAGCGCCCCCGGCGGCAGGGGCCTTGCTCGGCGCATCTCACAGGCACACACGGACGGACGGTCGCGCACGGCTCCTGCGTGGACAACCTTCTCTGTTCTCCGACGCTAGTTCGGTCCGGCGGATGACGTCGCTCTTCGAGCTGCAGCCCTCGCTCCAGGGACATACGCTCCAGCGCCATATGGCCTCGCTCCCCAGACCGTAGCCGCTTCGGCTCCCAACCTGTTGCCTCCCCTCTTCGCCGGTCTCAAGATGACTCACGGCTGCCTCGCCACCCCTCGCCCCGCCGACCGACCTTTCTGGTGAGCGTTAGTTACGCCCCCTCCCTCTGGGCCTCCCGGCCCGGCGGGTGGAGCGCGCGGCCGCTTCTAGCCCTCTGGTCCGCCTTCCTGTCTCGTCTGTGCGGTCTCCTTCCGGCCCTTCATGTGTCCTGGCCTCCCCCCACCCCTCGCCTGTGGGGTCTGTTTGGGGGGATGATGACGATGTACTCAGTCTGCATCCCGAGGACTCTGCTTCTGTGCTCTTGGTGCGGGAGCCTCAGTCTATGCTCTCAAGTCGCCCCACTCGCCCTCTCTCCCCTGCAGCTCCCTCGCTCGCCCCTATTGCGAGCTCCCCCTCCCCAGCTCGTAGCTCATCGCCCCGTACCACCCTCTTTGCCTCGGGCATGGAGTACTGCTAAACCCTCGACGAAGCGGCCCGCCTGATTTCGGCCACCCTTCCCCTGGAAGCTTCCCCCCCCCCCCCCCTTCTCCTCCCCTTAAGCAGAAGGCTTCAGCTTTGGTCGACACCTCGCGCCAGTCCAAATGTTTTAAGTCCCTGCCTCAGCCCGCTGGCTTTCGGGAACTCACGGACGCGTTTAACGCCCACTTGCAGCAGGGCGGGTTTTCCGACTGGCCTGCGGATGTGGTAATCAAGTTCCAGCAGCAATGGTACACGGGACACTCCCAGTCCTTCCTGTGTCCCCTTCCTCTGGTGGATCCCGTGGCAGAGGCACAGCTTGGTGGTAGGGCTGCAGTGGGTAGATCTGCTCCCTTGGGCCTTGACAAGATGGCTACCCTGATTCGGAATGCGCTGGCCATTTTTGGGTGTTTGGAGTTGGCGACCCAGGCGGTGGTGCGACAGGTAGAGGATTTCTAGGGGTCTCCTGAGGCCTCTGACCCCTTGAGCTTTTTGCACTCCATAGCGGTGACGGCTGATCGGGTGGTGTACCACGCCTCGACCAACGTGTTGGCGGCGGCCGCCAACTGTGACCTTATGCGACGAGATGGCATCCTACAGAGATGTGTCGGCGTTCCCGCGATGGTGAAAGTACAGCTGCGACAGGCTCCCCTCGGCGGGGTCCTCCTTTTAGGCTCTACCTGGCAATCCGTGAGGGAGGTGACCAAGGATCTTTGGCCGTGCGGCCCCCCCCCCAAGGCTTCTCCCGCTTTCCTTCCTCCCGCAAGGCCATGGGTCATCCCTTCAGACCCACTCCTCGACCCTCCGCCAGAGGAGCCTCCAGACCAGGTCGACCTGTTTTCTCCAGCCATGCTCGCGCTGCCCTCTCCTTCCCCCACGCCTCCAGGAGGTTTCGGGCCCAGTGACTACCCCACTCTGCCTCCCCCGCCGACGGCCTCAGAGCCCTCCGTCAGCAGGATATGCTAGCCCTTCGCAGCAACGAGTGGCGATCGCTGCTTCCGGACGACCCGTGGGTGCTCTCCACCATCTCGGACGGACTGCTTATTTCCTTTCGCCAGCCTCCTCTCTGATGCTCTCTGGTGTGGACTTAGGGTCTCTTTTGACCCTGGCAAGGCGGTGGCGCTTCGACAGGAAATTGCTTCCCTACTTCAGAAGGCGGCAATAGAGGTGATCGCTCTTCCCGACTCGCCGGCCTTCTGCAGCCGCCTCTTCCTGGTCCCCAAGCCGGGCGGCCGGTGGCATCCTGTCATCGACCTGTTGGCCCTAAACAGGTTCATTTTGGCCCCTTCGTTTTGCATGGAGACAGCGCGGGCCATGAGGTTGGCGGTGCGCCCCATGGACTATGCGGTCAGTCTCGACCTTTCCGATGCCTACCTCCATGTCCCTTTTGCGGAGTCATATACCAGTTCTGCGCCCTCCCCTTTGGCCTCAACATCAGTCCGTGGGTTTTCACTCGGATTATGGACGCAGTGGTAGCCTGGGCCCGGCAGTCGTTGTCCAGCCCTACCTCCAATTACCTAGACGACCTCCTGCTCCGGAACCAGGACTCCCTGTCTCTGGAGGCGGACAGGGACACTCTCCTGGCCATTTTTCAGCGGCTGGGGTTTGTGGTAAACCATGGAAAGTCGGATCTCACCCCCTCCCGTACCTTCGTCCACCAGGGAATTTAGTTTCTGACCGACCGCAACAGTCAGGCTAACGGGCGCTCGCGTGCGGAAGCTGGCCACGGCGGCTCACCAAGCATCGCTTGCGGAGGCGTGCCCAGCCCGAACTTGGCTTTAGTTGCTGAGCCTCATCAGTGCGGCGGCCGACCTCCTGCCCCTCAGCCGGCTCTATGCACTGCCTCTCCAGCTATATCTTCTGCTCCATTTGCGACCGTCCTCAGGCGACCTCGTGGCCCCAGTACCGGTGTCCCCCTTGATCCAAACCCAACTCCAGCGATGGACGAACCCAAACTGGCTTGCGTCAGGGGTGCCCCTCTCCTTCCCCCCTCCTCGGCTCTTGCTCTGCATGGATGCGAGCCGGTCCGGCTGGGGGGCCCATCCCGGACTTCGACGAGGTCTCGGGCCGGTGGCCACCATCCTTCCATGACAGACACAGCAACTGGCTGGAGATGAAGGCCGTTTGGCTGGCTCTGATGCATTGGGAGTCGCGCCTCCATTACCATGAGATCTTGATTCTGTCCGACAACTCGACCGTCATATCGTACATTCAGAGGCAAGTGGGCAGCCGCTCGCCGTCCCTCTGTATGCTCCTCTACCAGTTATTCCTCTGGTGCCGGGATCGCGACATCTCTTTCCGGGTGCGGCACATCCCGGGCCACCTGAATGTCCTTGCGGACTCCCTCTCTCGCCGGGGCCAGCTGCTTCATACCGAGTGGACCCTCAAGCTGGAGATCTTACAGATGATCAGCGCGCACTGGGAGATGCCAATGGTCAACCTTTTCGCGACACGACGGAAAACACAGCTGCCCCTCTTTGTATTGCCCGTCCCGGACCCTCTCGCCTGGGCAGTGGACACCCTGTCGATCTCTTGAAACGGCCTGGTGGCCTACGCATATCCCCCGGCCGTATTTGTCCCCAAGGTGTTGCTGAAGCTCAGAGGCTCCAACACGGTTCTCTTCCTCGTGGCTCCTTTCAGCTGGGCACGCAGCTGGACAAACATCATGGTGAGCCTCGCCACAGACGCTCACATGCGTTACACACCCTGTGTGCGATGCTGAAGCAACCGCAACAGGCCCTCTTCCACCCGTGTCTGGAGAGACTCCACTTACACGCCTGGAGGTTGTGCGGGCGGCTCTTGCCACAAGAGGTTTCTCGCGTGCAGCAGTGGAGGCGATCGCTACTGCCTGCAGGGCATCCACCCAGCAGATGTATGAGGGCAAGTGGAGGGTCCTGCAGTCATGGTGTTTCCCCAGACGCCTGTCTCCCACAGCTCTGACGACACCCCAGTTGGCCGCATTCTTTCTGTAGCTTTTTAGAGAGCAGAATTTGGCCCCTATCACCATCCGGGGGTATCTCTCTATGGTCGCAGATACCTACCGCCGTCTGGGCCAGCCTGATCCTGGCGCATGTAAAGACCTCGCCCACTTCAAGCTGGAGCGCCCGGTTCAGTGATCGCTGCTCCCGCGCTGGGATCTGGTTTGGGTCCTCACGTGGCTTAACTTGGACCGATTTGAACCTTTTCCCTTAGCCACTATGGCCAACGTCACCAGGAAGACCTGCTTCCTACTCACCCTCGCCTCGGCTGCCAGAGTCAGCGAGCTGCATGTGCTGTCGGTGGACCCAGCTTGCCTCCAGTTTTGGGTGGATGGCTCCATCCAGCTCATGCCAAACCCATCCTTTCTCACCAAGACTAGTCTTTCCTTGGTCGGAGCGCAGGTCATGACCCTCCGCCCGCTTAAGGGGTTTGACCCGGTATGGGCCTTGCGGAATTACTTTCGCAGATCGCGGCCCTTCTGACAGGGATGGAAGTGCCTCTTCCTGCCCCTGAGACGCGACAAGGACGATATCTCGGCGCAGACAATATCCTCGTGGCTGTGCGAGGTCATCCGCTCCGCTTATGAGGAACTCTCCTCAGAAGGGGCGCAGAGACTGCGGATTCGAGCGCATGAGGTCAGAGCGGTCTCTGCGAGCGTCGCCTTCGACTGCAACTGTGCAGTGCCGGACATTGTTGTGGCCGTCGGGTGGTGAATGAGTTCCATCTTCGCCCGTTTCTACCTCCGGGACCTCTCGGGCCAGTGGGAGAACCTGGCCCTCGTCGGTGATGTCTCGGCGGCGCAGCACTCCCTCCTGGCACCCTAGGTAACGCTTAGTTGAAATCGGGAGTTCGCGCCCAGGGCGCCCCGCTAAGCATGTTACCATGGCAGGGTATGGTGGGCGGCACCCTCTTCCTTTTCATTATTCTTCCTATTAGTAATGCCATCGGTAATGTTTTTTGAGGAAACAAATGAATTTTTCTCTAAAATGTGTTTTTTCAAAAAATACTTACCAATGGCATTACTCAAAGGGCCCTCCCACCTGCCCCACCTGCCGCTAGCTACGTTCACTTAGCGTATGATTGGCGTGTCAGCCCATGTGGCCTGATGGGGAGGGAGGGGAGGCCACTCAGGGAGTTCTTAAATGACGACTCCCTAGAGTCGCCTCCCCGGTTGTGTTGCTATACACAACGGAGACTTAGGCTGAAATCCGTAGCTAGGTGTACCTTCCTATTAGTAATGCCATCAGTAAGTATTTTTCGAAAAAATACATTTTAGAGAAAATTTCATTTCCCAAATTTTGGAGGTGTTCTGTTAACGACTATGTACCAGTTGTAGGAGATGGATCAATCATGATAATTCAAGGGTAGTGCCAGGTGAGCTTGGCACCTTCAGGCACCAAGCTCATCTGGCACTACCATTGAATTCTCATGATCGATCCATCTCCTGCTGCAGGGCGTTGGAGCTAAGTTGGTGAAAACAAAATATTAAATTATAATATCATAATTTCTTTAACTCTTTACCACATTTTCAAGAAAAAAGGAGTATTTTGTAATCATAGAAACATTTGGTAATGGTATGGTAGTTGGACTTACAGGCTTGCACTTGGCAGTTTAAGATCAGTGATTTAGGACCGCAGTAACTATATTATTACTCATGTCAGAAGCACTGTCCTTACACAGAACTGGGAGAGCCAGTCTCGGTCAGCAAGAGGGGTAGATTTTCATGTGCCCCCGCAGCTGTGGGGGCTCATGAGAATCTGCACCTCTGGCAGATTCCGCAGGGTATACATGTAGTCTGCCTTACATGTCTATTATTCTAACGTTTGATATTCAAGGAGAGTGGAGTTGGGATGCAGAGTATGCTGTTTGCGATCCGCACCACCCCTGCTGTCCTACTGCCCATATCAGCAGCCATCACAGGCTCCAGCACTGCAACATGCATGGAAACTACATCTGCATGTGCTACTGCTAGTCATGGTATGATTTTAATTTTTACTATTTTGTGAAGTGTCAATACAATATTTGATATCAGAATCTTGTTTGATGTAAGATTCATTATAGTACCTTTAATGTAAGGTGTATGTGAGTGTGTGTGGAAGATGAGCGTGGGTGTGTATGGTATGTATTGGTGTATTGGTTTGTGATATTAGTTGCTTAGTTTTAAAGTTTTTACAGTGTGTGTAGGGCATTGGATTTGTGTGATAGAGTATTGATTGTTTTTTTTGTGTGTTTTTTTTTTGTTGACTGTGATGTTTGTAATTGTAACGACACCAACACACATTCCTATGCTTTATGTTCTTAAGGCAAATGGCAATAAACAGTATCTTATCTTATGTGTGTGTGTGTGTATTTTTCTGTGTTAGTAGACATGCTCCTGTATATTTTCATTTAATTTTAAACATTTTGTTTATAGATTTATTATATATGTGTTGTTGACAGAATGTTTGGTCTGAAAATGAAATATGGATAAATAAAACTTATATGCCTTAACCCATTTAGCCCTGAGTTCCTATAGCAAGAGATTGATTGACCGTGATAATTCAAGGGTAGTGCCAGATTAGGTTGCCGCACTACTCTTGAATTATCATGGTCAATCTACTTCCTGCAACTGGTGCATTGTCGTTAAGTAACACTTCAAAATTTGGGAAATGCACCCGTGGGGCTAAAAAGGTTAACTCTCAGTAAAGTATGCATATAAATTAATCATTTATTATAAATAGTCATTCTCACCATGATTTTTTTGCATGTGTTAAAGAATACGGTGATGGAGGTTACAGTCAAATGCTGGACCAGTATTTTGTGTACTGCAAGCTGTGTGGTGACGTCAGACCGGGGCGCCTTCGCGTTAAATGTAGCGTGTGTGGGGATGGGGCAGTGCTGGTGGAGAGGGTAACAAGTTTTCTATGCTCAAATTGTGCAGTTGTTGCTATAACGCAATCTCTGCCAGCTTCTGCTGCGTCTTTAAAAATATCACAGCTTTGCTGCCAGATAATCTCATCGTCCTTAACCCTCGTCATTCGGAATACACCAGTGTGTGAAATAAGTTTGACTAAAATAGTTCAAGGGTAGTGCCAGAATAGCTTGGCGCCTCTAGGCGCCAAGCTATTCTGGCACCACCCTTGAACTAAAGCCATTGGTCTATATCCTTATCTTTAAGTACTATAATGTAGCTTGCATATGGCAGTGTACAAATTTGAAGCTTGTAGCCTCAGCATGATATGGGTTAAGCATGTGGATATGAATGAGGCCAACAAGAGACGTGGACCCTCATGAGCCCTGCGTCCCCCCTCCCTGCCTCCCCAGCCTCCCCCCCCCTCCCTCTCCCACAGCTGCGTTGTGAGTTGTACTAGAAGATAAATACACAAGCCCCTTGACTGCTGCAACACAACAACTAACATCCAATTGCAAGAGACGCAGATCCTCATGAGCCCCCGCAAGCAGCACAACAACCAACATCCAAATGCAAGAGACGCAGATCCTTATGAGGGGATGCAGATGGAATTCTTTGCTAGCAAGAGGCCTAGATTCTCATGAACCCTGCTGCCTGCAGGGGCTCGTAAGAATCTGTGCCTCTTGAAGTTGGATCAGCTTGACGAGCAACCATGTGAGTTGCAGCTGGAGGTGTGGTAGATGGAGAGTGTGTGGTTTGCATATATTTAGTTGGTTGTGTGCATGCATTTAACCCATTTAGCCCCCAAATCCTTACAGCAGGAGATGGGTGGACTATGATAATTCAAGGGTAGTGCCAGTTGAGCTTACCGCCTGAAGGTGCCAAGCTCATCTGGCACTACCTTTGAATTATCATGGTCCATCCATGTCTTGCAACAGGTATATTAACTATCACCTCCAAAATTTGGGAAATGTGGTCTTGGGGTTAAATGGGTTAAGCAACATTATGTTTGATAAAAGTTCAAAAGTTTATTCTTTTTATTTTAACTGTACTACCCTACACAGTATTCTATAATTTCTTTTTTAAAGTAAGTCTCACATTCTGAAATGGTTGGGGGGAGAAAATTTTTGCTTTAATGCCATGCCCAATCCGTCTCTGCTATAATGTCCACCAAGTGCATTTGATTTTCAATCATACATACATTTTTTTTAAAAATATGTGAGATCTTCTGCTTACACTCATTGTGATGATTTTCAGGGTCCCGGAAGCTGGGCAGATGTTCTAACCCCTGGCCGAGTGAATGGAAGGTGTGGGAGTCTGCACTGCGAAAACTGTGTGCCGGTCAGTGCGTAGCTTTAAGATCTGCACTCAAACCAAGGGGAATCACAGCGCTGGACAGACAAACAGGTCCCCTGCCCCCGCCTATCAGGCACCCAATCGCCAGCCCACAGAGAAATACGCAGGTATAGAACAAGACGATCATTTCCATCCTCTTAAAAGAATGGATCAGGTCTCTTATATAACCCATGTCTTTCTCCGGAACTTAGGAAGTAGGCATTAGAAACGTACATACACAAACACGAAGGTGCATTACTAATATGTGGTCGGGTAAATACCCTGATTTCCCACAGTAGATGCACAGAACATTACACAACAATGTAACGATACAAATTTGCCTCGAGTTACAGATACTCACAAACCAGATAAGTGAGGCTAGTGCTGGCAGAATTGTACTCGAACCAAGGGGAATCACAGCGCTGGACAGACAAACAGTTAGATCCTAAGTTCCGGAGAAAGACATGGGTTATATAAGAGACCTGATCCATTCTTTTAAGAGGATGGAAATGATCGTCTTGTTCTATACCTGCGTATTTCTCTGTGGGCTGGCGATTGGGTGCCTGATAGGCGGGGGCAGGGGATCTAACTGTTTGTCTGTCCAGCGCTGTGATTCCCCTTGGTTTGAGTACAATTCTGCCAGCGCTAGCCTCACCTATCTGGTTTGTGAGTATTTAAGATCTGCAGAATAGAGGTGTTTCATAAAATAGAAGGTAGTAGGTCAAAAGCTGCCCATTTTTTGATGCAAACAGTTGATTAAAACCCCAGACAGACATGCAATTTCTGCAATCTTCATTAATTCGAGACCCAAAAACAACCCTAGATGTCCCAGGAACATAGATTTAAAGTGGTGTCGGCAAGAGGCATAGATCCACATGATCCCTCACAACTGCGGGGAATCTTGAAGATCTATACCTCTTGCAGTTGTGTGGTGTTCAAATTTTCTCAGCACTGAACGGGTTAAGATTATACCGTGGTTTTGATGTGCAGAGTTATGGTCTGACTATTTGCTGTTGTGTACCGATGTTTGATTGACATTCCTATGTTGTCAGATTTTTGTTATATCCAATCTTTTTTGATAAGTGAAGACGACTGAGCTGGGTATAAATGAGCTGTTTGCAGACAAAAATGAAAACGTGTACTACAGCTATTATCAGCAGTGTATGTGTGTCAGCAGTGTGTGTGTGTGATCAGCAGTGTACCTTTCGCCTGTGATTACTTACTTACTTACTTACGCCTGTCACCCCTACCCGGGTATAGGCCGTCGACGAGAGACCTCCAGCAACTCCTGTCCTGTGCTTCTCCTTCGATTCTACTCCAGGTGGTTCCCAGTCTCTTGATGTCTGCTTGGAGGTCTCGACGCCAGGAGTTTCTCGGCCTACCTCTTTTCCTCTTTCCCTGGGGGTTCCATGACAATGCCTGCCTAGTGATACTGGAAGCTGGCTTTCTCAGACTGTGACCGATCCATCCCCATCTTCTTCGCCCAATTTCATTCTCTGCTGTTATCTGCTCTGTTCTCTCCCAGAGTCTGACGTTGCTGATCTTCTCTGGCCAGTGGATTTTCAAAATTCTTCTAAGGCAACTGTTCATGAAGGTCTGTACTCTGTTGACTGTGGTTTTTGTCAATCTCCATGTCTCTGCTCCATACAGGAGAACTGCTTTTACATTGGAGTTGAAAATCCGGACTTTGGTGTGTTGTGACAGCTCTCTGGAACTCCACACTTTTTTCAACTGGAGAAAGGCTGCTCTGGCTTTACCGATTCGTGCTCTGACATCTGCATCAGTGCCGCCTTTTTTGTCTATGATGCTCCCGAGATAGGTGAAGGACTCCACCTCCTCCAACGCGATGCCAGCAAGCAAGACTGGTTCTTCCCTGGTTGCGTTCAGCCTCATTGTCTTTGTTTTCTGTTTGTGAATGGTGAGGCCCACTTGGGACGAGATGTCAGCAAGCCTCGTGGTCTTGTCCTGCATTTGTTGATGAGTGTGGGACAGTAATGCCAAGTCGTCTGCAAAATCGAGGTCGTCAAGCTGTGTCCACAGTGTCCACTGTATTCCACTTCGTCTGTGCTCTGTGGTCATCTTCATGACCCAGTCTATGGCCAGTAGGAAGAGGAACGGAGACAGCAGACACCCCTGCCTGACACCAGTTCTGACCTGGAGCTCTCTGGTGAACTGCCCTTCGTGGATCACGCGACATGTCATGCCATCATAGCTGCTCTTGATCAGGCGGACGAGCTTTGTGGGTACACCGTAGTGTCGTAGGAGTTTCCACAGAGTCTCTCGGTCCACGCTGTCAAATGCTTTCTCATAATCCACAAAGTTGATGTACAGCGGGGAGCTCCACTCCAGAGACTGTTCCACGATGATGCGGAGAGTGGCGATCTGGTCTGTACATGATCGGTTCTTCCTGAATCCTGCTTGCTGGTCTCTCAGCTGGGGGTCAACGGAGCTCTTCATTCTCTCTAGGATGATCCTGTTGAAGACCTTTCCTGGTACTGACAGCAAGGTGATTCCTCTGTAGTTGGAACACTTGCTGAGGTCGCCTTTCTTGGGAAGCTTGATTAGGTACCCCTCCTTCCAGTCAGCTGGCATCACCTCCTCTTCCCAGATCTTTCCAAACAGTGGGTACAGCATCTCAACTGTTGTCTCTAGGTCTGCTTTCAGAGACTCCGCTGGGATGCCATCTGGCCCTGCTGCTTTGCCATTCTTCAAAAATGCCACTGCTTTTCTGATCTCTTCCCGGCTGGGTCTGTCACAGCTGATGGGTAGGTCGGTCTCTGCCGGCTGGATGTCGGGGGGGTCGGGTGGGCTAGGTCTGTTCAGTAACTCTTCAAAATACTCGGCCCATCTGTCGAGTTGGTCTGCTCTGTCTGCAATAGGCTTGCCTTCTTTGTCTTTTACTGGTCTTTCTGTATGGCCATACTTACCCGACAATCTTCTGGTAATGTCGTAGAGCTGTTTCATGTTGCCGCTGCCTGCTGCCTTTTCTGCCTCTGCTGCCAGGCTGTCTGTGTAGGCCCTCTTGTCTGCCCTGATACTCCTCTTCACCTCGCGGTTGGCTTCCCAGTATTCCCCCTGTGCCCTTACTTTGGCTGCTCTCGTGCGACTGTTGTTGACCGCTGCTTTCTTCTGCTTCCTCGCTTCTATCTTCTTCAAGGTCTGTGCCGACAGCCAGTCCTTGTGGTGGTGTTTCCTGAACCCTACGGTGTCTTTGCAGGTTGAGTTCAGCGCCTCTCTAACTGCCTTCCACTGCTGCTCTGTGGTGACCGCCTCCTCTTCATTTACTAGCTCCTGTAGCGCTTGAAACCGGTTGGACAGCACCAGTTTGAACTCTTCTCTAACTCCAGTTTCTCTCAGGAGGCCTACATTATAGCGCTGTCTTCTTGTTGTCTCTGTGCGGCTTTTCTTTAGCTTGAGCTTCATTCTTAAGGTAAGCAGATGGTGGTCTGAGGCGACATCTGCTCCCCTCCTCACTCGAACATCTTGAAGGGATCTTCTAAATTTCTTGCTAATGCAGATATGGTCTATTTGGTTCTCTGTTGTATGGTCAGGTGAGACCCAAGTTGCTTTGTGTATTCTTCTGTGTGGGAAGATGCTGCCTCCAATGACAAGTCGGTTTAGAGCACAAAAGTCTACAAACCTCTCCCCGTTCTCACTCATCTCCGAGCCTAGTCCCTGTCTCCCCATCACCTCTTCGTATCCGGTGTTGTCCTCCCCTATTTTGGCATTAAAATCGCCCATGACGATGGTGATGTCTCGCTCCGCACATTTGTCCACGGCACTCTGGAGTCGGTCGTAGAACTCTTGTTTCTCTTCCTCGTCACTGTCATTGGTGGGCGCATAACACTGGATGACGTTCAGCTTGAGCTTTTTCTTAGTTCTAAAGGCTGCTGTTATAATTCTTGGCCCAAGAGGTTCCCAGCCCATCAGCGCTCTCTGTGCCACTGGTGACAGCATGAGTGCTACTCCTTCTGTATGGGGGGCATTCTCCTCTTCATGACCTGAATACAGAATCATCTCCCCACTTAACAGCCTTTTCTGGCCAGACTGCGTCCATCTGGCTTCACTGATGCCTAGCAGGGAAAGGTTGTACTTTTGCATTTCCGCTGCTATCTGGGCGGCCTTGCCGCTCTGGTACATGGTCTTGACGTTCCATGTGCCCATGGTTGTATCCCTGGATAGAGAGAGGCGGCTCGGTCCTGTGGCTTCCGAAGACTTCCGGCTTTCACCACAGGACGTCATAAGTCTTCTAGTAGAAGAACCTTCCTCCTCCAGGAAAGGAATTACTGTTAATCTTTTCGTCGGCGTTTTTGTAGCTATTTCCTTTTTTGCAGGGTGGGGAAGCTACCCCCACGCCCAACCCCCTTACTAGGAGGACCAGGGGTTTTCTGTCGGGGTCACCTTCCCTTAGACCATGTTGGTTCACGGCACCTTATTTCATTCGGTGCACCCCTCTCACGAGGGACCCCCTATCCACCACCCAGGGGACGCGCCTCAACGCCGTATGGTCCCAGCGCGAGGTTCGCCTGTGATTGCAGAACTTTTACTTCAAGTGTGTTACGGAGCACCCAGGCAGTGTGGAGGGAACCGCTGTGGCTCTCTATCACATCCGTCCCAATCGTCGCTGCGTGCAGTGCATAACCTGTGCCGACATTATGTAAGCATCTATTTGTTTCCTCAAAAACATTACCGATGACATGACTTTGTGGAAATGTCTACTACTAGCTCAATTTTAGCCTACTTACCCGTTGTGTGCCTACACAACCCGCTAGGCACTCGGGGAACCCCAGAGGGGCCGAGAGTTATCTCCCGCTCCTTCCTTACCAGTTCCTGTCACGAGACCAACCAGTCTTGCTACTTCGCTCGTGCCGAGAAGACGTGTCGGGCTTTGCTCCGCTGTGCCTCGACCGGTCTTCGTCTTGCCTACGCTCGTTTCGACTTCTCTTCCGTGCCTGCCGCCTTCTAGCGCTGCCTGCTTCTTCCTTGGCGCCGTTCCGGGTTCCCTCGGCTCTCCTCCGTGCTGTGACTGCTGTATGGCTACCCTTTCCCCCGTTCCCGCTTCGGCTTGGAGGTAAGGTAACGGTAGCTACCCACAGCCGGCCCTCGGGTCGAGAGCCGGCTGCCGTGGGACTCGTCTTTCGTTGTGGTTACGACATAAGGGCACCAACTATTGAAATAATTTCCGTGCCTTGCACAGCCTTCTTGCGACTCTCCTAGCGGGACGTCGCCTTCTCTCTCCTGGTTCTGCCTCGTTAGCTTACAAGTTGATTTTGCCTTTCAGACGCTGGTTTTCGTAGGGCCTGGCGGCACTCACGTACCGTTCGTCCAGCTTAAAGGCCCTTTAGCCCTTGGAGAGTATAACCATTGTTTCACGCGCCGGCGGTCACGGCGCCTGGGGTTCCTTGGTGGACAGGGGGAGGTAGCTTAGTGGATAAAACACTGTGCTGGCAGTCGTAAGATAATAATAATAATAATAATAATAAGCGCATTAAATAGGCGCTTTATCCCAATTGAAATTCGGCTCTAAGCGCCGCCGCGTACTGAACCCAACAAGCACGCTCACGTGAATCACGCGCATTCGCTCACACACTGTACGTAGACACAGAACATTCACGTGGTGCTGGGGGCAAGCTCAGGCGAGCTACTGTAGTTTTTGGAAATTCAAAATTGTTTGTATTTGAAATTTGATTAAGTGGGCTGAAACTGATACCAAAGATCCCGGGTTCGTATCCCCTGGGGGGCAGGAATGGGATATGGACTTAACTCATTCCATCTAGTCAATTTCTACAGACTCGGCTTATGTTTGCCTGTCTCGCCTTCATGTACACAGCACGCATAATCAAGGGCATATGATAAAAATGCCATTCCCACTAATTGAAAAGAGAATGCCCGGTCGCGCTGGTGAGATGAAACAATGATATCACAAAGGAGGGCTCGGCGCCCTCTTGCCTGTGTTTGCGACCTTGCTATGCCCTTGTTACAGAACCCAAATGCTTATGTGCTCCCTATGGGGAAACTTCCAGTGCCGACGGATGACCATGCGGTCTGCCTACCTTGTGCGGGCTGCTACCCGGACCACCTTTGTATGTCTGTGCGACCTGGCCGGATATGTTTGGTCGGACCTCTGGGGCCTGTACCGACGAGAGCGGCCCCTGCCTGCTTCCTCTCTTCCGGCTCCGGTTGATACTTCTGCAGCCCTTACGGTGCTGACCGCCCTTTCCCGCCCTGGCCTCACGGAAAGGATTCCTGTTGGGACTCGGTGTTGCTGGCTGACCAGAGGACCGCCACTGCTGCCACGCCCGCTGACCCTTCCGGAGGGTCTGTTTGCCGGCAGAGCGCCCGCCTCACTGAGCCCGGCCTGCAGCAGTCTGCCCTGAGCCGTCCCACGTTGACTGGCCTTCCTCACCCGTCTCTCACCACAAGCCGCTGATCCTTCCGGAGGATCTGAACGCCGGCATAGCGCCCTGCTCTCGGAGTCTGGCCAAGAGAGGCGTCAGCTTTAGCTGCGCGCCCCGACTCCCACCGTTCCACTTTCAGTTCACTTGCTGACTGATCAGAGGACTGCCACTGCTGCCACGCCCGCTGACCCTTCCGGAGGGTCTGTTTACCGGCAGAGCGCCCGCCTCACTGAGCCCGGCCTGCAGCAGTCCGCCACGAGCCGTCCCACGTTGACTGGCCTTCCTCCTCTCTCTCTCTCCACGATAAGCCCGCTGATCCTTCCGGAGGATCTGTACGCCGGCATAGAGCCCTTCTCACTGAGTCCGGCCAGGAGAGACCTCAGCCTCAACCTACGCGACACAGTCGCGCCCCTGACTCATCCCGTTCCACCATCAGTTCTAGACACTCGCGCTCGCCCGCGAGCGCCGCCGGAAGGATCATTCCCCGCACCGGGATCGTCGCCGCTCCCACTGCCACTCCTCGTTGCGTGCGCGTTCGCGCTCGCACCGTTCGATGCGTCCGCCGCGTCGCCGCCTTCATCGGCGCCCCTCTTCGGTTGTCCGCCGTCCTTCGTCCAGACGTCGTTCCCGCGCACCGGACAGGACCCCTCATCGCTTCTTCTCGCGTTCGCCTCGGTGATCCCCGCCTCCGTCGTCGCTGCCGGCTCGTTCCCGGGCTTCCCGCGAGGTTCGACACGCGTCCCCCGCCCAAGCTTCGGCCTTCCTCAGTGCCTCGCCCGCCTTCTCGCCGCCCCCTGGGCGAAGAAGCCATCAGTTTGCTGCCCGAGGACTCCGTCTCAGCCCTGTTGGGTGAGGATGGTCGCTCCCTTTCGCCCGCCGACGTCGGTGTTGATGTCCCCTCGACCCTTCCGTCGTCGTCCCGTGCGGAGACCCTCTTAGCTTTGGATGAAGCCGCCAGGATCACCGCAGCCACTCTGCCAGCGGACTCCTGCCCAGCCTCTCACCCCCTGAAGAGGAAGGTCTCTGCCTTGGTGGATGCCGAGCGTCAAGTTAAGAGGTTCAAGTCGCTTCCCCAGCCGCCTGGATTTGAGGAGCTGCGAGATGCCTTCTCAGCACACCTGCAACTTCCCGCGTCTCGAGGGCCGGTGTTCTTCTCCGTTCGTCGCTGGCCGGCTGGCCTGGACATCACCTTCCGTCGGGACTGGTATGCCGGCCATTCCCAGGCTTCCTCCATCCCTCTTCCTGCGATGGACCCCCCTGCCGTGTCGCAAGCTGGCGGCTCCGCTCTTCTTCCCCGTTCCCCCCCTCGTGGCCTGGATTTGACTGCGTCCCTGGTGCGGAACACCTTAGCCTGCGATGGGTTCCTGGAGCTGCTCACTCAAGCCCTGGTTCGTCGTGTGGAAGACGCCTGGCTTCCTTCTATCACGCCGCCGGGTTGATCGGCTCTTCTTAGCGGAGTCGCCTACCGCGCCGCCTACCTCGCGTCGGTCTACGCTTCGCTGCCTCCGCCGACTGTGCCCTGACCCCGTCTTGGCCGTCCTTTTCCCTCGAGGTCTCATGTTCCCTGTGTTTCGCTGAGGCCTCCGCGCGGCGGGAGGTGTCTCCTCCCTCAGGTAAGTTGCCACGGAGGTTTTCCGATTCTCAGACTCGCCAACCTTCTACAGCCGCCGATTTTTCGTTCCGAAGCCTGGAGGAAGTGGCGTCAGGTTTCTTCTCTCGGCCTGTACAGATTTCGGCCCTCCTTCCGGACGGAGACTGCCAGAGCCCTGAAAGCAGCGGGCCAGCCTTAGACTGCGCAGGCGGCTTGGACCTTTCCGATGTGTACCTGCTGTCTCGATGCTCCAGGCCCCCAGGAAGTTCGCTGGTCGCGATCGACGGCGTCTAATCCAGTTTCCCGCGCTCCCGTTCGGTCTCAACCTCTGCCCTGGCGGTTCACCGGGCCGATGGACTCCTTAGTCGCCAAGGCCCGACAGTCCTCCTCCAGTCCGACGTCGATCTACCCAGACGACCTCTTCCTTCGCCGCCAGTCTGAGAGCTCTCTCGCGACAGACAAGGACGCGCTACTGCACCTCCTGACGCACTTGGGGCTTCCTAGTAGCATCTCCTACTCCTTGGGCGCCCGGCTTCCGGCGACGTATCGACGATGGCGCTGGTGCCCCAGATTCTCTCGCCTTCGTCGGTGGACCGACGCCGCTTGGCTGGATTCGGCAGTTCCCCGGGCATCTTCTCCGCCCCAGTACTCTCTGGGTTCGACGCGAGCCTCTCTGCGTGGAATGCTCATCTCCTGCCGCGGTTCCCCTTGACTTCCGGCCCTCGGCCCTCGGATTAACGCACTATCTCATCGTCCGGCCAGTGATGCAGGCCATTTGACGAGCCCTTCATTGCTGGGATGACCTCCTCAGACACCAGGAGCTGCTCGCCCTCTCTGACAACACACCTTTGGTGGATTACTTCCAGGTACAAGGTGGCACACGCTCTCTCGAGCTTGGTATGCTTCTCTACCAGAGCTGGGGTTGGTGCGAGGACCGGACCTTCTTGGCGAGCCCGACACATTCCCGGACAGCTGTACGTCGGGACCGACTCGCTGTCCCGTCGCGGCCAGCTCTTGCATGCGGATTGGACCCTTCGGCAGGACATCTTTCGGTGGACCCGCGCCCGTTAGGAGTCTCCCCAGGTCGACTGGTTCGCCACAAGGTGGAACCTTAGGCTTCCCCTCTTCGTCGCCCCGATTCCCGATCCCTGGGCTTGGGCTGTCGATGCGCGCTCCATTCTCTGGGACGTCCTGGCGGCCTCCGCCTTTCCTCGACGATCCTCGTACCCAAAGTCCTCCTCAACCTTCGGCGCTGCCCGGCGGCCCTCCTGTTAGTCGCAATCCGTTCGCCTGGATCCGCCACAGGAACACCGGCCCTTCTCAGCCTCGCCACGGGCCCCCCCCCCCCCCCCCCCCCCCCCCCATGCGCCTTCCCACTCCTCGCACCATGCTCAAGCCACTGCGCCAGCCGCTGTTCCTCCCTGCCCGGAGCGGCTCATCCTTCACGACTGGAGGTGTGCGGCAAGCCCTCGGTGCTAGAGGCTACTCGGGTACAGCGGTGGAGGCGATCGCTGCGGCCCCCCAGACCTTCGGCCATTCGAGCCTACGTGGGACATGGCGAGTCCTGTTTTCCTGATGCACCGATCACAGCCTGAACCTCACGGATTTGTCGTATCCGCAGCTGGCGGAGCTCTATCGGGTTCGGCTGAGACCTAGATCTAGCCCTTCACGGTGCGGGGTCACCTGTCCAGGCTCGCTTACACGCTGACACCGCGGACACCCAGACCCGGGCGCCTGCACAGACTCGCCGACCTTATCGGACACTTCGGCAGCCGCGCCAGGCCTACCGCTCTCTCCTTCCCCGCTGGGACCTACCCTGGGTGCTAACGTGGTTGAATTCTGCCCGATTCGAACCCTTACAGCGGCCCGTGCGCAGATGTGACACGCTACACGTGCTTCCTGCTGGCCCGGGCTACCACCTCGCGGGGGAGCGAGCTACACGCGCTTAGGCGCGTCCTATCTGCTTACAGTTCTGAGCGGACGGGTCCGTGCTACTTCTCACTGCCCCGGCCTTCCTTGCCAAACAGGTCCCTCTGACTGCGCCGCAGGTTTTACCTTACGGCTGCTATGAAACAAACCCCTGTCACAGGAGACCAGGTAACAGGATCCCGTGCGCACCTTTGACTGCTCTGCGACGATCTAAAGCCTTCCGCAGAGGGCGTGCACGCCTCTCCCTACCTCTGAGATCGGCGGAATGACATAACGGCCCAGACGTTCTCTTCCTGGCCCCCTGAGTCATTTGCTCCGCCTATCAAGATTTCTCCCTGCAGGGAGCGAAGAGGCTGCACATATGCGCACACGAGGTACGAGCCATGGCCACGAGCGCCACGTTTGTTAGAAAATGCGCTGTCACGGACATCGTGGCTACCTTGGACGGGAAGACTGAATCTGTATTCGCCCGCTTCTACCTCAGGGACCTGGCGGGCCAGCGAGAGAATCTCGCAATGGTGGGGGACATCGCCGCGGCGCAACACTCCCTCCCGGCACCACCTGCGCCGTTGGTATGCACTTCGCTAAAATTGTCGGGAGTTTGCGACTGGGAGGACGGCTCTTTTCCCTCCTAGGGAGTTGTCATGCGGCACCCTCCGCCTCATCGCAATTCTTCCACAAAGTCATGTCATCGGTAATGTTTTTGAGGAAACAAATTCATTTATTTCCTCAAAAACATTACCGATGACATGACTACATGGGAATATCTACTTCTAGGCTCAATTTTAGCCTACTTGCCCGTTGTGTGCCCACACAACCCGAGAGGCCCTCGGGGAACCCCCCAGAGGGGCCGAGAGTTATCTCCCCATACCTGCCTTACCAGATCCGGTCACGAGACCATCCAGTCTTTCTACTTCGCTCGTGGAGAGAAGACGTGTCTGGCCCGCGCTCTCGCTGCCTCGACCGGTCTTCTGCCTACCGACGCTTGTTGCCGACTTCGTGTGCTCTGCGCCCGCTTCTACCCTGCCTTCTACCTGGCCTTCTCTTCCTGCTTCGTTGGGCCACTTGCGGGGATTCTTCTGCTTCTGTGGACGGCGGTTTGACTGCCCTTCCCCCCCCCCTTCCCTTCGTTGCAGAGTTAAGGTAGCGGTAGTTCCCTCGGCCGGCCCTCGGGCTGAGAGCCGGCTGCCTGTGGGTGCTTCCCTGCTTTTGCTTTGGGGTTCGTTTCAGTGCGTAGTGCCTGATTAGCTCACGGTCGGCTGTTGCCGTGTCGCGCCCGTTTTGCACGTGGGCCTTGGGCTCCGTGTGTGTTAGCCCGTTTAAAGCCCCATTAGCCCTCCGAGAGTGCCCCATTACGCTTTCACCGGGAGCCCGCCTACGCTTCGATAATGTCGTTGTGCTCCCGGTGCGATGACTTTAGGTGGCCGACGGACACTCACTCGGTCTCCCTACCGCGTTCGGTGGTTCCTCGGACCGCAGGTGTAATGATAATAATAATAATAATAAGCACATTAAATAGGCGCTTTATCCCACTTGAAAATCGGCTCAAAGCGCTGCCCCGAACTGGGCCCAACAAGCGCGCTCACGTGAGTTACGCGCATTCACTCACACACGGAACGTAAACACAGAACTTTCACGTGGTGCTAAGGGCAAGCTCAAGCGAGCTGCTGTAGTTTTTGGAAGTTCAAATCGTTTGTATTTGAAATTGGTTGGGTGGACTGAATCTGATATCAGAGTGTAAGCGGTGTGTGGCCTGGCCTGAGGTTATGTGGGCGGACCTTGGTCCTTTTACCGCCGAGAGCGTGCCCGCCCGGCTTACGAGCGTTCAGCGCCCTTTGACACGTTGGCCGCCCTGGCTGTTTCCTCGGCCACTCCCGCACGGAACGGTCCCCGCTTCGGGGTTCGCGGTTTGTTCTGACCACAGGACCGCCACTGCTGCCACGCCCGCTGACCCTTCCGGAGGGTCTGTTTGCCGGCTTAGCGCACGTCTCACTGAGAGTGACCAGCAGCAGTCGGCCTTGAGCCGTCCGTCGTTGACGAGCCGTCCTCACCACTCTCCCCGCACCAAGCCCGCTGATCCTTCCGGAGGATCGCCTTGCCGGCATAGTGGCCTACTTCCGGAGTAGGGCCCGGAGAGACGTCAGCACCGTCCGTCGCGACGCAGCCGCGACCCTGATCCTCACCGTTCCTCCTCCAGACGCCCGCGCTCTCGCTCGCCTCGCGAGCACCGTCAGCGGGATTCTCGACGCCCCCTGCAGGACGATGCGCTCAGCCTGCTACCCGAAGTCTCGGTCTCGGCTCTGTTGGACGAGGATCGCTCGACCTCGCACGCGGCAGCTTCCCCGGAGCTGAAGAGGAAGGTCGCCGCCTTCGTTGACGCGGAGAGGCAGGTCAAGAAGTTTAGGTCGCTTCCCCAACCGCCCGGCTTTAAGGGTCTTCGAGACGTCTTTTCGTCGCACCTACAGCTGGCCACGTCCCAGGAGCCGGTCTTCTTCTCCGACCGTCGCTGACCCGCGGATTTAGACATCTTGTTTCGGCGGGACTGGTATGCTGGACTCTCCCAGGCCTTCTCCATCCCTCTGCCTACGCTGGACCCTTCGGCGGTGTCCCTAGCCGGCGGTCTGACTCTGCTGCGGCGGTCCCCGCTGCGGGGCCTGGACAAGACAGCGACCTTGGTCCGTAACACCTTAGCCTGCTCGGGTGTTATGGAGCTCCTCACTCAAGCCTTGGTTCGTCGGGTGGAGGTATCCTGGCATCCTTCCATCTCTCCCCTCCTAGGAGACCTGCTGGTCCTCGCGGACACCGCCAATTGCGGCCGCCTACCATTCCTCGGTCAACGCGATGGTGGCTTCGGCCAACTGCGACCTCATGCGTCGAGATGCCCTGCTCCGCCCCTGCAGTACGTTGCCGCCGGACCTGCGAGCGCAACTTCACCGTGCCACCTTGGGTGGACCCTTGCTGTTCGGCGACTCAGTCTCTACGGGTCGGCGGTTCATTCCTCGTGATGTCTGTGCGACTTGGCCGGAGACGTTTGGTCGGACCTCTGGAGTTTTATCGGCGAGAGCGACCTCCGTCTACTATCTCTCGTCCGACTCCTGTGGACACTTCCGCCGCCCCTTCGGTAACGACCGCCCTTCCTCGCATCGGACCCTCGGAACGGTCTGCTCGTCGGGACCCGGCGTTGCGCGCTGACCAGAGGATCGCCACTGCTGCCACGCCCGCTGACCCTTCCGGAGGGTCTGTTTGCCGGCACAGCGCCCGCCTCACTGAGCCTGGCCTGCAGCAGTCCGCCATGAGCCGTCCCACGTTGACTGGCCTTCATCCTCGCTCTCTCCCCGAGAAGCCCGCTGATCCTTCCGGAGGATCTAAACGCCGGCATAGAGCCCTTCTCACTGAGTCCGGCCAGGAGAGACGTCAGCCTCAACCTGCGCGACACGGTCGCGCCCCCGACTCATCCCGTTCCACCGTCAGTTCTAGACACTCACGCTCGCCCCTCGAGCGCCGCTGGAGGGATCATTCGCCTCGCCGGGATCGTCGCCGCTCCCCCCGGAGGATCTGAACGCCGGCATAGCGCCCTGCTCTCGGAGTCTGGCCAAGAGAGGCTTCAGCCTTAGCTTGCGCGACACGGTCGCGCCCCGACTCCCTCCGTTCCACTTTCAGGTCACTTGATGGCTGATCAGAGGACTGCCACTGCTGCCACGCCCGCTGACCCTTCCGGAGGGTCTGTTTGCCGGCACAGCGCCCGCCTCACTGAGCCCGGCCTGCAGCAGTCCGCCATGTGCCGTCCCACGTGACTGGCCTTCCTCTCCCGTCTCTCCCCGTTAAGCCCGCTGATCCTTCCGGAGGATCTGTACGCCGGCGTAGCGCCCTACTCACTGAGTCTGGCCAGGAGAGATGTCAGCCCTAGCTTGCGCGACTCGGTCGCGCCCCCGACTCCTTCCGTTCCACTTTCTGTTCAGGACACTAGTGCGCACCGCTCGAGCGCCTTCGGTAGGATTGCCGTTCGGACTCAACCTCCGCCCCTGGGTCTTCACTTGGCGGATGGACGCCTTAGTCGCCTTAGCCCGACAGTCCTCCTCCAGTCCACATCGAACTACCTGGACGGCCTCCGTTGTGCAACCAATCGGAGACCGCGCTAGCCACGGACAGAGATGCTCTCTTGCACCTCCTGGCACACCTGGGCTTCCTAGTAGACGACGGCAAGTCGGATCTCTCCCTCCCGCCGGGTTGTGCATCTGGGTATGGAACTCCCTACCAACCTCAACACGGTACGCCTTCCGGTGCCCCGGATCAAGAGGATTGCTGATCTAGCCGACCAGTTAGCTCGGGAGGATGCAGGCCCCGCCAGAGTCTGGCTTCAGTTGCTGGGTTTGATGAATGCCGCAGCGGATCTTATCCCACTAGGGCGTCTCTACTCCCGGCCAATTCAACTGCATCTTCTCCATTGGCTCACGTCTTCCAGAGACTTGACGGCCGCGGTCCCAGTGCCCCAGATGCTTCGTCCGCACCTTCGTCGGTGGACCGGCCCTACGTGGCTAGCGTCAGGAGTTCCCTTAGCCTCTCCCCCTCCAGGCGGGCCCCTGGCCCTCCCACTGGGCGCACACCCACACCCACTGTCTGGAGATGCAGGCCGTATGGCGAGCCCTTCACGCCGGGGAGTACCTCCTCCGACACCAGGAGCTTCTCGTGCTTTCGGACGACACGATCGTGGTCGCTTACATCCAGAAGCTAGGTGGCACACGCTCCCCTGACCTGTGTATGCTCCTCTACAGGAAGATGCGTTGGTGCGAGGACCGGAGCATTATCCTTCAAGCCCCGCACGTTCCCGGATGCCTAAATGTCTTGGCCGACTCTCGGTCTCGCCGCGACCAACTCCTACACACGGAATGGACCCTGCGACAGGACATCTTTCAGATGATCTGCGCCCGCTGGGAGACTCCCCAGGCCGAGTCGTTCGCCCCGAGGTGGAACCACCAGCTTCCCCTCCTGTCAATGCGCTCTCCTTTCCCTGGGACGGACTTGTGGCCTATACCGGTCCCCCTACCGTCCTCGTGCCCTAAGTCCTCCTCTAACTGCGGGGCTCTTCGGCGTTCCTCCTGTCGGTCGCACCGCTCGTCTGGAACCGCTCCTGGACCACCGACCTGCTCAGCCTCGCCACAGACCCGCCCCTGCTGCTGCCCACCCCGCGGACCATGCTCAAGCAACCACGCCAGCCGCTGTTCCACCCCTGCCTGGAGTGGCTCCTCCTTTACGCCTGGAGGTTGGGCGGCAAACCCCCGGAGCTAGAGTATACTCAGATGCAGCTATGGAGGCGATCGCTGCGCCCCGGAGACTGTCGACCCTTCGAGCCTACAAGGGAACTGGCGAGTCCTCTGTTCCTGGTGTACCGATCTTGGCCTTACGCCCACGGATCTGACTCATCCTCCGCTGGCGGACTTCTCTCTCTGGCTCTTCGAGACCAAAGCCTAACCCTCATCACGGTACGCGGTTACCTGTCCATGATGGCGGACACCTATCGTCACCTGGGACGACCCGATCCGGGCGCCGGCAAGGACCTAGCCCACCTTATGGGACACTGCGGCACCCAGCGCCTTGCACTCCGCTCGCTCCTTCCTCGCTGGGACCTACCCTGGGTGCTCACGTGGTTGAACTCCGCCCGCTTCGTACCATTACCTTTGGCCCAGCTCGCGGACTTGGCACGCGAGACTTGTTTCCTGCTGGCACTGGCTACCGCTTCGCGCGGGAGCGAGCTACATGCGCCTTCAGCACGCCCTGCAGTTCCGAACAGACGGCTCCGTCCGGCTCCTCACGGACCCGGCCTTTCTGGCAAATAACAGGTCGCCTTTAACTCCGCCTCAGGTGATCACCATTAGGCCGCTGAGAGACCGACCCCGGTCCCAGGAGACCAGGCTACAGGATCCCGTGCGCGCCCTTAAAATCTATCTGCGGCGATCTAAGCTCGTCCGCAGGGGGCGGTCGCACCCCTTCCTACCTCTAAGACCCAAACAGCGTGACATTATAGCCCAGACGATCTCTTCCTGGCTCCGCTGGGTCATACGCTCCGCTTATCAAGAGATAGCCCCTGAGGGAGCTAAGAGGCTGCACATTCTCGCACACGAGGTACGAGCTATGGCCACGAGCGTCGCGTTTGAGCGAAACGGCACTGTCAAGGACATCGTGGCAGCCGTGGGCTGAAACACCGAGTCGGTCTTGCCCGTTTCTACCTCCGGGACCTGGCTAGCCAGCGAGAGAATCTCGCACTGGGGGGGGGGGGACATCGCCGCGACGCAACACTCCCTCCCGGTGCCACCGGCACCGTAGGTTGCACTTCGCTAAAATTGTCGGGAGTGTGCCACGGGGTGGACGGCGTTGTCCTGTTGGGGGAGTTGTGGGCGGCACCCGCCTCCTCTTCGCAATTCTCCCATGTAGTCATGTCATCGGTAATGTTTTTGAGGAAATAAATTCATTTTTCTCTAAAAGGTATTTTTTCGAAAAATACTTACCGATGACATGACTCGGATAACCCTCCCTCCTGCCCCGCTTGCCGCTTTCGAGCGAAGTATCAGACTGAATGGTCTCGTGACCGGATCTGGTAAGGCAGGTATGGGGAGATAACTCTCGGCCCCTCTGGGGGGTTCCCCGAGGGCCTCTCGGGTTGTGTGGGCACACAACGGGCAAGTAGGCTAAAATTGAGCCTAGAAGTAGATATTCCCATGTAGTCATGTCATCGGTAAGTATTTTTCGAAAAAATACCTTTTAGAGAAAAATGAATTTTTCTCTAAAAGGTATTTTTTCGAAAAATACTTACCGATGACATGACTCGGATGGCCCTCCCACCTGCCCCGCTTGCCGCTTTCGAGCGAAGTATCTGACTGGTTGGTCTCGTGACAGGAACTGGTAAGGAAGGAGCGGGAGATAACTCTCGGCCCCTCTGGGGTTCCCCGAGTGCCTAGCGGGTTGTGTAGGCACACAACGGGTAAGTAGGCTAAAATTGAGCTAGTAGTAGACATTTCCACAAAGTCATGTCATCGGTAAGTATTTTTCGAAAAAATACCTTTTAGAGAAAAATGAATTTATACTAGCTGGCCAGATAAGTAAGTTTGGTTTGTTTTTTTAACCCCTTGGCTGCCAGTGGATGCAGACTGTGTTTCTAAACTCTTTGTTATATCATTAACAAAAATGCTCCAGTCATCTTAAAAAGACATTGTTACGATTTTGGTTGTGTTGTTCCATGAGAGCATGCATGTATTGGTCTTAGAAAATGATCTGATATTTATTTGAGCTATCATGATTACGAATCACGTACCTTTTCAGTAAGATTCTTTATCGTTCACGTAGAGTGGAATTGGCTTTGTTATGATACGCTAAGTTTACTCCGGAAATTTCTAGCATAGTCGCACGGAGAAGAGCGGTCGATTTTGTTATGCGTAGTTTTGCTGAGAATAGATTAGAACGTTCGAGCGAATTCGCGCTCTGTGGAGTGACCTTACATGTGACGTCAAACTGTAGGTAACATTTTGCAACACAGTAGTAAAGCCACTCTAATATTCATAGTCATAGTTGTTTTTGTACGCGTGAAATTGGCAGCCAGTCAGTTTGTATTATGAAAGGTCATGAACGGTCCGCCATACTCTTGTGTGACTTTATTACACACTAGGATTTGGGGCTAAAATTAGCAGTCAAATTTTTGTAGACTATTTTAGTTTATTCTAGAATGTTCTTTTTATTTAATATTTATGAGTTTCAGTTACGTGTTCTGTTCTGATTGGTTGCGTTGTGTGAATTTGGTGGATTTTTCTGGAAAGTTGTTTTACTATAAAAGATGGTGCTAGGAAGCACGTGTGTACATTGTCATACATTGTCAGTTGTAGGGACACACAGTTTATCGTAGGTACATGGCCCGTATAGGGTGTACATTGTGAGAGACACAGCGTAACGGTGGTGTACGTTGTATGAGAAACATTCATTCATTCAGTCCTCTCTGCGCCGTCTGGTGCTTGAGGCGACATGAGAAACATTGTGTCGCCAGTATTGACATTTCGCAGAGGAGACATTGTATCGGAATGCATTGTGTGGAGATCGCATCGCTGAAATAAAATATTGTTGGAACTGTTACTCCAGTGTAGTCTACATCCTTAAGCCACGTGTGACGGGTTGCAGCTGAATGAAGTTTATTTAAAAGAACCTTACGTGCGTGCGTCTGGTGTGATATCATACTACGACCGTATCTCAACACGTGCATACACAGTGGTGTCAGTAAGAGGCATAGATTGACATGATGTTAGACCCTTCACTGCGGGAACACAACGAGCAGAACCCAAATGCAAAAGGCACAGATCCTCATGAGCCCCTGCAAGTGTGGTGACTCATGAGGATCTGTGCCTCTTGCGTTTGGGTTCTGCTCGTCGCGTTCCCTCAGTGAGGGTCCAAATATTCTGACATGAGGGGTAAAGGGCTTTCTTCTGCAGTGAGGGCGTGTCACCTCAGAAGGGCAACATCCAATCTACCAAACTTTGTTTTTTTAATTAATTTTTCTGGGTGAGGAAAGCTGCAGTAATCAGAGAAAAGCTTCTGAGGAGCAGGCAGAGTGCCAATGATGTTTATCATGTTCACCACTTCGTTTATCCCCTTGGACATGCAGCCACAGGTACTGCATACTGTATGGGTGGCTGCATGCTCAAAGGATGTAATTATGGTCGATTATTAAACGAGACGTCCTAACCCATTTAGCCCCCGTGCTCTATAGCAGGACATCAATCAATCATGATAATTCAAGGGAAGTGCAAGATTAGCTTGGCGCCATTAGGCGCCAAGCTAATCTGGCACTACCCTTGAATTATCATGGTCAATCCATCTTCTGCAGCTGTTTCATACCATAAGATGACACCTGCAAAATTTGGGAAATGCGGCCGCGGGGTCAAATGGGCTAAATATAAAATTTGTCCAGAAACATCACAATATAAAATGGATTGATGGTGATAGTTCAAGGTGGTGCCAGAAAATCTTGGCAACGGTGCTAGTCAATTCTGGCACCAACTTTGAACTATTTGGCACCATTTCCAAGATAGTGTGGTACCACCCTTGCACTGTCTTGATCATTCTTGCTCTGTATAAAGTAGCCTCCTTGGACAAGTACATAATTTAAGAACTTTTGTTATCGTAATCCGTGTGCGCATGCAACCTCTGGTACTTTATACAGTGTGTTAACCCTGTCACTGCCAAGAAAAATTGAACATGATTCAACTGCAAAAGGCATAGATCCTCATTAGCCCCCGCAGTTGCGGGGGGCTCATGAGGATCCGTGCTCTTTTGCTGACACCACTTGTGTTCGTGTTCCTAGGACAGCGAGATATCCTTGGTACTTAAGCAAGATATCAGAAGAAAAAAAAACTGCAACTACTGGCAGCAGAATGGGGTAAGAATTCAGTTCTAGAAGCAACACTGTTCTGTTTGTCCAGGAACCCGGTGATGGTGTTTCCATGTGCAGCTTCGCACGTGATGTGCCTCCACTGCTTCATGGAGTACTGCAAAGTGAGGCTGCACGAAAGACGCTTCACTCAGAACGAGCAGTTTGGATACACTTTGCCCTGTCCAGGTCTGTGTGTATTATGTCAGACCTATCAAGTGATTAGAATTTCTAAACCCTCAGGAGCTTATTAGAAGGACCTGTGTACCATGTGATTAACCCATTTTACCCCACAGCTGCATTTGACAAATTTTGGAAGTGTTACTTAACGACTATGTAGCAGTTGCAGGAGATGGATTGACCATGATAATTCAAGGGTGGTGCCAGATTGGCTTGGCGCCTGCAGGCGCCAAGCCAATCTGGCACCACCCTTGAATTATCATGGTCAATCCATCACCTGCTGTCAGGCGTCGGGGCTAAATGGGTTAAACTATGTCAGTGTTATGATCAATGCACGATGACTCATGCGAGTACACGTTTCTTTAGCTGTGTGAGCTGCGATGAGGGAATTTGTGCCTGAATATTCTAAATTGCATCATACACTGTTCATTTCTTCTGCTGATGTATTTCTGCATTTGCGTAGTGTGAGTTTTATGAGTCGGTTTTAGTGTTCAAGGAAGAAGAAGAGTTAGAAATGAAATTGCATGTGTTTTTTATTTGATTATCTTTTGACAAATGTAAATGTTCCTTTTAAAGTTTTACAGCTTTAAAAAAAAAATGTCATGGATAATGGTGAACGACTGACCATTGTGGAAGGAAGTATCTTATTTCATGTCAGTTTTCCAATCATTCTACGACAGCTGGATGCCCAAATTCCTACGTTGAAGAGCAGCACCATTTCTGCATTATGGGGCGTGCAGAGTATGAGCGCTACAAGGATTTTGCAGCAGAGGAGTGTCTCATGTCCGCAGGAGGTGTCTACTGTCCCCAGTCTGTCTGCGGCCTGCCCTTCATGGTTGACACACCAGGTCCTCGCGTCATCTGTCCCCAGTGCCGTGTACGATCACTGAACCCTCATGCACTCAACCCTCTTGTGCATGCAGCCACTGGTAATGTCAACAGTACCCACAGCTGCATGCAGCTGTAGGTACTGTTGACATTACCAGTGGCTAAATACACAAGGGAGTTAAGCTGTCTTTTCTTTTTACGCTTACTCCCCCATCCCTTTACCCCTCCCCCTTCACACACACCACACGGGACTGTGTTAAGTGTTTGTTACAGCATCCTGCGCTAGGCAGTAACCAGTTACTGGTGTGCAGTATTTTTTTTTATAATTGCGTACACTTAATATGTCTGACAATACTGCTGTATTAACTGGCTTATCTTAAAGTGCATTGAATATACTATGAATTGAAGTTTACCCAGGAGAACTGCACTTTCAGTGAACCCAACCGTACCTTTTCTGCCACATTTAACCCATATCATACTGAGGCTAAAAGCTTCAAATTTGTACACTGCCATATGCAAGCTACATTATAGTACTTACACATAACGATATAGAGTAATGGCTTTAGTTAAAGGGTGGTGCCAGAATAGCTTGGCGCCTATAGGCGCCAAGCTATTTTGGCACTACCCTTGAATTTTGGCACTACCCTTGAATTATTTTAGTCACACTTATTTCACACACTGGTGTATTCCGAATGATAAGGGTTAACTATTATGTCATAAAACAAGAGACTTCCTACTCTTTTTCTCCATTGAACATAGGGCTCTTCCACCGACTTGCACCAGGGACAGTAGAAAAATATCCGTTGCATGTGCCTTCTCACTTGGACTGTGAAAGGAAGGGTAGGAAAGTTAATTAGCCCATCATAACCCCATGGGCACTTCTCTCAAAGTTTGGAGCTGTCACCTAACGAACCATTTGCCATGATAATTCAAGGGTAGTGCCAGATTAGCTTGGCACCATTAGGCGCCAAGCTTATCTGGCACTACCCTTGAATTATAATGGTAGATCCATCGCCTGTTTTAGTGCGTACCCCTTATCATTCAGAATACACCAGTGTGTGAAATAAGTTTGACTAGAATAGTTCAGGGGTAGTGCCAGAATAGCTTGGCGCCTCTAGGCGCCAAGCTATTTTGGCACCACCCTTAAACTAAAGCCTTTGGCCTATATCCTTACCTGTAAGTACTGTAATGTAGCTTGCATATGGCAGTGTACAAATTTGAAGTTATTTTCTCAAAATCATTACCGATGACATTACTAACTGGAAGCTTCGCTTTGCACGTCAATTTTAGCCCCCAAAACTTACTGTGATGCCCTCTAAGGGAGGCAACCACTGGTGAGCCATCACCAGGGCACTCCTGAGTGGCCTCCCGTACTACCGTATCCGGTGGCACACTCACCCTTACTCGCCAGTCAGACCTGTCGTGTGCACTTGTGCTCCAACGGTAGTTAGTGAATTCTGCTCACAAGGACTTACTGTGGGGAAAAAAAAGAGAAGGAAGGAAAGAGAGAGAGAAGGAAGGAAGGTTTCCTCTGTGCGTGTGTGGTTTGGTGCAAGGATTGGTGTTTGGTGTTGGGTCTTGGGGTTCAGCACTTAGGACATGACAAGGTAAAGCCTCGGTTATTATAGCCTCAGTGGGCGTTATGTTTTTTACCGGGTCGCATCTTAATAATAATAAGCGCATTAAATAGGCGCTTTATCCCAATGGGAATCGGCTCAAAGCGCTGCCGCGACCTGAACCCAACAAGCACGCTCACGTGTATCACGCGCTGTCACTCACACTCTGTACATAAACACAGAACATTCACGTGGTGCTAAGGGCAAGCTCAAGTGAGCTACTGAAGTTTTTGGAAATTCAAAATCATTTGTATTTGAAATTTGATTCAGTGGGCTGAAACTGATACTAAATCTTGGCCCTTACTTGTATGTACAAGGCTGACCGGGGATTCGAACCCTCCGAGGAGGCTTCGAGCGCTCGTAATGGCCTTTTGTCTATCCATTGTTACAGTGCTTAGGTGATGACTGGCACCGATTGTGGCGTTCCCCTATGGCCTAATATGTACACGATGTCCCTTCAGTCGACCTTACATTCGTTGCGTGGCCTGGTCGCAGATGTGGACCTGCTACTGCAGAGAGAGACCTGTACGTCAGCTGATATCGACCGCAGCCATAGAGATGAAGCAAAGGGGAATGAAACTTCAGATATCGTGTGCTTGTCGGGCGCAAAGAGCGGACTGCTGCCCCCTCCGGTGTTAATAATTGAGCTGCCACGTTCCCCAGCGGACGTTGGAGATTATTAAAGACGGGCAGCGGACGAGATTCACGCCGGGCCGGCGGACAGCGAAGCATCTCGCATAGCACCGTTTGTGCTCAGCCGCCTGTTCCTGGGCACCACCTAGTGGCAAACAGGCGCTTTGGGAGCTCAGTTCCCCACACGGATTGGGTCTCTTTCATGCCCTCCTGACAAGGAAAAGGAATAAAGAGAACTCAGGCAGCAGTCGCGGGGAACCATCCCCTGAGCCCGTTGGACCCTACAGCCATTGGTCGAGTCAGTGCCAGTATAATGGGAAGAGAAGGAAGAAGGTCGCAACTTCGGGGCAATGCTCAGACGGGAATATGGTTAAGTCGCCGACAAGACAGGCCACAAGGATTAAGGGATAACCTTTGGGGTTCCTTTTTCAAGAGAGCCCTCCACCAGCACTGACAACTGCTTCCGTGGTTTGGATGGAGTCAGTGTAATGGCCGACAAGACGGGGAGGAACAAGAGAAACTGTACGGACCTGTGGAGGCGCTACAGAAGACCACAGATTTCATTTTGAGAGCCAAACTCCAAGTGTGACGGCGTTCGAGAAGAAGAAGAAGACGGGGAGGATGAAAGGCGATCGAAGGATATCACAGCGCTCGGATTCAGCGCGTGTAGGGCGGAGGCAACGGCTCTTTGACACCGACAGCGCGGTCCTGGGACCGGCAGTGGCAGCCACTTCCCAGCGTGCAGCAGATGACGAGGAAGTAGGCAGTCTACCTTCGTAGGACTAGGTGTCAGCGCTGGGAGAGGACGTTGTCTGGCTGACATCACTGCGTGGGCCGACATTGTGTTCGTGGATGCAGTTCAGACTTACGCACCTGGTTGGACAAGGCATCCCGTCTCTTCGCATCCTTCTCCCGCCGGAGCTCTGCCCCCCCGTCATCGCATTGGTAAGTAGGGCCATGGCGTTGGTCTTCGCTCCGCGGCGGCCAAGCGCTACAAGTCTCCTCCTCAGCTGACAGGTTCGGGACCTAGCGGAGGCGTTTCGCACTTCTGCGTGGAGACAACTTGGAGAGCTGGTGTTCTTCTCGGGCCCTTTTGATCAGAGAGGATGGATTCACTCCCACCGGCTTTGTCATGCAGGTACCTGCCCGGCAGTGGACGAGAGCGCATTGGTGCAGGCAGGGCGCAGCCAGTGGTCACTGATGAGGATAAAACAAGAGTCTTCCTGTTTCCGCATCTCGCTGGTGTGAACGGGGTTCTTCGACGTGGCAACACAGTCGTTGGTCTAGCGTCTGGAGGTCTCCACCCAGAGGGGGATCAGTTCACGGCTTCGCGGGGCGACTCCGCAGCAGTACAGTCGACTCTTGCTCGTACCCAAGCCGGTGGGAATGGCGGCCGATCTTCGACCTTTCGGCCCTGAACAGTTCTTTCGGCATCGCGGCTGGATGGAGACAGACAGAGCGCTGAGGGCAGCGTTGCATCTCCAGGACTTCTTTACAGCTGGATGATCGACTGTAACGGAACCAGTTGGCGAGTACTTGGCAGCCGGCAGAGGTTCCTGCGGGCGATTTGTTTTTTCAAAATACATTACCGATGGCATTACTATCTGGGAATACACTCTATTGCCTATAGATTTCAGCAAAATTGTGTGTAGCACACAACTGGGGAGGAGACACCGGGGATCCAAGCACTATGACCCCGGGTGGCCTCCCCTTACTACCCTATCCCGGCGAGCACAGGGCGACCTCGTCAGTTTCACTCATAGCTCGACCGGGGACGGTCGAGTTTTTGCCTTTCTCCGTTCTACGGGTTTCAGTGGTTTTTGACTGTGGGCTTGAATTGGAGTCTTCGATTCAGCCCTGGACTCACTACATTCGTGGTTTTTTCCTTTGACAATTGGACTCATTGTGACCTGTGCGCCGACCGGTTTTACCGGCTCTGACTTTGTGAGTTCACCCTTGGCTTGGCCTTGGGGTTCGACGACGCACGTGACTTGTGCCCGGCTGGTTTGTGCAAGGTTGACTTTCTTCGCCGGCGTAGCTGGTTTAGGGCCTTATGGCTTCTTCTGTGTCGAAGACTTGCCGCCGTGCGGGGACTTCCAGTGGCCGGTTGATGCACTCGACTCTTGCTTGCCGTGTTCGGGCTGTGCTTCGGACGGCACGTGTGATGGTGGCGCCGCTTGGACGGAAGACCGGTGTTCGCGCAGGTGGGACTTCTTCAGGCGTGACCGGTCCCCTCGCCCGCTTCGGTCTCCACGGGATCCTCCACGGGTGGACGTACTTCTCTCGGCGCATCGGGCTTTCCGGCCCACAGGTAAGTCCCCTTCTTGTACCGTTACCTCGCAGGTTCTCCCTCCCCTCTCCGAGTCTTCGGAGCAGGGTAGGCGAGTTTCGGAGTCACGCTCCCCACGCTCTGCTTCGTTAGCGCGTGGCTTGAGCCCATTTTGGTTCCCACTCCCCGCTCTGCTTCGGGCGAGCGGTCTGGGTGAGATGAGCGTTCGTCGGCCACCCCCGGCTCTAGGTCTCCGGAGCGGGGACGGGTGACGGAACGCAAGCATAAGAAAGAGAGTAAACGTGATAAGAAATGCTCTCGCTCACGCACCGAGGCTTCGGAACGTGACTCGAGACCGTTAGTAATGCTGCCTCCCCGCTCTGTATTTTCCGAACGGGCAAGGCATGCTTCGCTTTCTTCCCCCCCCCCCCCCCCCCCGCCCGCCCCGTCTCGCCTGGGCGGGCCCGGGGTGTGGTTGACTCTCGCCCCCCACGCTCCGAGGAGTCGGAGCGGGGGTCGCGTGCACATAATGGTCCCCTCCCCGCTTCGCTTCGCCTGAGCGGGCTTGGCGTGACCGTAGACTGTCCCCCCCCCGTCTCGTATCGACCGGACGGGCCCGGTGTGACTTGGACCCTCGCCCCCCCCCCCCCCCCTCGCTCCGAGGCTTCGGAGCTGGGGCAGCGGGCTCATAAATCGTCCCCTCCCCGCTCCGCCTTTCCTGAGCGGGCTTGGCGTGACCCTAGACTGTCCCCCCCCCGCCTCGTATCGACCAGGCGGGCCCGGTGTGACATCGCGCGTCCTCCACGGTCCGACACATCGGACGGGGGGCCGCGTGCCCGGTATTTGTCCCCTCCCCGCTCCGCCTTTCCTGAGCGGGCTAGGGGAGACTATTGGCGGTCCCCCCCCCCCCCCCCCTCGCACCGGTTCTCCCGGGCGGGCCAGGGGTGACCAGGCCACTTCCTCGGTATTCCGATCGCGGTTTGTCGCTCACGTCGGCTGCCGCGTGCGGATCCCGACTTCGAGGTGGACCGTCGCTTTGCCACGGTCCCTCCGTCGCCGCGGCGCGCCTCTTTGCTTGCGTCGCGGGCGGCTGCCGCGTCTACCTCGCGCGCGGCGGTGCGGCACTCTCGTAGCCGCTCGCCCCTTTCGTCTTTGCCGCGAGAAGATCAGTTTGGAACGGACGTCCTCAGCCTTCATCCGTCGGACTCGGCCTCGGCGATCTTCTTGCAGGACTCGGCGGCGGGTTCTCCTTCCCGCCTTTTCCGCTGTCGCGTCGGCCTCCGCCTCGTCAGACGTTGCCGGCCCTTCGCTCGGATCACAGTCGGTCCACGCTATGGGTGAGGCTTCAAGGCTTATCGCCAAGTCCCTACCGCCCGACGTCTGTCCGCCTTCGCCTCCTCCGAAGAGACAGGCTTCGGCCATGGTCGACGCGCAGAGGCAAGTCCAGCGCCGCAAGTCCCTCCCGCAAGCCGGCTTCCGGGACCTCACCGATGCTTCTCCGCCCAGCTGCGTAACGACGCTTTCGGCGACACGGGATACTTTACCGCCGCTCGATCGCCGGTGGGAATCAACTTAAGCTTCCGCCAGGCCTAGTACGCTGGACACTCCCAAGCCTTCGCCTTACCTTTTCCAGCGGTGGATGTGGCGGCCTTACTACAGGCGGGCGGCCGCAGGCTCGTCCAGAACTCGTGGCCTCGGCCTCTCGACAGGATCGCCTCCTTAGCGCGGAACTCGCTGGCGTGCTCGGGTTTGGAACTGGCTACCCAGGCAGCACTGCAGTGCCTACAGGATACGTGGGACCTGGAGGCTCAGTCCCCGCTTCGTGACGTGCAGTCCATCCTGATAGCGGCCAACCGGTCCGCCTACCATTCTTCCGCCACCGCCAGGGCAGCGGCTGCCAATTGCGACCTCTGGAGGAGGGATACCCTTTTGCGCCTCTGCTCGGACCTTCCCTTGTCAGTGAAGACCCAGCTCCGTCACGCCCCCTTAGGGGGTCCTCAGCTGTTCGGCGACACTTGGCACACCTTTAAGGAATCTTCCAAGGACTTGTGGCCCAAGCCTGCATCTAACCCAGCCTCGACCCGCTTTCGCGCCCCCCGCACGGCGGGGGTCGTGCCCAGCGGTCTTTCAGGCCCTCCTTCTCTACAGTCGGATCTTCACGAGGTTGGGCCCGTCCATTCCAGGCTACTCAGGCCGGCCCCGCCCCTCGCCCTTCTTGGCCCCGCGGTGCCCGTAGATCGGGCCGCGGTCGGGCTCTTTGACTCGCCCCCGCCTCCGCCCCCGCCTCATTAATCGGGCCTCCCGTCGGCGGGCGGCTGTCGCTCTTCAGCGATCTTGGAGATCGCTGTTCCCGGACGACCCCTGGATTCTTTCCACCGTTACCGCAGGCCTGCAACTTTCGTTCCTGTCGCCTCCGCCTCTTCGCTGAGCACCCATGTGGACCCAGGAACCGCTCGACGGCACACAGGCGGACGCTCTGCGCGGGGAAGTGGCGACCCTCCTCACCAAAGCGGCGACAGAGGTGGTTTTGCGGCAGGACTCTCCGGCGTTCTACAGCCGCCTCTTCTAGCTCCCAAACCAGGCGGCAAGTGGCGTCCAGTTATCGACTTATCAGCTTGGCCTCGATTCAGGATGGCCTCGATTCAGGATGCTTGGCCCCTCGATTCAGGATGGAGACGGCCAGGACACTCCGTGCGGCCCTCCGGCCGATGGACTTTGCGATCAGCCTCGATCTGTCAGACGCCTATCTGCACGTCCCGATTCATCCGTCGTTTCGCCGGTACCTTCGGTTTGACTTGGGGGGATCGTCTACCAGTTCTGCGCCCTTCCTTTCGGCCTCAACATCAGTCCGTGGGTGTTTACAAGACTGCTCGACGCCGTGATAGCCAATTTCCGTCAGCGCTCCTTGAGCCCGGCCTCCAATTACTTGGACGACCTTCTTCTGCGCAACTTGGTCTCCGCAGCCCTCCAGACGGACAGGGATGCCCTGCTTTCCCTTCTGCGTCGTCTAGGTTTCCTACTCATTTGGGGAAATCCGATCTTCTCCCTCTCGACGGTTTCTACATCGGGGGATGGAATTCCTGACCGACCTCAACCTTGCCCGCCTGCCTCTGGCCAGGCGACAGAAGATAGTCGACTTAGCGACTTCGATGGGGATGGGATCCTCCTTCACCGCCAGGGTCTGGCTTCAACTCCTGGGCCTCCTCAGAGCGGCTGCGGACCTGCTTCCCTTGGGCAGACTTTATGCTCGGCCTCTCCAGTTACGTCTCCTTCTTCACTGGCGACCCTCGGGCGCTCTGTTGGATCTAGTACCTGTCACGCCTCGGGCTCGTCCTCACCTCGAGAGGTGGGCGGACCTCGCTTGGCTGGCTTCGGGGGTGCCCTACACTCCCCGCCGCCTCGGTGGTCTCTCTGTACAGAGGCGAGCCAGGCCGGCTGGGGCGCGCACCTGTTACCGGATTTCTCTCGGCCTCGGGCTTTGGCTTCGGGAGCTGTTCGGGAATCACGTCAACTGGCTGGAGCTGAAGGCAGTTGGATTGGCATTCGACGTTGGCAGGAGACCTTGGCCAATCAGGACGTCCTCGTGCTCTCCGACAACTCGACGGTGGTGGCTTACATACAGAATCAGGGTGGCACTCACTCGCCCTCCCTTTGCATTCTTCGGTGCCACCTTCGCCTCTGGTGCAGGGATCGAGGCATTGCCCTACGAGCCCGCCACATCCCTGGCCACCTCAACGTGAAGGCGGACGCCCTGTCTCGTCGCGGACAGTTGCTCCACACGGAGCGGTCCCTACGCCCGGATATTTTTCGCCTGCTCTGCTCTCACTGGAAAACGCCGCTAGTGGATCTGTTTGCCACCAGATGAAGCAGCCAGCTCCCGGTCTACGTCTCGCCAGTCCTGGATCCACTCGCTTGGGCAGTGGACGCGCTCCCCATTCCTTGGGTCGGCCTGATTGCTTACGCCTACCCCCCGTCAGTCCTCGTGCCGAAGGTACTGCGGAAGCTTCTGGGATGCTCGGCGGTCCTCCTCCTGGTGGCCCCCTTCAACTGGACCAAGAGCTGGACCACGGACCTCCTCGCGCTTGCGACGGACCCTCCTCTGGAGCTTCCTACCCCTTCCACGATGCTCAAGCAGCCCCGTCAGCGGCTTTTCCATCCGTGCCCCGTACGCCTCCGCCTACACGCTTGGAGGTTGTCCGGCACGCCCGCGCCGCTAGAGGTTCTCGGATGCAGCAGTGGCGGCAATTGCAGCAGCCCGCAGACTCTCTACAAGGAAGGTGTACGAAGGCACGGAGGGTCTTTCAGACCTGGTGCACCTCCCATGGGCACCCTCCCACTAACCTAGCCTCCCACCAACTGGCGGAGTTCTTCCTGTGGCTCTTCGACGACCGGGGCTTAGCCCCGGTCGCCATCAAGGGCTACCGCGCTACGTTCGCGGACATCTACCGTCACCGGTGTCTTCCGGACCCAGGCGCCTGCAAGGATCTGTCGAATTTCTGGCTCACTTTGAACTCCGACGTCCGGTTTCACGTTCCCTAGTACCCCGGTGGGATCTTGCCTGGGTACTGACGTGGTTGAATACGGACCGGTTGAGCCCCTCCCCTTGGCTCGGTTCTCAGACTTGACCCGGAAAACCTGTTTCCTTCTGGCTCTCGTTACTGCGTCCCGAGTCAGCGAGCTTCACGCGCTCTCGATGCTCCCAGCCTGTTTGCGGTTCGTTCCGACGGCTCTGCGCAGAGGCTCTCCGATCCGTCCTTCCTGGCCAAGAACCGCCGCCCGCGGCGGCTCCTCAGGTGCTAACGATACGGCCCCTCTGTGGAGCGGACCTCTCCCCTGGATCGCGGCAACAGGACCCGGTGCGGGCGCTAAAGATTTACCTGCGCCGCTCTCAGCCGCAGCGCCGGGGGCGCTCGCGCCTCTTCTTACCTTGTCCGCGGGCAGACGCCACATCTCGGCCCAGATCGTGTCATCCTGGCTGCGGTGGGTGATTAGGTCAGACTACCTAGACCTCTCCCCACGCGGCGCTGAACCTTTACAAATCCGGGCGCATGAAGTGAGAGCAGTAGCCACCAGTCTAGCCCTGGACCGCAACTGCTCGGTCAAAGATATTTTGGCAGCGGGTGGCTGGCGCTCAGACTCCACTTTCGCACGCTTCTACCTTAAGAGACCTATCCGGCTGACTTGACTCCCTGGCACGGGTGGGCGACATCTCCGCGGCCCAGCACTCCCTCCGAGCGCTGCTGGCGTCTTAGGCACATCATAGCTGAAATCGTCGGGAGTTCTCTCTCGAGGGGGCCGGCGGAGTGGTTGGGTTGTGGTTAGATACGGCACCCTCCGCCTGTTCGCCATTCTCCCAGATAGTAATGCCATCGGTAATGTATTTTGAAAAAACAAATGAATTTTTTTTCTAAAATGTATTTTTTTGAAAAATACTTACCGATGGCATTACTCGAATGGCCCTCCCGCCTGCCCCGCTTGCCTCTTGTGGCTATGTGTGAAACTGACGAGGTCGCCCTGTGCTCGCCGGGATAGGGTAGTAAGGGGAGGCCACCCGGGGTCATAGTGCTTGGATCCCCGGTGTCTCCTCCCCAGTTGTGTGCTACACACAATTTTGCTGAAATCTATAGGCAATAGAGTGTATTCCCAGATAGTAATGCCATCGGTAAGTATTTTTCAAAAAAATACATTTTAGAAAAAAAATTCATTTTTCGTCGCCTAGGCTTCTTAGTCTACGGAGGCAGGTCTTACGTGGTACCTTCACGCGGGTTCCAGCAAGGTATGGAATTCTTGGCTGTCCTGTTTGAGTAGGACTTCCAGTACGACGGGATCAGTCCAGGGTAGGAGCATCACTCAGAGCCTTACATTTGGGTTGACTGTTAGGCCTGCTAGCACGGCAGCGAATCGTCTTTCCCAAGGCAGACACTTCAACTGGTTGGAGATGAAGCACTGCGGCTGGTTTCTTGGGAAGATCGACTTACACAAGGGATGTGCTAGGGCTCTTCGAGGCCAGGTTGCACTTGGAGTGGTCACTACGGCCAGATATCTTCCAGCTACCCTGCTCGCCATGGAGAATCGCCGTTGGTCTGTCCATTCATCAGGGATCGAATTACAGGCTTCCCTTGTGCGTCTCTTCCTACGGTTCTGAGACTACTGGCGCCATTCAGCTGGTCCAAGAGTTGGACCGCACTTCTTGATCTTGCGACGGACCCTTCGCGGGTGCCGTCCGCGACGAGTACGGTGCTCAAGCAGCCAAGGCAACTGCTGTTCCACCCGTGCCCAGAGGTTCTGAGGTCATACGCGTAGTTGTCCGGCAATCCCTCTCTGCTAGAGGCTTGGTGGGGGCTATGGTTGAAGCGAGCTCTGCAGCCAGGAGGAGCGCCTCTCGTTATGTCTACGAAGGTAAGTGGGCATTCTCCAGGCTCGCTGCGCCACGGAGCATTTTTTCCCCCACGGACCTTATCAACCCAGTTATCCGCGTTCTTCGTGGGATGGTTCTTCTGGCGGAATTTAGCACTGTCCCCTCCCGGGTTTACCTGGCGATGGGGGCAGATTCTACTGAAGCTTGGGACGGTCACGCCTGGGAGCGTGCTACGACTTGGTAGATCGGATGTCATGTTGAGCTGCAGCGGCAGGCCTCATTTAGTTGGTCCCGCACTGGGACTTCCCCTGGGTGCTCACCAGGCTCTACGAGAGGTTCGAGCTTCTTCCATTAGTGCTTGGGAGACATTACCAGGAGACCTGCTTCTGGTTGCACTTGCCACAGCTCCTGTCAGTGCCTTTGTTACGTCCCTCATGTCGCCAATGGAGGACCTATGGAGCTTCACAGCTGCTTACGGACACTGCCTTCTCGGCAAGGAACCAATCTCCAGCAACAGCCCCACAAGTCGTCATCGTCTGACCCTCAGGGTGACGGATCAGGCACGGGACTCCGACCACAGTACCTTCAGGGCCCTTAAGTGTGCCTGCACAGTTCTAAGCCGCTACGACTAGGTTGCTGATGCCGTTCCTGCCCTTGGCTCCGGGCAGATGAGGCGTTTCGGCACATATAACCTCCTGCTGACTACGATGGGTGATTCGGTCCCCACACAAGAGCTCGGCCAGAGCAAGCCGAACCATGTGCATCCAGACCTTCAGGCAGGAAGTCTGAACAGTGGCAGAGAGCATCGGTTGTCCGCTACGGGGCAGAGAGGGATACTGTGGCAACTGTGGGTTGGCGGATCGAGTCTACTCTCGTCCTCCTTTACCTACGAGATCTATCCGGTCAGCGGGCCTGGCGGAGGTCATCTCGCCGGCGCAGCACTCCCTCCCGGCGCCTCGGGCGCCTTAGGTTCGCCTAGCTAAAATTCACGGGAGTGGGGCCTCGATATGTGCGTTCTGCGCCGGCAATGGGAGGTGTTCTAAGCTGGCGGCACCTGCCTCCTATTCTCAATTCCAGTTAGTAATGTCATTGGTAATGATTTTGAGAATATTAATTTTTCTCTAAAATGTATTTTTTCGAAAAATACTTACCGATGACATTAATCAGAGTCCCTCCCTCCTACCCTGCTTGCCACTTAGAGCTAAGGCTCAGATACCGGCAAGTAAAGGTGAGTGCGCCACCGGATATGGTAGAATGGGAGGCCACTCGGGAGTGCCCTGGTAATGGCACACCAGTGATTGCCTCCCTTAGAGGGCATCACAGTAAGTTTTGGGGGCTAAAATTGACATGCAAAGCGAAGCTTCCAGTTAGTAATGTCATCGGTAAGTATTTTTCAAAAAAATACATTTTAGAAAAAAATTGATTTTTCAAAAAATACTTACCAATGACATTACTCGGACATCCTTCCCTCCTACCCTGCTTGCTGCTTAGAGCTAAGACTCGGATACTGGCGAGTAAGGGTGAGTGCGCCACCAGATACGGTATTACAGGAGGCCACTCGGGAGTGCCCTGGTGATGACTCACCAGTGGTTGCCTCCTGTAACCGAACTGACTGGGTGTAGGCGACTTAAATAGTTTATCAGATAGACAAAAACTGCCCATCTAATACAGTACTCAAGTGCCTACAGAGTCCGCATCCCTTTTGTGGTCTAGGGAAGGGCTGGAGATTGCTGTGGAGAGTAAACTATAAGTCTACTCTAGTCCCGCATGCGCACAAAATCCGTGTTTATTTCAGTGCCTCGCGTTGTGTTCAAAAGTCAAATTACCTGCGCAATGGTCTGACCACAGTATCCAGAAAAAAAACCTATTTTGACTGGATTTGGTGTTTGTTGCTGTTACGCACTACTGAGCTACCAACGTGCGCTCGCACGATCGGTCACACCGTCATACCAAATGGACATACACACAAACAAACTTCTCGCACGTACACATGCACAGTCTCAGTCTTGCTCTCACTCTAGCTGAGCATCATAAGATAGAAGTATGGTTCCAAGATTTATTTATACCAGTAAAGCATTCATGATGTGAAACAAACAACATAATCAAAGTTAGTCAAACCAGTGCAAGTGCTAATAACCTTAAACACCTTAGGCCTAACACCTATACCTTCGAACACGACACCTAGCAGACCTAACTCCTAGGCCTAACACCTATACGCGCTTACCAATAAAACCTAGCGCCGTCCTAACACAGCCTAAGCCCTATTTAGGTGAATTGGAACTCAACTAAAACGCTACTGTCTCTATAGGATAGGGCTGGGGTGGTTGAGGAAATCATTATTCACAATCGCCTCGTGGGGTAGGGTCGGGGTGGTTGAGGAAATCATTATTCACAATCGCCTCGTGGGGTAGGGCCGGGGAGTGTAGGAGATAATTATTCACAATCGCCCACGGGGAAAGGGGACTGGAGTGTGAGAGATCATTATTCACAATTGCTCACAGGGGGGGAGGGAGGGGGGGAGGGGTGGTGAGCATTATTCACACTCACCCCGAGACTGAGAATCGGCCGCTTTATATAGGTTTCCAGCCTCTGGAACCAGAAACTACGTCACAGCTTCGCGCTTGTAGCCCGCTACTCGCCGACTAGCTGAGTCAGCAAAATTCTCGCTCACAGTGCGCCAAGCATGCACTAAACCACTGGACTCTGACTCGCTGGTAGTAACTAGCGATAGCATTAGCAGAGGGCTCCTCTGCTACACTCCCTTAGAGGGCATCATAATAAGTTTTTTGGGCTAAAATTGACATGCAAAGCGAAGCTTCCAGTTAGTAATGTCATCGGTAAGTATTTTTTGAAAAAATACATTTTAGAGAAAAATGAATATTTTAGCTTCAGTGTGGTATGGGTTTTGGCAAGACGTCCTTGAAAGTGGGTTGTATTACAACTATTAGCAAGCAGTCGAAGCCCGACGTGGAGAAAGCCTCTTGAACTGTGTTCACAGTTTAGTGTAGGTTTTCCTGGACTCTCTTTTCTTCTTATTCCTTTTTCACCTTCAGAGCCTTTTCACTTTTGTCATTTATATATTTCTTTTGTTTTCACTTTTCAGTTCATCTTCTGTCGATATTGTCGGAGACTGGCACATGACGGTCATTGTGAAGGTCATTCTGCAAACTCTGAACCCAGTCAGGTAAAGATTGGCTCCTATTAGCGCAAATATTTGTTGCCTGCTTACAGAAAAATTAAACTGTCTTTTTCTTTAGTGCTTAATTATGAGCAAAATGTATTTTCAATCGAGTGACTGCATGTAATTTAATGTTTTGGAGACTTTTTACATTTATTTTGCCCACCCCCCCCCCCCCCCCTCCGCCATCACTTTCACCACCATTACTGACCCATTCAACCACGTCACCATCATTCTTCTTAACCCATTATGACCTGAGAAAAAATTTACCAAAATGTGCACAGATACCGGTATCCTCTGATGTCTGCATCACAGTTCTGGAGACAGATCGACCATACTTCAGGCACCAATCTATTCTGACACCACCCTTGAACTATCATGGTCGATCTACATCCTGTCATAAAATGTCAGTGCTTTATGGGTTAAATCACAGTTACATAAAGTTTGCATTCAGCAGCCAGAATTAAATTGCACATAAATTATGTATGACAGCAGTTAATAGTGACTATATTAGGTTAGTTCATATTCTTTGTTCCCTCTTGGTCTCAAAAAAGCAGAGAGCGTGAAAGTTGTTAGAAAATACATCAGCCTGTGTGCAGGTCTGTGATTTTGGACCTTGCGGCCCATAGGGCCGTAAGGTACAAAATCACAGACCATCACACGATGCTACACAAGGTTGTAAGACCAAATGGACCAGCCCACACTGTTGCAGGACTTCAGCAACCCTGAGCAAGCAGAGCGTGCCCAGTGGGAGCGCCAGACAGCCAGGATCATAGATTCCACGACCAAAGGGTGCCCAGGGTGTGGAACACGTACCGAGAGAGATGGTGAGACTGAGAGAGCTCATTCCATTTGTACCATTATTTGGATAGCCACTTGTTTTTGTTGACACTTCTGTGTGTATGAGTGCACATGTGTGTGTGCACAAGGGTGTGAGAATACAGGAGAAGATCGAGGCAGAGGAGGGGTTCAAGACTTCCCCCCCCCCTCCCCCCCCTCCCCATGTATGAGGCAACCACCTGTCTAAATAGACCGCCCACAGTCTTCCTGTTACTTAGATCTTCTTCTTCTCGAACGCTGTCACACTTGGAGTTTGGCTCTCAAAATGAAATCTGTGGTCTTCTGTAGCGCCTCCACAGGCCCGTACAGTTTCTCTTGTAGAGTGGCGGGCTTCTGCCATATCTCCTCCCTCAGCAGCTGGTGGTTCCCACAATCCTGGAGGATGTGCTCTGTGGTCTGCACTGCTTCTCCAAAAGGGCATGTTACTTAGATAACTTGTAAGGACGCAACCTATTTAAGGCGACCATTTCTCAAATAACCTCTTGGTTGGTTGGCTTACATGGCTTTGACTGTATATAAATAAATAAAATGCTTGTAGATGTCGGACACATTGGATGATTGTATAAGTTAAATATTGTAACCCTTTGGCTATCAGCAGCAGCTTTGTTGAGGTGATTCCCCGTGGGAATTGCCTTGACCAAAGCCCCTACCAACAGCCAAAGGATTAACTCATTCGTGGCCAGACACATCCGGATGTGCGGCATAAGCTCCGCATCCGGATGCGGCTGGCCCCGAATGAGTTAATATAATTATTCCCCCCCCCCCCCCATGCCATTTTATTTTTTTCTTGTACCTTTCGATATTTGTATGTCCTGATTAACACTAACATAATAATATTATGTTGGTTGTCACGGTGTTAACCCAAAATTAACTAACTGATGCCTTCTGTTTTGCCTGTTCTAGGTGGTTGTATGCACATGGCGTGTTTTCGCTGTGGGGCAGAGTGGTGCTGGCTGTGTGTAAAGCCTTGGGACCGCCAGTGTCAGAGTGCCCATTGGTTCGGATGAACTGCTCATCTTTGTTTGTCAAAATGTAGACCCAGTTGGCCCTTGTTTGACTAGAGAAAATTGGTCGGCTGGGTCTAAACCATGTCTGAGCCCGATTTTTTTGTGTCAGTAGGCAAGTGTTTCTTGCTTAGGCCAGGCTTATGTTTTCAATACATTGTTATGTGTACCACCCCTCATTTCACCTTCACATCCAGAACCAAATGATGGTGGAGATATGTCGAAGAATAATCTGCTGCTGAAAAGTGGTATACATGTAGACAAACAATCTGCTAAATGATTAGATGGTGAATAGCAAATTGTTCCGTACACGTGACGCAGTATGTAGAACCTTGTAGATCTTTTTTGTTTCATGTGTGTGACGGACAATGATGATTATGAAATGAATAGAACATGCTTATAGGGAACAACGGACATTGTGCATCATTATTATGATTGAATTGACTCCACTTATAATGAGATAGGTTTATAACAGGTAGGATATAATAGTGTTTTACATTAACCCTATCGGCCGAGACGCACTACAGGATATTGATCGGTCATGATAATTCAAGAGTAGTGTCAGATTAGCTTGGCGCCTCATGGCACCGAGCTAATCTGGCACTACCCTTGAATTATCATTGTAGATTTGTCTGCTGCAGCTGGTACATAGGCGTTAGGTGGCACTTTCAAAATTTGAAAATGCGGCCTTGGAGTTAACCCGTATCATACTGAGGCTAAAAGCTTCAAAAAAGTTTAAAATTGCTACACTGCCATATGCAAGACACATTATAGTACTTACAGATAAGGATATAATGATATAGACCAATGGCTTTGATTCAAGGGTGGTGCCAGAATAGTTTGGCGCCTAGAGGCGCCAAGCTATTCTGGCACTACCCTTGAACTATTTTAGTCACTTATTTCACACACTGGTGTATTCCGAATGATAAGGGTTAAATGGGTGAACTTCTTATCAGTGAGGAAAATCTGGGTTCCTTTGCACTTTGGGAGAACCAAATCCTCTTGCCCGTCTCCACTGATGAGGAGACTTCTTATCGGGCAGGGTTTGTTGTGCATCTGGGAGCCCAAAAGGGGAATGCACACACACACAGTTGATCCACTGTAAACAAAGGCCATCGGGCTGATGCCGGCCCGCACATGGGCTGATGTTCGCCCAGCGACCATTCATGTACTGGGCTGGGCTACCAAATTTCACTTGGATTGTAATCTGAGGGGCCGATGGGTGTAACTTTTGGTGTTTGAGTTTCTCTTTGTTACATTTGAAGTTCACTGAATCATGAACAATATCAAATCTAGTCACTTTATATAACCCGTCACTGCCAAGAAAAACTGAATACAATCCAAGAGCAAGAGAAATAGATCCTCGTGAGCCTCCAAAACTGTGGGGGCTTATGAGCACCTATGTGGCTCGCTGACATCACTTTATATCTATGTTCCTTAGATGGCTAAAGGTTGGTTGTACATTACTTAACGTCCCGACAGCAACAAGACTTTCTCAGGACGTGCCTGCACTGCTTGTGAAAAAAAAAAAAAAAAAAAAACAGAATATTGAATGTATGTCGCCAGCCAGTCTAAGACCATTTAGCAACACATCCAATATCAAGAGCTATAGGAAGCGCAGACAGTAGGGAGAGTTTAAAAAAGGAAAATACAGTTGAATGGACCTGGGTGGGGGAAATGGCTATAGGGGCTCTTTGAATTAACAAAGATTTCATAAACAAAATTTGCAACCACTGGCAGTGAAGGCGTTAACCGACATGTGCATGCAGCCACTGGTACTGTAAACAATATGTGCTGTATGTGCATGTTGGTTAACCCATTTGACCCCACGGCCGCATTTGCCAAATTTTGGAGGGGGCACCAGACAGCTATGCACCAGCTGCAAGAGGTGGCTCGACCATGATAATTCAAGGGTAATGCCAGATTAGCATGGCGCCTTTGGGCGCCAAGCTAATCTGGCATTGCCCTTGAATTATGGTCGAGAAATTTCTTTTTGTAGTGCGTCGGGGCTAAACTGGTTAACCCGTTACATCCTGAGGCTGATTTTGTGAAATTTGCTTATTGTCCTATGAAGGCTACATTACTGATTTGGTGATAGATGAACTGTTTTAGTTCAAGGCTGGTGCCAGAATAGCTTGGCGCCTGAGGCGCCAAGCTATTCTGGCACCAGCCTTGAACTATCAGTCAGATTTATTTCAAAGAATGGGTGTATCAGAATGAAAAGGGTTAAGTTACAGGAGACTTTTCAATCAGATTGATGCAAGGGCTGTCATGGTTGATCCACGATCATCATATGGTGTGTGAAGTGGATGAGATTACTAAAGCTGCCCGGGACCTAATTGTGTTCACAATTACAGTGCCAATGAATTTTGTATCGGTGAGGTTGTGAATTTTATGGTGTTTTAAGCAGGCACAAGGTCCCATTTCTCAAATTTTGGAGGTGTTGCCTAACGACTATGTACCAGTTGTAGGAGATGGATTGATCATGAGATGGATTGATCATGATAATTTAAGGGTAGTGCCAGATGAGCTTTGCGCCTGAAGCTCATCTGGCACTACCCTTGAATTATCACGATCAGTCCATCTCCTGCTGCAGGATCCCAGGGCTAAAAGAGTTAATGTCTTTTGCCTTCACAGGAAAGAAATGCATTTTTTAACACTGAAGTGTACCATGGTAGAATTCATGATCTCAGTGTTATAAAGGTAATTGGGCCAATGTTGGCTGCAGCTGGCTTGCACTGAATGCTTCCAATGTTACACCAGGAGCCTTTTGCTTACTGTTTGTTTTTTTAACGTACAAATAAGCATGATTATGACACAAACCGTAGCCCTTTCATTGCACCCTTTACCCCCTCCTCCACCCATCCTTCCCTGTCCCTCCCCCCCCTCCCCCCTTCTCCAAGAAAAAAAATGGTCGGTGAAGTGCTTTTCATCTGGTCAGTTTTATGTACTGTGTGATTTATGGCCAGTCAAAACAGTCTTCCTGTCAAGTTGTGATGGACTTGCAATTTTTTCAGATGCTAAATCGACTTTCTAAATCACGGGAATAGTCATCATCATCATCAGTCCCTTGCCCGAACTGGGCGTTGGGGGGACTGAAAGGCAGCAGCAACAGACAGTGCTCTCCACTGAGTTCTATTTTGGGCGGTGGCAAGCAAGTCTGACATCTCGAGTTCGGTCCATTCTTTTATGTTTGCGACCCAACTCTTTCTCTGACGACCTCGCCGACGACTTCCTTCGAGAGTGCCTTGGAGGATAGTCTTGGACAAGGTGTTGTGTCGGGTCACGTGGCCAAACCAAGCAAGCTTGCGCCATTTCACGGTTGCCAGAAGGGGTTCATGTGGGCCCACCAGGGAAGTGACGATGCTCCGTACATATTCGTTGGTCTTGTGCTCGCGGTACGAGATGCGGAGCAACTTCCTCAGGCACTTGTTCTCAAAGGCCTGGATTTTCTTTTCTGAGTCTGCAAGCAGTGTCCAAGTCTCACAGCCGTAGAGTAGAATAGACACTACGAGGGATTTGTAAAGCCTGTACTTGATGGTGAAGCTGATGGAGTTACTTCGCCATATCCTGTCCAGCCTGGCCATTGCGGATGTTGCTGTACCTATCCTGATATGGATCTCTGCTATGCAACTACCGTCTTTGGACAGGGTGGCTCCCAAGTACTTGAAGCTATTGACCTCTTCTAGCTTTTGGCCATTCATGTGAATGTTGCTGCTGCTGTCGCTTGTGGTGTTGATCATCACTTTGCTTTTATCCGTACTGATCTCCATGCCATAAGACCCTGCGCTACTTGAAAGTTTGTCTGTCAGGTTTTGGAGCTCACTATTGCTGCCTGCCATGAGGTCAATGTCGTCTGCGAATCGAAGATTGCACAGGGATCTGCCACCAATAGAGATTGAAGTATGGTGGTCGTGGAGGGTTTCCTGCATGATCTTCTCCAGGAATATGTTGAAAAGGACAGGAGAGAGCAGGCATCCTTGACGGACACCGATCGTCGTCCTGAAGAACTCGCCTGACTGATTGTTAAGTAGAACCGCGCTGCAGGCGTTCTTGTAAAGCGCTTCTATCATTTGGATCAGTCCCTCCTCTATGTTGAACGATCTCATGACTTGCCAGAGTCCGTCGTGCCAGACGCGATCAAATGCTTTCCTGAAATCAATGAAGTTGTGGTAGAGTTCGCGCTGATGCTGCAGATGTTTCTCGATCAGGACGCGGCAGTTGAAAATCTGCTCTACAGTGCTTCTTCCAACTCTGAAGCCAGCCTGTTCTTCTGCCAGCAGTTCCTCGGCGAAAGTTTTGAGGCGGTTGAGAATGATTCTAAGCATTACTTTGCTAGGGTGACTTATCAGACTGATAGTTCTGTAGTTCTGGCACTGTTTCAGGTTTCCTTTCTTGGGGAGCGGGATCACTAGAGACTGTGTCCATTCTACTGGCCATTTCTTTTGCTCCCAGATCTTTTGACAGAGTGTAGTGAGGACCTTCGTTGTTACTTCTCCTCCATGTTTCAACAGTTCAGCAGGTACGTTGTCTACACCTGGAGACTTTCCTCCCTTCAGGCCGCGTACGGCTGCTTCCACCTCTTCAGCTAACACTGGCAGGTCTTCAGCCTTCCTGGCCCCAGCCTGGTTGTTTTGGAGGATGCTGGTGTCTGGCTCAGCCTTGTAGTTATATAAGTCTCGGCAGTACTCAGTCCATCTGTTTAGTACAGCAGTGTTTTCCGTAAGGAGTTGGCCGCTGCTGTCTTCGATGACTGTGGCTGTTCGCTGTTGAGTCTTGGTGAGGGTCCTTAGCGTTTCATAAGCCTTCTTGCTGTTGCCATTTGCCATACCCTCTTCCACGCTACAACACTGGTCTTCAATCCAATCTTCTTTGGCTTCTTTCATCCTCTTCCTGATCTTCTTGTTGACAAGTCTGTACTTGTTTGCTGATGTGAGGTCTTGGCCTCTCTTTTTCTTCCAGGCTCTCCTCTCATCACAGAGATCGAGGATGTCATCGGTGACCCAGGGCTGTTTGCGCTTCCTCTGCTTCCCCAGCACTTCTTCTGCTGTAGAAAGTAACACCTCTTTTATATTTCCAGCAAGGGTGTCTACGTCGCAGTCCAAAGTAGCCAAGGCTGCAAATCTGCCTCCCACCTGGGCTTGGAAGAGCTCTTCTACTTCCGGGTCTTTTAGCTTCTGGAGGTCGAATCTGATGCGAGGGTTCTTGCTATCTCGTTTCAATGCCAGCTTCAACTTGAGGCTAGTAAGGACGAGGTTGTGGTCGCTGCCAATATCAGCGCCAGGAAAGGACCTCGTTTGTGCTTTGTTAACGCTGGATTTGAATCGTCGAGGCAGCAAGATGAAGTCAATCTGGTTATGGACCAGGCCTCCTGGCGATTGCCATGTCACTGTTCTTGACTTCTTGTGTGGATGGAGGGTATTAGCAACGGTGAGACGGTGACTCTCTGCGAACTCTAAAAGTCGCAGGCCTCTGTCATTTGTTTCTCCAAGGCCAAACTTGCCAGCTGTTCCTGCCCATTGTTGGTAGGCGTCAGGGCCGATCTTTGCATTCCAGTCACCGAGGACAGTCAGAATGTCTTTCTTAGGTGTTTTCTTGATGATGTTGTCCAGTTGTTCGTAAAATTCTTCTAATTCTTCATCATCATGGTCTGCTGTTGGAGCGTATACTTGTATGATAGTGATGTTGTGCGGTCGGGCGGAGATGCGGATGGAGATTAGTCCGCTTGACACGGGGGTGCAGCTGATGACAGTTCCAACCACCTCTTTCCTTACGATAAAAGCTACGCCATGTTCGTGCTTGGTTTCTTTTCCGCTGAACCAGATTTTATGGCCTTCATCTGTTGTTGTTTCTCCGAAGCCTGTCCATCGAACTTCTGCAAGTCCTACAATGTCCCAGCGATAGCGCTTCAACTCGTGGGAATAGTACGAAGTACATGTATGCTTTGGGCCGTACCCACTAGAGTGCTTCGTGAAGTACATGTATGCTTTGGGCCGTACCCACTAGAGTGCTTTGTGAAGTACATGTATGCGTTGGGCCATACACACTAGAGTGCTTCGTGAAGTACATGTATGCGTTGGGCCGTACCCACTAGAGTGCTTCGTGAAGTACATGTATGCTTTGGGCCGTACCCACTAGAGTGCTTCGTGAAGTACATGTATGCGTTGGGCCGTACCCACTAGAGTGCTTCGTGAAGTACATGTATGCGTTGGGCCATACACACTAGAGTGCTTTGTGAAGTACATGTATGCGTTGGGCCGTACCCACTAGAGTGCTTCGTGAAGTACATGTATGCTTTGGGCCGTACCCACTAGAGTGCTTCGTGAAGTACATGTATGCTTTGGGCCGTACCCACTAGAGTGCTTCGTGAAGTACATGTATGCTTTGGGCCGTACCCACTAGAGTGCTTCGTGAAGTACATGTATGCTTTGGGCCGTACCCACTAGAGTGCTTCGTGAAGTACATGTATGCTTTGGGCCGTACCCACTAGAGTGCTTCGTCTGTGTTAGCCCCTTTACTGCCAAGAAAAAGTGAACACCACTCAAGGGCAAGAGGCACAGATCTTCATGAGCCCCCGCAGTTGTGGGGGCTCATGATGATCTGTGCTTCTTGCTGAAATCACATCTCAACCATGTTCCTCAATGGCTTGGAATCTCCGACATTAAATTTCCAATTTCCAAAAGACAATCTGCATCCACTGGCGGTGAAAGGGTGATCCCCTTGCACTTGAACAGTACCGGTGGCTATGTGCACAAGAGGGCTAAATTGTTGGCCAGGCAAGGGTCTTACCATGTAGGGCCTGGTTGAAGCAGCTCATACCAGCTCCATCACTGCACAGCTCAGGCGTGAAGTGATGTGGAATTGATCACCTGGACGTTGTTCGTGTCCATTTTAAACTTAGCCTGTACTCATATCCCAGTATTGCATGTTGGTGTTGTGATATGCAAGTTGTGTGTGAAATATTTTTTATAGCTCTTTTTGTCCTAGAAGTAATTGAGAAAGGCAGAATTTTTGGGGAATGATGCTGTGTCATATTTGTAAACATGTGCCTGTCTTGCTTATTTGATTGCATTTTACTTGTTTGGCAATTTTTTTCTGGTCTGGACACTTTTTTCTCTCAGATTGATTTTTTTTTATCTACTTTGAGCGTTTTTGAAGTATAATCAAATCAGTATGTGACATCGGAGTTGTTATCTGTGTTTTCTCCTGATACTCGGGATCTTTCTTTCCCAGTACTTCGGGACAAGTTTCAGGCCACTTCATAAGTCTGTTAACATTTTTCTTCAAACATCAACAGCTGAGCTGACTTTTCACACCATTATCATGTTGTTTCATTATGAGCAGTAGTACGGGCATCAGAGTAGACCACACGGGCATCAGAGTAGACCACGAGATAAACCTCTGAACCGCAGAAACCTGTTACAGGCTGCTCACACAAAAGTGAAGAACCACCTGAAAAATGCTCATGATTTCAAATGAGCACAGCTCGAATTAGATTTTGAAGTCTACAGTCTTGGCCAAAATAGTCCAAGACAAAACCTTAAAATTAGTCTGGACCCCCCCTTGGGGGACCTAGATTTAAATTTCCATGCAGCGAGTGGCTGGAACAGTGGGATATGTGATACCCCCCCCCCCCCCCCTCATGCATTGCTTCCAGTCACTTTCTTAGCGCACCCCCTCTTTCCTATCTCTTTTTTTTTCTTTTTTTTTTTGTGCTTTGACCACAGTAGATCTATGATCACTGGTCGATCATGCACACTTCTCTCCCCTGACAGAGCTTTTTCCTACTTTACTTTGTAATCTTCTTAAAATTAGTCAATCTGAGACAAAATCTGAAAATTAGTCTACTGACATAGTCTGCAGTCTTGGCCAGAAAATTCCAAGACAAAATCTGAAAATTAGTCTATAGACAAGAGCTACAGTCTTGGCCAACACATTCCAAGACAAAATCTAACAATTGGTCTACAGTCTTGGCCTAAAAATGTTAATACAAAATCTTATAGTCTACAGACTAGTCTGCAGTCTTGCAAAATATTCTAAGACAAAATCTTAAAATTAGTCTACGATCTTGACCAAAAATTCCCGGACAAATTCTAACAATTTGACGAGTTGCTCTTGGTTCAAAGCTTGACTGTTTTTCAGAGTGATCCAAAACTTTGATGCGAGTAGTATAGGTACCCAGGGCCCAGTCGTGAGAAAACTGCTGGACCAGAAATGACTGACCACCTTTTACAAGTGACTGCTAAAATTTAAAACAAAAATCCCTTTGCCATGTCCCGACGACAGTGAGAGGGCTTAGATTGCAGGCTCAAGGGCTTAGATTTTCATGAGCCCTGGCAGCCAGAGCCTGCCTCTTGCTAATAGACCATTTTTATCCTCATATTAAAGGCGATCTGTAAACGTGTTTCACTTGGTGTTAACCAGATTTGTTTTAAATGGGTGGTGTGGTTTATTTTTGGCACTTCCTTTTGATGTGGATTTTGTTTTTCAAAGGTAGAATTTCTTATGATGACCAGACTTATTTTGCCTGCATCGAAACAGGTTAGAAATATTGACTGTGATAGTAAAATAATTTCTTTCAATTATTTTCTTGCCTCTGTGCTCTGTGTGTGTGTGTGTGTGTGTGTGTGTGTGCAAGTACATAGACTGTACACATAACATAAATCTTGCCAATTTTACAATATTTTTTATTATTATTGCCTTGTAAATCTACAGAAAATCTCAAAATGCTGAAAAAATTAATAAATGAGAATTAACACGTATTAACATCAAAGAAAATTTTCAACATGCCGGTATGGCATTGTGGGCTTAACACATTTGACATCTGCTGCATCCGAACAATTAGCTTTGCCATGGACCTAAACAGCTGTGCATCTGGCACGTCTTGAATGAGTCATTGAGGTTGGCAGCATCAATACAACTGCATGCTTTCATGCACAAAAAGTTAAAAGCAACACGCAATGTACATCATATTTTTACCTGTAATGTAACAGACCAAAGACGATCATGAAAAACATGCACATGATACATACTGTATCACACTGACTGAAAAACAATAGTTTCACAAACCAAACTCTTAACCCTTTGCGTAGCGGTTTTCCTGTGGGAATCATCGCGACAAACTGCTACCGACAGGCAAAGGGTGAACTCTTGAGTTTGGTTGATCTTGAAATGTATTTATCAAGGACAGATGCTTCGACCTGTCTTATATCCTTGCTAAAATTCACAGAAAATTAACCCTTTGGCTTTCAGTAGCACTTTGTTGCGATGATATCAACAGGAATCATGACGAAAAGCGCTACCAACAGTTGAAGCGCTGTACCAATACACAGCAACAGTAACGACGACAAAACCATGACAGTTAACCCATTGCAACCTGAGGCTGATTTTTCTTACTGTCCTATGAAGGCCACATTACAAATTAGGAGACAGATCAACTAATTTAGTTTAAGGGTGGAGCCAGAATAGCTTGGTACCAAGCTATTTTGGCACCACCCTTAAACTATCATAGTCAATTTAACTCCATGCAGTAGTGTATCTGGATGAAAAGGGTTAAGGGTTTTGAAAGATACGCTTGGTGCAAAGCGTATCAGGCATCCGATCTATCACGGCAGACTGACCTGCTGCTTTTGAAAACGGCAAAATTGCTGAAATGATGAGCCCTACGTAGACATACACAACCAGTATGTAAGGGTATGTTACGATTGTGGTTGTGTTATCCTGTGAGAGCGTACATGTGTTATTCGTAGGTAACGATATGTTGTTTATTTGAGCTATCATGGTTACGTTTCACGTGGGTTTTTTTTAGTAAGTTTTTCTTTTGTTCGTGAGTAGAGCCGATTTCGTTTTGTTGTGTTTAGTCCGGTGCGTTGTAGAAGGGTCGCACTGTCTAGTGGCCTCGTAAGTGTCACGTCGGTTAGGTGACATTGCAACATTTTTCGCTACTTTTCCTTGTGCGCGTGTAGTGAGCAGCTTTTATTTTGTTTGGTGAATGTTCTCGTACCTTTTAGAGCTATCATAGATAGGGATACCATACTTTTACGTGTCTTTATTATATGCTAGAATTTAGAGCTGAAGTGAGCAGCCGTATTTTTGTAGCCTGATATATTGTTTCTGGAAAGTTCATGTTAATGAGTTTCGGCTGCGCGTTTCGTTCTGGTTGTTTGAGTTCATGATTTCCGTAGAAGATTCTAGATTTTGATAGTGTATATAAGGAGGGCGCTGGGAAAGCCCGTTAGTACATTGTCTTGCTTTGTTAGTTGTAGATATACGCAGTTTATTGCGAGAGACGCTGTGTATGAGAAACTTTGAGTCGTAGTGTGGACATCGCAGAAGAGACTTTGTATTCAGTAGTTTGTGCATTTGAAAGTGCATTATTGTGTGGATATCGCATCGCTGAATTAAATATTGTTGGAACTGTTACTCCAGTTTTGTCTACATCCTTAAGCCACGGTTGACGGATTGCAGCTGAATGAGGTCTATTTAAAAGAACTCTACGTGCGTGTGTGTCTAGTGTGTTTATCATACTTCGACTACAACTCCACCACGTAACAGGGTATCATACACAAACCAAGGGGAATTACTCGGCGCTGGACAAACAGATCCCCTGCCCCCGCCTATCAGGCACCCAATCGCCAGCCCACAGAGAAATACACAGGTATAGACCAAGACGATCTCTAAGGGTATCGTGTATCGCATAATCACAACACGGACCATGCTCTCAACTTGGAGTACAACTCACACAGAATGTCCCACCCATATCTGCGGGAGTATTCCCCAGACGGACCCACTCGAGAAGTACTCCACAGGTACACTTCTATTTAGCCCTGACACACTGCAGGAGATGGCTCATCCATGATAATTATCATGGTCCAGCCATCTCCTGCAACTCATACATAGCCATTAGGTGATACCTCTAAAATGTGGCCATGGGTTTAACCCTTGTCATTCAGAATACACCAGTGTGTGAAATAAGTTTGACTAAAAATAGTTCAAAAGTAGTGCCAGAATAGCTTGGCGCCTCTAGGCGCCAAGCTATTCTGGTACCATCCTTGAACTAAAGCCTTGGTCTATATCCTTATAGGTAAGCACTATAATGTAGCTTACATATGGCAGTGTACAAATTTGAAGCTTTCAGCCCCAGTATGATATGGGTTAAACGAGACGCATAGAATCACACCTGAATAGAACTGTACTTGTGGCACACTCCCCTAGTGGGTCTATCTGCTGAGGACACACCTCTTTAGTCCACTAGCTAGCAAATTTACAGTTAGCACTTTGCATGTGGGTAGCGGTTTTAGTCTAAATTGCGACTAAAACCGCTGGCACGCAAAGGGTTAATGTATTTTTCTCTTTCGTCTCATCTATCAAAATTGGTGCTTTTCAGTATCTTCTTTTTAAAATCTCTTTGAACGTTAAGTACAGAATGGATCAATATGCACTCGAACATCGTCATATACCAGAATGAAGATGCACAAAAACATTGCGGACAGCATACTCGAACAAACAGCTGCAGAAAATAGTAGCAAATGCTGACAAACAAAAAAACATAGTTTCAGAATGAGACTACATACCGATGAGCCAAAGAAATGTGACATTTTGGAATCTTCCTCGCAAATAAATTGATTTCCCTGTATAAATCATTTCGCTAGACACACGTACACACACCCTGGTAACATTCACTGCGGAATGTATTCCACAGATAAATACAATGTATAAGTCATTCATGTAGTATGATAATGAATCATATTAGAAAACATACACAGGTTACCTCTCTAAATCTTAACATAATGCACAGCAGACCGAGATAGGTAATCGCACAGTGAATAAAAATGGCCTCTCTAAGAAGGTACATGTATATACCAAAGTACAGAGACTCGACACGGAGCACACCATCAGGGCTATCTCAGTCACATCAGAAATGAAGTGTTTAACTCATTCAACCCCAAGGCCGTAGTTCCCAAATTTGGGAGGCGTCATCTAACGACTTTGCACCAGTTGCAGGAGATGGATCGACCATGATAATTCAAGGGTAGTGCCAGATTAGCTTGGCGCCTGAAGGCGCCAAGCTAATCTGACACTACCCTTGAATTATCATGGTCAATCTATCTTCTGCTGTAGTGCGTCAGGGCTGAATGGGTTAAGGTTGTATTTTTTCAGCAGTCAGACAGACCAGCTGTTTGCAATGCATAATTAGCTGCCATGGGGGTGGTATTGATGACAGGGCATTGATGGGTGCGCCCCCCCCCCCCCCCCCCTCACACATGCAAAAGCACACCATACCACACAAAACAGAACTGGTTACTTCACAGAATTAACCCATTACATCCAGTACATTTAAAAAATCTGCATATTGCCCAATGAAGGTTACAGTACAGATTAGGAGACAGATCAAGCATTTTAGTTCAAAGGTGGTGCCAGAATAGATTGGCGCCGGAGGCCATTTTGGCACCACCCTTGAACTAACAGTCAAATGTATTTCAAGCAATGGGTGTATCGGGATGAAACGGGTTAAGACTAATAACAGCTGCATAAGGTTGACGGTTCACAAAATCTTACAAAATTAAAAACATTTTTTCTTAAACCTTTGGGTGTCGGTAGTGGTTTTAATCATGATTCCCACAGGAATCATCGTGTGACTACCGACACCCAAAGGGTTAAAGAACAAAAACAAACGCATGTGACCACAATAAATTACACTCACAGTGTACAACAGAATCCGTTTCAAATCAGAAAAGGTCTGTCCGACTCTCAGGCGGATGCACCTTTCGCTGACCTGTGCAATGCCATGCACTGGCCAAGTATTGCCCACACTCAGCTGATGACCTTTCCTTACAATGTCTGCTTTCCTTTGGAAGCAAAAGAAAACCCGGCCTGCTTTGAGCCAATGCTTTATTTAGAAATCACCTGTCATTAACCCTCTGGCTGTCGGTAGCGGTTTTTGTCACGATGATTCCTGCAGGAAACAATGCGACAAAAAACACCACCTGACAGCCGACAATCACTCACGTGACTGTAGCCATCTGAATGGTTTTTAGTGACAGGTGACCCTTTTTGCCCTTCAATACCTTTCTTGCGAGAGCCACTGTCTATTATGGTTCTACCCCTTTTACTTGGCAGACAGGTTCCAATGTACATACACAAAGGGAATCACTCAACGCTAGACAGACACATACAGAAATTCAAATACAAACACTCGCCCCTTTCTTTTAGTACAATTTTGTCAGCCGATGCCACAGACAAGGCATACGTGACACTCCTACCGTTTGTAATTCTATGTAACTTCAACAATAACACAAACGCAAATTTATATTTAAAAAGTCTGACACAATGAATCCTGAATTACTGTACACTGACATGCTGTTGTATGAAAGTTAATACATCAACCCTTTTAGCCCCAAGGTCCCATTTCTCAAAGTTTGGAGGCGTTGCCTAACGACTGTGCACCTGTTGTACAAGATGGATTGATCATGATAATTCCATCTCCTGCTGCAGGGTTCCAGGGCTAAAAGGGTTAACCCCTTTGGCCGTTGGTAGCGCTTTTTGTAACAATGTTTCCTGCAACAGAAACCCTCTGTCTGTTGGGAGCGCATTTTGTCAAAAAGTGCTACTGACAGCCAAAGGCAGCCTAAAGTCTGAATTCCCACAAACTGGGGGTTGTCATCCAAAGACCACAGTACACTTCTGGGGAATTTCACCATTACAGTTCCAGAGCTCGGCCTCTCCAGGGACCAACATACTAGGGCCCCATCCTTGAACTATCGCGGACGATAGGTCACTATCTTGGTATAGTGTGACAGGGCTTAACAGTACACCCTTTGGGTGTCAGTAGCAGTTACTGTCATGATGATTCCTGAAAGAAATCATCGCGAAAAAAACCTGCTAGCGACACCTACAGGGTTAAAACATCCAACGCTCCCGGATGTTCTCTCTGCCTTTGGGAGGGTTGTCTCTCCTTTTTGTGCAACAGTGTCTCCCAGGACATGTCCACTACAGTTTATTTTCTCTGCAGGGGTCTTCTCTACTGGGTTTTCTGTCTCAAACAGTGCATCACACACAGTCACTTTTGTGACACAAATACCTCGGGGGGGAAAAAAACAAAACAGCTTCACACTTTTTTCATTTGCTGAAGAAGTGACATAAATCCTCAAGAGCCCTCGTGACTGCGGGGGCTCATGTGGATCTATGTCTCTTGTATGACAGCTCAAGGGTACTGCCTGACAAGCTTGGTGCCTACACATGCACCAAGCTTGTCCGGCACTGTGCTCAAGCTATTATGGATTATCCATCTCCTGTCATGTGTATTCGCTGTTCCCTTGGCAATTCTAAAGCAGGAACTACATCGCAGTGTAACTTAGGAGATCATCACAAGAAATCTGAGGACTACGGTGATAAAAAGGGGATTTTTTTTTTTTTTTTTAATTTCATTATTTTCATCTGTCATTGCATCTCTCAAAGACATCCCATGTTTTCCACATTGTCTTTTTCTGCCTCAAGTGATAATGGACTGTCCTCTAAATCCAAGGTCATCTCTTCTTCCTGATTTTCAGATGCTTCCGTCTCTTGCTGAGAGCTAAAATTTGTCTCTTCATCGGGCTGAGGCTCAGTGCCTTCGAGGAAATCTGATGTTGCATTTTGTTCATAATCCTGAGTTTCATTCGGTTCAGTTTCTTCTGCTGAATGGTCTTCTGGAAGAGGTGTCTGCCTGTGCAGGATATTGGGCGTGTCAAACAGGTCCATGGATTCTGCAGGTTCTTGCTTACACTCTCTGGCTAGTTCTGAGTCCACACTGTCACCTTCGAAAGCGTCAGTATGGCCACGAGAGTTTTCTTCACAATACTGGACACTCCCGTCACAGTCTCCATCTGCGTGTGGTTCCTGCTTGATTGCATCACACCCCTCAGCTTCCTCCTCGTGTCCGTTTTCGTCTGTCTCAAACTGATTGTGTTCTTCTTGATTCTCAAAATGTTCAGATTCCTGCGTCACGGCTGCATCCAGATCACCGTCGTGATCACCATCAAAATACTCACTTTCATGTGTGTCCATTGCATCAAAATGTTCCCCCAGAGGCAAAACGCCTTTGGGCCCACCGTGGCCATCATGGGCCTGAGGACCTTCACTTACCAGGTCACTTTCTTGTGTCTCACCAGCCCCAAACTGTTCACTTTCAATTTCGTGTGTTCCATCTGCATCCACATGTTCTTGTGACCCTGTCTTGTCAAACAGTTCATTGTCCCCTGTCTCTGCTGCCTCAATTTGTTCATTTTCATTTGCTTCCTCTGCTTCTAACTGGTCATTCCCTTGTGTTCCTGTTTCTTCTCTTGTGTCTGATCTCTCATCATCTCTCTCTGTACCCTCGTCTGGGTGTCCTGCGTCTTCTGCCGAATCACTTTGGTCTTCAACATCTTGGTGGGTAGAATGCTGCACCTCTGTGCTATCAGATTTCTGCTCACCTGTACCTTCTCCATCAGGAACATCCACAGTCTCTGCTTGTTCACAGCCCTGGACAGCCTCACTGGTTTCAGACTCGCAAGTGTTCTCACTGTCCTTAGGTTGATTGATGTTCTCACGATGTGGAGCATCTTGCGACTCTTGCCAGTCTACATCCGAGGCTCGTTGTGCCTGCGTTTCTTCATCTTCTAGCCATCTGTCAGCACTACCGTCTGCCAGTTCTTCTGTTTTCTGCATCTCAACGTCTTGTACTGCTTCTTCCTCCTTTCCATCCTGTTCTTCTGGCACACCTGGCTGTTCACCTGAAAAGTCCTCTGGTGTCCTGAGGTCCGTCTCTGTCGAGTCTTGCGACACTTCAGGCTCTTTGTCAGCCCCCTTTTGCATGTGGCCTCTGGTACTGTTTACAGAGTCGTTGGATGTCTCCAGCTCTCCCTCAACGTCGCGGGATGCTTCAGGCTCTTTGTCAAAGGGATCTTTGGGTGTTTCTGGTGCTTTCCTAAAGTCTTGAGATGTTCTGGAATCTTCATCTATAAATTCCTCGGTCTTTTCCACATAATTCATCTCAATGTCCTGAATTTCCGCATCCTGGCTGTTGGCGCAGTTGACTCGGATCATCTCCATTACAATGTGTTCAATGTCATCGTTACTGCCAAGGTCAACGTCGGGAACAATGAAAGACAACAGACGATGCACATTGCGCTGCAGAGATCCAAAACGGTGCTGCAGTAATTTGTATTTCTGTTTCAGCAGTTTGTAGCGGTCCTCTTTTTCTTCGTCGTTAACAAGGGAATCGGTCTCTCCCACATCGCCACTTGCAGACGGGACAGAAGCTTTAGCAGAATTCTTGGTAGCAGAAGTTTTGGCAGCGGTGCATTCAGCAGCAGCAGTTTTGGCTGCAGCATTTTTAGCCGTTCTAGCAGCAGTACGTTTGGTGGCAAAAGTTTTGGCAGCAGTATCGCCTTCAGCTGGAGTGTCACCGCCGTTGTTAACCTCCTTTTGCATGCAGCCACCGGTGCTGCTTAAAACAACAATGGCTACATGCGCAGGTGGGTTAACATCATTCACAACATCACTTGTGTCATCCATTGCAATGCTGCTGGTATCCTCATTCTCAGCAGCATGAGAACCCTCAACAGCCTCTTCCGCCATCTGTCTGTTCAGCTCAACAATGTTTGGCTTGATATCCTGCTGGTCACCCGTCGCCACACCCTCGGGCACCATGTAACCTCCCCCATCGTCATCATCCAGGGTCAAGTCAATCAACGCGTCTGACCGCTCCTCTTCTGCTGGTGGCTGCGGCTGTGAGCGAGGACGTCTTCGTTTGGCAGCAGGTTTTGGTGTGGGTGCAGCAGTCGAGCGGGGGGTTCCCGCGGCAGCTGTTGCAAAAAGCCTGGCGCCTGAGGGTTTGTCAGCAGCTTGTGGAGGCGGAACACTGACTGGCGTGCTGGTGTCTGTGAAGACATCGGGTGACCCCTGTTCTGTTTCCTCTTCATCCTCAAAATCCTCATTTGTGGTGATTGCCAACATTTCTCCTGTCTCCGTCTTGATGCTGATCCGCCTCTTGCCCCCCAGGATCGAGTCTGACGACTTTCGCTTCCTTCTTGAAACCTTGCCACTGTACAAAAAGACCAGAAAAAAGATAAATATCAGATTCAAATAACATACAATTACCCCATAAAGCACCAACATGCCAGCTATGACAGAATGTGGATCAACTGTGATAGTTCAAGGGTGGTGTCAGAACAGCTTGGCATCTATAGGCGCCAAGCTTTTCCGACACTACCCTTGAACTATCATGGTCCATCTGTCTCCAGAAGTGTGACATAGACATAAAGGGATATTCTTTAAAAGAAAACGATAATTTCATCCTCAGAATATAATGAGTTAGTTAAAACTTACAAGGTTGAATATAACACAAGTCAAAAGATTTTACCAAACTGTTATTATGTCAGTTACTGTATGAGCCGTGCTTGAGCTAGCTGTGGCTGATGTCAGCCCAAAGTCCTTTTGCTTACTACTGAGCTGAGGTTTTATATTGTAGACCAGTACACATTTCCTGAATAAAAAGTCACATGAAAAGCAATACACAGGGCTGTGACTGACCTTTCATGGGTGACAGTGTAAAAAAATGGAAAAGACTGAAAACAATTCATGTCTCTTGCTGGCCATGGATGTAGTCCGTGGACTGTTTTCAGGCGTTTCAATTTTGAAATTGTTAAACGACTGAAAACAGTCATTTCAAAGAATGTACGCCCCTTGCAGATGGAACAGGCCGGCTGAAGGGTTCTTCTGTCTGAACCAAAAGGCTGAAATTCAGCTCTAGGATTTTGAAAAAGCGAAATCAGTCTTCAGAACTGAAGATTGTCACTTGTAAGACTGTCACCTGTACTGACCTTGTAGAAGAGACTGGACTCTCGTTCGTCAGTGCATCAGCTACCTGAAGAAGTTCCTGCAACAGACCCGATAAAAGCAAAAATCACACACAGAGAATTACTCAGTCACACCTAATCTGCCCTGTAAAGGCAAATGACAGTATGTCCAATTTTGTAAAAATGTATTTTTCTCTAAAATGTATTTTTTAAAAAAATACTTACCGATGGCATTACTATATCGAAGGTACACTTAGCTTACCGATTTCAGCCTAAGAACCCTTTGTGTATACCTACACAACCAGGAAAGCAACTCTAGGGAGTTTGTAACCAAGAACCATAGGTAGTCTCCCTTCCCCCCATAAGGCCGCAAGCAGGGTAGTTAGGAGGGCCCTTTGAGTAATGCCATCGGTAAGTATTTTTCGAAAAAATACATTTTACAGCAAAATACATTTGTTTCCTCAAAACACTTACCAATGGCATTACTATATGGAAGAATAGCGAAAAGGAGGAGGGTGCCGCCCAGAAACCCCACCAATGCAAGAAGCTTAGCGAAGCCCTCGAGGGGCAACCTCCCGATGATTTCAGCTAATCGTTACCTATGGCGCCCGAGGTGCCGGGAGGAGTGTTGCGTTGCCGAGAAGTCTCCGACGAGGGCCAGGCTGTCTCATTGGGCAGAGAGGTCTCGGAGATAGAAGCGGGCAAAAGTGAATCTGCTCGCCACCCGACAGCCGCTACAATGTCTCTGAAGGTGCAGTTGTGGTCGAAGGCCACGCTCGCGGCGACAGCTCTGACCTCGTGTGCCTGTATCCGCTGTCTCTTAGCCCCCTCCAGGGAGAGATCCTCGTATGCGGAGCGGATGACCCATCGCAGCCAGGATGATATCGTCTGGGTGGAAATGTCGGCTTGGCCCGGGGTCAAGGGCAAGAAGAGGCGAGAGCAGCCTCTCTTGACGGGCTTTACTCTGTGCAGGTAGACCTTCAACGCTCGGACCGGATCCTGCAGTCGGGACGTCTGGGACGGGTCAAAACCTCTAAGCAGGCGGAGACTCATCACCTGTGCCGTGGCCGAGGGGAGTATCACCTGTGGCGCGGCCGAGGAGTGTATCACCTGTGCCGCGGCGAGTATAATCTTGGCCAAAAAGGTCGGGTTGGTCAGGAGTTGTACCGACCATCGGCCCTGAACTGTAGGCAGGACGGGTCCACAGACAGTGCGTGCAGCTCGCTCACTCTGGCCGCTGTGGAGAGGGCCAAGAGGAAGCAGGTCTTCCTGGTCACATCCGCGAGGCAGGCCAAGGGAAGAGGCTTGAAGCGGCTTGATTTCAACCAGGTTAACACTCAAGGGAGGTCCCAGTGCAGAATCAGCGAGCGGGAGACCAGACACTGGAATTCGAAGTGGGCCATCAGGTCTGAGAGGTCCTTGCACGCTCCCGGATCAGGAAGGCCCAAGTGCTGGAATGTGTCTGCGATCATGGAGAGGTAGCCTCTGATGGTGATAGGTGCCAAGTTCTGCTCTCTGAACAGCCACAGGAAGAACTTGGCCAGTTGAGGCATGGTCAGTGCCATGGGGGACAGGTGCTCCAACTTGCACCAGGAGTGTAGGACCCTCCACTTTCCCTCGTAGACCCTGCGGGTGGAAAGTCTGCGGGATGCAGCCTCCACTGCCGCATGCGAGAAGCCTCTTGCTGCAAGGGCCTGCCGCACAACCGCCAGGCATGAAGAAGGAGTCTCTCTGGATAAGGGTGGAAGAGATTCTTTCTGGGCTGCTTCAGCATTGTGCGAGGCGTGGGAAGCCAGAGGGGATGGTCCAAGCTCCTGTTCCAAATGAACGGGGCCACAAGGAGGAGGACCGTGTTGCACCCCTGGTGCTTCAGCAGGGCCTTGGGCACCAGCACAGAGGGAGGGTAAGCGTAGGCCATGAGGCCCTCCCAGGAGATGGACGACCTAGGCGAGAGGATCCGGGATGGGCGAGACAAAGAGCGGGAGCTGCCCGTTTCATCTGGTCGCGAAAAGGTTGATCGTGGGTGTCTCCCAGAGTGCACAGATCATCTGGAAAATGTCCGGGCGGAGAGACCACTCAGTGTGGAGGAGCTGACCCTGCTGAGAGAGGGAGTCCGCGAGAACATTCAGGTGACCCAGGATGTGTCGCACCCAAAGCGAGATACCACGATCTCCGCCCCACAGTAGAATCTGGTACAGGAGCATGCAGAGGGACAGGGAGAGCATACCTCCTTGCTTCTGAATATAGGCCACGACCGTCGCGTTGTCAGACAGGATCAGAACCTCCTGGTCACGGAGCTGCAACTCTCAGTTGATGAGCACCAGCCAGACAGCCTTCAACTCCAGCCAGTTGATGTGCTTGCCCCCGGAGATCTGGTGGGCCACCAGCCCGAGTCTGCGTTGAACTCCGGCAGTAAGTGCGCTGACCAGCCGATGAGGCTTGTGTCTGAGCAGAGCGAGAACTGAGGAGGGGGAGAGAAGAGAGGCACTCCCGTCCCCAGCCAAGACGGGTCTGTCCATCTCTGAAGATGAGGCCTGACCAAAGGCGGAACTAGGATCAGGACGACGAGATCGCTTGAGGACAGACGCCAGCCACGAGTGGTCCGCCCAACGTAGCAGATGAGGTCGGAGCATCGGGATAACAGGCACCGGGGTAGAGAGATCACCAGAGGATGGCCGCCAGTGGAGAAGCAGATGCAACTGGAGTGGACGGGAGTACAGCCGGCCGAGAGGAAGGAGATCCGCCGCGGCACTCACCAGGCCGAGGAGCTGGAGCCATACTCTGGCGAGTACCGCATCTTCTTGGGCCACCTGGTGGGCCAGGGCGGCCAGCTTCTGGATCCGGGGCTCTAGCAGTCTCACCTGGTTGAGGCCTGTTACGAACGCCATGCCTAGGTGCACAAACCGGCGGGAAAGTGCCCGCGTTGACCAGGAAGCCAAGCCGAGTCTTCTTCTTCTTCTTCTTTTCGTTCGCAGTGGGCTATACGGTCAGTCCAGCACCGGCAATGAATGACATCGTTTTCTCCAGGTCTTCTCGACTGCCGTAGAGTTTGGTCTGCAGTGGAGTTGGCGACGGCCACACTTCTTTTCTTTCATCGTCCAGTAGGGGGGGTCTCTGGAGAATATGTTCCGCAAGCCGAGTCAATAAGAGGAGCAGCGCATCTCTGTCCATTGCTAGGGTGGCCTCCGACTGATTGCGCAGAAGGAGGTTGTCTAAATAGTTCAAGGTCGGACTGGAGGACGACTGTCTGGCCTTGGCGACGATGGCGTCCATGATGCGCGTGAACACCCACGGGCTGAGGTTGAGACCCAATGGCAGGGCCCGAAACTGGTAGACCACCCCGTCGAAGGCGAAGCGTAGGTGACGAGAGGCAAGGTGCATGGGGACGTGTAGATATGCGTCAGACAGATCCAGACTGACGGCGAAGTCCATGGGCTGCACGGTGGCCCTGAGGGCCCTGGACGTCTCCATGCGGAAGGATGGGGCTGCGATGTACCTGTTCAGTGCCGAGAGATCGATGACGGGACGTGACTTGCCACACGGCTTGGGTACCACGAAGAGGCGGCTGTAGAAGGCTGGGGAGTTGTGCCACGCGACTACTTTCGTCGCGGCCTTCTGCAGGAGAGCGGCGACCTCGCCTCTGAGGGCATCGGCTTTGATCTGATCGAGCGGAATCCTGGTCCACAGGGGAGAGCGACGTAGCGGCGGTGGGGAGCGAAAGGTAATGAGGAGGCCCTCGGAGATGGTGGTGAGGACCAAGGGGTCATCCGGTAGCAGCGATCGCCACACTTCGCTGCAGAGGGCAAGCCTCCCATCGACTGGAGACCCCGAGGCGGTCGGCGGGGGCTGGCGCGAGGGGAAGTCAGGGGGCCCTCCCACGCCCCGGGCGGCAGGCGCGCTTGGGCCAGGCGGGGGCCGGGGTTCGAACAGGGTGGGATCGGCTGAAGGCGGGGGTCCGCAAGGGGCCCCAGGCGCGAGCGGGAGGGGGGAGAGCGGAAGATCTGGCGATCCGCAGGGCGTGACCCACGGCCTTGTGGGCTGCCAGAAAGCGGGGGGCGGAGAAGGTGCTGGCCAGCGGTCCCTGTTCGCGTCCTTCACCGTCAGCCAGGAGGGGCTGAAGAGGAGAGAGCGACCAAGGGGAGTGCGATGGAGCTGCGTCACCACGTCGGGGGGCAGGCCACGCAGACTTGGAGCACGGCATCCCGGCGCATCAGGTCACAGTTGGAGCGGGCGCGTCTGGTCTCTTCTCCTAGCAAGGAAAGGGGCACCATGGTGGACAGGCGTTCACGTGCCGGTGTCGGGCGCTCGCGCCAGTAAAAACGACCAGAGTTCCTCCGGCCAGGCGGTGCAGACACTGCAAGAGTGGTCGGAGGCGCAGCTGGAACAGGGGAGGCAGACCGCGTGGTTATCGCTCAGCCATTGGAAGTCGCCGCACTGCAGGCAGGTGCAAACTTGGCAGCTGCAACACATATCAGATGTGAAAGGTGACCAGGCCTAGGCTCCCCGGGGCCCTGCCAAGCGAGTTCGAGTGTTGACGCAAGTAGTCAAACGAGCGACACGAAAGCACCCCCGGTCGAAGCCACCGGCCAGTCGAGGGCATGGACCTCGCGAGGTCTTACCTTGCCATGGCTGCAGGGACAGGGAGGGAGCACCTGCCGCACTGGCCAAGGGACGCGCCGGTGGGAAGGTAAAGTCCCAGACGGCAAAGCGTAAATCCCAGACCGCAACCACGTAACTCCAAGGTATGACGGGGCACCACAAAAATCCAAGGAACCCTCGTAATCCAAGAGACACAAGTAACCCAAAGGGACACAGGTACTCCAAGGAAACATACGTCATCCAAAGCCGACTGGCCCTAAAAGAACCGGTCGCACCATACACAGCCAAAGGTCCGGTAGGCTAGAACACAAACGTTCACGGTAAGCTAAGTAAAACGACTGGCGTGACACCACGTGCCACGCGACCGGATGGGCAGGGACGGGAGGCTACTCAGGGTCCCTGGTTACGGCCCCCTTGAGTTGCCTCCTTGGTTGTGTGGGAACACAACAGGTTCTTAGGCTGAAATTGCGTAAGCTATACTTCCAGATAGTAATGTCATTGGGAATGTATTTTGAGAAAACAACTATAGCTGCACGGAGGGAATCAGCCAGGCGGGGACTGGTAGCGTGACGAACGATCCGAGGACCCGTAAGGGGAGCGACGGGGGGGGGGGCTGAAGGCCGAGAGGAGCAACGAACGACGCGGCGCTCTGGCTGTCTATGATACTCTCTAGCGCTCACCTGCGTGCTCGCTTGCTGTTGGCGAGAGCGAAGGTGCATCCTCTGGTAGTCCTCACCGTGGCGTGACGAGGAGAGTCGGGGCTAAGGTGAGAGTCACGGTGGCTACGTTGTGGAGAGTGGAGCCGCCGGTCACCAGAATGTCTGTCCCGGTAGCTAGGGCCACAGCTTTGAGAGGCGAAGCGCTGTCAAGCTTCTGCCTGAGGGTGTCTCCGTGGTGTGCCGGGCAAGGTCTTAGCCACCACTAGAGGGGGGCCCCTGAGAGACCGACTGCTGTGTCTCAGCCACCACTAGCAGGGGGCCATGAGAGACTGAAAGCCATCACTAGAGGGGGTGACGAGAGACTGACTTCTGCATCCGGCAGGAAGAGGGCCCTACAACATCAGAGGTCGTGAGTCTGCTAAGGCCTGGGGGGCTTGGCAGTGCGGGGGCGGGTGGAGGGTTGAGCGCCGACCGGTCCCGTGCCGACTGTATGGGTGGGTCCCTGGACTTAGATGATAGGCGCCCACGCTGATAGAATCCCCCAAAGCTGGGACCACTTCTGCTCCTTCCAGGAGGCGCACTTCTCACATGTACGGGAGGAGGAGCAGCCAGAGCACAGAAGACAGAGAGAGTGCGAGTCGCTGGGCCACTGAAAGCCCTTGCACCTCCTACAGGTACGTAACTGTGCACTGCAACAAAAAGCACAACCCATGAAAGGCAACCGCTCTGGGCCACTGACGAAAGGCCCCGTGAAAGGAACTCACGAACACTCTCCGAAAAACTAAGGCCGGTCGAGTCACGAAACTTGCAAAATTCCATGGGAAATGCCATCGCTGGCCGTAAATATGAGACGGTCCTCTCGAGGCATAACCTGAGGCATTACCTCGCCATCTTCTTATCCACTAGAAGCAAGCTTGCAGAAGCAGAGTAGTCGTAGAACGCTATCCAAACCAAGCCAGAAGGCTGAACCGGTGAACCCTTCTCACGGGAAGCTAAGCGTAAGACTGGAGTGGCACCACTGCTCACGAGGCCTTATGGAGAAAAGGGAGACTACCCATGATTCTTGGTTACAATTCCCTAGAGTTGCTTCCCTGGTTGTGTAGGTATACACAAAGAGTTCTTAGGCTGAAATCGGTAAGCTAAGTGTACCTTCCATATAGTAATTTGGAGGAAACAAAGCAAGATGTTCACTGTAATACAATCAAAGTCTTGTTTTTCACAAAAAGAGACCTCTTACGAGCACAAAACATTCCAGAAGATAGACTGACCATGATAGTTCAAGTGCTGTGCCACGACAGCTTGCCTCATGAGGCGTCAAGCTGTTCTGGCACCACCTTCTAACTGGTATCATGGTCGCACAACATCCTGTTGTAGTGTGTCAGAGCTGAATGGATTAATCCATTTAGCCCCAGCGCCCTACAGCAGGAGATGGATTGACCATGATAATTCAAGGGTAGTGCCAGATTAGCTTAGTCTGGCACTACCCTTGAATTATCATGGTTGATCCATATCCTGCAACTGGTACATAGTCCTTAGGAAACGCTTCCAAAATTGTCTTTCAGCCAGCGAGTCAACAGCAGCACTTCATCCAGTTCTTCCATCACTGGCAAGTCTTCAATGGCGTTGAGGGCAGCTCTAGCATATTATTATTAATACTGACGAGCAAAAGAAATGAGACATAAAAAAGTTGCATTTCTTTTGCTCATCAACATATAATAATAATATCCAAAAAGCTGCCCTCAACGCTTTAGTATTTCCGATGATTCCAAAAATGTTGCATTTCTTTTGCTCGTCAGGATATATTGTTATTATTGTTATTATTATTATTATTACATAATTTATGGTGCTTCCAAACCCCAGTCTCCCACACCTCCCAAAACATACACACACGCACATACACACAGACTCACAGCAGAGGTAGTGTTAGCAGACTGCAGACTGTGAGCAGCTGCCATAAGGGAGTTCTGCTGTTCCTCCAGCTGTTTTTTCTGCTGCTGCATCTGAAGAATCAGCCGTTTCTGCGTCTCCTCGCGGCGTTTAGCCTCCAACAGCTCTTTTTGCAGGGTGGCGATGTTCTTGTGACTCTCCTGACTGCTGCTCACCTGTGGGAGCCACCATAATCAGAGTCTCACATTTTTTTAAAAGTTTGTATGCAAAAATAGTGACCTGTACAAATAAAGTGGTTAAAAGTTATGCTGTTTTATTCAATGTGTTTGTTAACACTGGCCGGGGCCTCAGTTATTTTTGGGGCTCTCGAACCAAGGCCCCGAATCCATCCAATCAAAATCAATGACGCATAAACTTAGTTGATGAGATGGCGGTAATACATATTTTGGATCCTCACGTTCTCGGTACAGCTAAGTTCACTGTACATATCATGGAGCACAATGAAAGTTGAGCAGATCTGTTGCTTGGGGTGAATCGTTTTCATTTAAAGACCTGTCTTGGTGAAAAGATTTTGCTGATGGTGCAGAATTACTTTCTCTCGTCCCATAAAAAGCCTTCTCAAGAAGTACAGTGTTGTCCAAGAATCATATGTACTGCTAGAACGAGGCGCTAAAGAAATAAGAATAATAAGAATAAGAGTACTTTATTATCTCGAAGAGAGAAATTTATTTGTGGTACATTTATAACAAGTAGTACAAACAAGACAAAGACAAATTCTAAATGAACAAAGTATACACTACAAAATCTTTACACATAGCCCTTACATATCTCACACATAAACATCTTTTATGCACTGAGCGGCACTTACACATTCACACCCACCTAGACACAATTATACAAAATACTGATTGCACAGGTAAAGGGGGATAGGGGGAGGGGTTAGATTTGGGTATGCGTGGATGTACCTAAAGATTGCTTAGAGTGACGGATTTGGGGATGAAACTGTTCTGTAGTCTGAGTGTCCTAGCTCTATGCGTGCGGAGTCTGTGGCCAGAGGGAAGGAGTTCATAGAGGTGGGCAAGGACATGGAATCTGTCTGAAGCTATCCGCCTATCCTTTCTCACCACACGCTGTTCATACAGTGACTCCACACTTGCTTGCTTACTGCCAATCACCTTGCTGCAGATGTTTACCATTCGTGCCAGGACGTTCTTGTTCTTCACACTAAGACCTCCATACCAGCACACAGAACCGAAAGTGAAGACAGACTCGATGAAAGAGCAGTAGAAAGTTTGAAGGACAGAGGGTTTCAAATTCAGCTTTCTGAGCTGCTGAAGGCAGTAGATGCGTGACTGACATTTCTTGTGTATGAGGGTGGTGTTTGCATTAAAGGACAACTTATCATCTGTAACTGTTCCAAGGTACTTATACTCAGACACATGCTCAACAGACACACAATCAATCGTCAGAACTGGGACAGGGGTGTCCCAGCGGAGTCTCTGAAAGCAGACCTAGAGACAACAGTGGAGATGCTGTACCCACTGTTTGGAAAGATCTGGGAAGAGGAGGTGATGCCGGCTGACTGGAAGGAGGGGTACCTAATCAAGCTTCCCAAGAAAGGTGACCTCAGCAAGTGTTCCAACTACAGAGGAAATCACCTTGCTGTCAGTACCAGGAAAGGTCTTCAACAGGATCATCCTGGAGAGAATGAAGAGCTCCGTTGACCCCCAGCTGAGAGACCAGTAAGCAGGATTCAGGAAGAACCGATCATGTACAGACCAGATCGCCACTCTCCGCATCATCGTGGAACAGTCTCTGGAGTGGAGCTCCCCGCTGTACGTCAACTTTGTGGATTACGAGAAAGCATTTGACAGCGTGGACCGAGAGACTCTGTGGAAACTCCTACGACACTACGGTGTACCCACAAAGCTCGTCCGCCTGATCAAGAGTAGCTACGATGGCATGACATGTCGCGTGATCCATGAAGGGCAGTTCACCAGGGAGCTCCAGGTCAGAACTGGTGTCAGGCAGGGGTGTCTGCTGTCTCCGTTCCTCTTCCTACTGGCCGTAGACTGGGTCATGAAGATGACCACAGAGCACAGACGAAGTGGAATACAGTGGACACTGTGGACACAGCTTGATGACCTCAATTTTGCAGACGACTTGGCATTACTGTCCCACACTCATCAACAAATGCAGGACAAGACCACGAGGCTTGCTGACATCTCGTCCCAAGTGGGCCTCACCATTCACAAACAGAAAACAAAGACAATGAGGCTGAACGCAACCAGGGAAGAACCAGTCTTGCTTGCTGGCACCCCGTTGGAGGAGGTGGAGTCCTTCACCTATCTCGGGAGCATCATAGACAAAAAAGGCGGCACTGATGCAGATGTCAGAGCACGAATCGGTAAAGCCAGAGCAGCCTTTCTCCAGTTGAAAAAAGTGTGGAGTTCCAGAGAGCTGTCACAACACACCAAAGTCCGGATTTTCAACTCCAATGTAAAAGCAGAGACTTGGAGATTGACAAAAACCACAGTCAACAGAGTACAGACCTTCATGAACAGTTGCCTTAGAAGAATTTTGAAAATCCACTGGCCAGAGAAGATCAGCAACGTCAGACTCTGGGAGAGAACAGAGGAAAATTTAATAACAGCAGAGAATGAAATTGGGCGAAGAAGATGGGGATGGATCGGTCACAGTCTGAGAAAGCCAGCTTCCAGTATCACTAGGCAGGCATTGTCATGGAACCCCCAGGGAAAGAGGAAAAGAGGCAGGCCGAGAAACTCCTGGCGTCGAGACCTCCAAGCAGACATCAAGAGACTGGGAACCACCTGGAGTAGAATCGAAGGAGAAGCACAGGACAGGAGTTGCTGGAGGTCTCTCGTCGACGGCCTATACCCGGGTAGGGGTGACAGGAAGGAGGGGGGGACAGGGGCGGGGTTTCTTCGAAAATCTATCAGTAGTTCCTTGGTCTTACTCACATTTAGGTCTAGGAAATTATTTTTACACCAGACACTAAACCGTTCTACGTCTGCAAAGTAAGTTGCATCACTATTGGAGAGATCTTCTAAGGCAGTGTCATCCGAGTATTTCATAAGAAGGGTAGAGTCAGTGCCACTACAAGCGTTAGTGTAGAGTGTCAGCAGCACAGGGGAGAGAACTGTACGTTGAGGGGCGTCTATGGAAGTGGACCTAAGGGATGCAAGAGCTGTTTGAAAGCGGTCTGACTGGGTCCTGTTTACAAGGAAGTTGACAATCCATAAAATAAGCCTTGGAGTTACATTGTAACAGAGAAGTTTTTGAGCCATGAGATAGGGTTGTATAGTGTTGAAGGCTGAAAAAAAGTCTATAAAAAGAATGCATACAAAAGAGCCAGGTTTTTCTAAATGTGTATATGCATGGTGCAGGAGTGTGAGTGTGGCATCGTCTGTAATCTGTTCTGCTTGTATGCAAACTGGAAAGGATCTTGATAGGGCTTGACCTGATGGAGCAGTCTAGAAAGGACAACACGCTCAAAGCACTTCATTACTATAGAGGTGAGAGCTACGCAGCGATAGTCATCGAGTGTCTTGGGTTTGTCGTTCTTGGGGATGGGGCAGACAGTAGATGTTTTCCAGAGTCTAGGCACAATGGAATCCTTCAGAGACCAACTAAGCAAACGGCTAAAAACAACAGACATCCGACTGGCACATGATCTCAAAACACTTCCACAAATATTATCAGGGCCCACTGCTTTCTTAACATTCAGTTTGCTAAAAAGGTTCTCAATCACCTTCTTATCAGTGGTTAATTCATTAGTGAATAGTACATCAGTTTATGGTGGCACAGGAGTGCCAGGTAGGCAGCTTTTCTGGTTCCTTCCTTTCCTTTTTAATATTTCTGTTGTTCAGCACCATGCCCCAACCCTTATGCATTTTTAACATAGCCGGGACTTCAAGCACTGCACCTTGATCTAAGTAGGTACTCCAAGCCTTCTTTGCATGACTAAGCGTGACCTAAATTTCACCCATTTTCCATCACTGATGTTAACCAAAATACGCTGCATATATCAATAAGATGTATACTGTGTTGTAGTATGGTGTCTACTCTTTGTGTTCATGTGTGTTTCTGTGCTTATTTTTACATGTTTAGTACTTTATGTGTTTTTACTGGCGTATCTATTGTTCATGACTTGCCGCGGCAGCACAGCATGCACGCGTTGTTCATAGCACACATCGGCTTTTCAATCACCTCACATGTCGCGTCGAAGCGACACAGGCTAAAAATAGCTAGCCAGTTAGGTAGAGTAGAGCTAGCCCTTCATTTTCGTATAATTTATTTTTGCATACGATCAAGGGAACATATTCAAATTTCAAGTAGAAAAGTTTCAACGTAATATTCTCACGCTTCTACAAAACAGACCTGAGCGAAAAATATATGCCTAAAATTGTCAATCAATTTTCTATATTATTGCAAAGTTTTGTATATATTCATTACTTTGACTCCGCATGCGAAGCAAAAGAGCGCACACGCTGCCTCTGTGTACGAGCTAATGCGTTCGGAGAATGGCGTGCACAAACGATAGCGAGGCTGTAGTTGTACCATGTGCTTCGGCGAATATATATCGTCAGTTTAGCCAATCTACCAACTTCAGATGAAAATATCAATATGTAATATTATTTTTTGATTGATCTGTACATTGCTAAGTTTTAGATTTGCTTTTCAATTGTATTCAAAGTGTTTCTTTTGAGCAAGCAGCGGTGCTGTCTTGTAAACAAAGCGTGTTGGGTTATCATCGGAAATACCAAATATAATTTTCTCTTTCACAAGAAAGTATGAATCAAACATTATTACTTTTATAAAAGATGTTAAGGTACGTTTATATTTAAGTCATTATCTTCTGGCCTTCATAGGCTTTGAGATAAAGTTATTTTTGTGAAGTCACGTGACCTGCTTGTTCTCTGTCTGCTACTAGTACTACCGTGTGATGAAGTACTTTCTTTTTGAGATCAGTGTGTAGTTTTCTGTCCGTGATTTGTATAGTCAAGCAAATTTCACGCAAGTGTTAATACTATAATCCAACAATTTAAATAGTTGAAATTGCTGGTGATCAATTTTGTGTTGTTTGTCAATTTATTTTATTTATTTATTTATTTATTTATTTTTTTATATTATTTTTTTTGGGGGGTGAGGTGGGGGAGGAGGGTGATGACAAAATCTTTTCCTCTTTGTTTGTAGTCTATCCTGTTCCATTATCCTGATAATTGTGATGTTTAAATCGTTTTTCTATCTTACTTACAACCCAAGATATGATTTTTTTTGTGTTTGTTAATTTTCAGCCATCAAAATCAGTGATTTTACTAAGTTTGAAGATCATTTTCAGCAAGATGCCCTTGTTCAAGAGCCTCAAAAAAAACTAGGCTGTCACAGATTACTAAAAAGTTGATTGTAGTAGAATTTAGTATCATTATCACTATAAGGTTGGTTCTGTGAAATTCCAGAAATGCCAAATCATTCAATTTTCACTGTCGCCAAAAAGGCGTGCAAAAAAAACAAAACAAATTAATTCATAACATTTGATCTAATTGTCCGATTATTTTCAACTTGATATCATTGGAATTAGAAAAATTAGACCTATCTGGAAAACATTTACAAAAGTGATCATGTAACTTAAAAAAATCACTTTGGAGTACCTAATCTAAGAGTTAGGTGTTTGTCAAACAAGAAAATTACTCACCTCATTCATCTGCTGCCTTCTTTGTCGTTCAAGCAACTCAGCCTCCTTGGCTTGAAGTTCCCTTTCTTTGGCTTCAATCTCAGCCTGCAGACAGACCAAACGCGCATACAGATGACTTCATTTAACCCTTTGGGTGTCAGTAGCGGTTTTAGTCCCAATGATTACTACAGGAATCATTGCGACTAAAACCGCTGTCGACATCCAAAGAGTTAAAACAATGTCAGATACAACAAAAGTCAGAGGCCTCCACACAGTTTCTTAATTAACCCATTACATCATGAGGCTGACTCTTATACAATTTGCTTATTGTCCTTTGAAAGCTACATTGCTGATTAGGCGATAAATCAACCATTTCAGTTCAAGGGGATGCCAGAATAGCTTGGTGCCTCAGGCACCAAGCTATCTGGCACCACCCTTGAACTGTCGCAGTCAAATTTAGTTCAAGCAATATTGTATCAGGATGAAAAGGGTTAACTTATAACAAACTTCGGATACAACATGCAAAGTCAGGTCCCCTGGTGTCTTGCTACATCTGAAGTTCACTGTACAGTTAGCAAGCCACAAAATATCTGATGGTACAAAACACACACACCACAATGCGCAATAGCTAGCGAGATCTTTTAACCAAAGTTTATAATGTTCAAAAACTATTTGAGAAATCCGTACCTGTTTGTTGCGTTTCTTCTCCTCCCTGAAACAGAAAACAAATAACGTTACTGATCTCTTTGTCCTCACTGGCAAAAGCATCAGCATGAAAGCACAAGGCTTTCCATTAACGGTAAATTCTCAGACACATTTTGACCAGGACGGGAAAAAGATATCTGTCTGTCTCCAGGATAGACAAATCTTGAGAAAAAAAAAAGTATTTTTCTCTAAAATGTATTTTTTCGAAAAATACTTACCGATGGCATTACTTAGTGGAAGATACACTTAGCTTAACGATTTTAGCCTAAAAATCGTTGTGTATACATACACAACCAGGGAGGCGACTCCCGGAGCCATTTCCAGGGCCCTGAGTAGCCTCCCTTCCCTCCTCATCCGGGCATGTGCAGGTGTCACGCCAGTTGAATGCTAAAGGGTAGTCGGGAGGGCCATTCAAGTAATGCCATCGAAAGTATTTTTCGAAAAAATACATTTTAGAGAAAAATACATTTGTTTCCTCAAAATACATTACCGATGGCATTCTCTTGGCTGGACTTCGCGAACGAAGATTTTATAGGAGTTGCCCACGACGTCTGCAGGCTTGTTCGTGGCTGCGGAGGCCAATCCGGGACAGGCAGGTTCGACCGCAGTGGCTGCAGGGGAAGGTATGGCCAGAGTTCTGAGTTGCGGCATCTCTGTTCTTTCTCCTGAGCCGCTTGTCCTTAAGGCTAGCTCTGCGAGAGTCCTCAAAGGAGACAGCTGCCTTGTAAATAGTGGAGCGCCAGGTGTCACGGTCCACAGCAAGCGAAGACCACTGGTGGTGGTCGATTTGGCAGGCACTAAGTGACTTCTTGAGACAGTCTTTGTATCTCTTCTTTGGTGCCCCTCTGTCACGGTGTCCAGTAGCAAGCTCGCCGAACAGGGTGATCTTTGGTAGGCGATGATCCTCCATCCTGGAGACATGCCCCGCCCAGCGGAGCTGTGTCCGCAGCAGCAAAGCCTCGATGCTCACGGTTTCAGCCTGTTCAAGGACCTCGACATTGGTGACATAGTCACTCCAGTGAATGCCCAGGATGGTACGCAGGCAGCGCTGGTGGAAGCGTTCGAGGAGTCGTAGTTGGCTGCGGTAGAGGGCCCAGGACTCGGAACCATACAGCAGGGTGGTGAGGACCACAGCTCTGTACACGCTGATCTTGGTGCCTGTTTTCAGCTGTTGATTGTGCCACACCCGCTTGAAAAGTCGCCCGAAAGCGCTGTTCGCTTTTGCCAGCCTGCTGTCAAGCTCCTTGTCCAGCTTGGCGTCCGACGTGATAATGCAGCCAAGGTAAGTAAACTGGTGCACTGACTTTAGTTCAGACTCGCCGATGGTGATGTGAGGAGGGCGATACACTGTCTTGGGTGCCGGCTGATGGAGGACCTCTGTCTTTTTCAGACTGACCTCGAGTCCAAAGAGCTGGGCAGCGTCTGCGAAGCAGGACGTGATGCGCTGCAGGGCTCTCTCTGTGTGTGCAACGAGGGCAGCATCATCAGCAAAAAGCAGCTCACGGATCAGTTGGTCTAGGGTTTTCGTGTGGGCCTGCAATCATCTGAGGTTGAACAGGCTGCCATCGAGACGATACCTGATGTACACTGCATCGTCATCATCGAGGTCCACTGTGGCCTGCTTCAACATCATGCTAAAAAAGATGGTGAAGAGGGTCGGTGCCAGCACGCAGCCCTGCTTTACGCCGTTGAGAATGGGGAATGGTTCTGAGAGGTCATTGTTGAGTCTGACCTGACCTTGCTGGTCCTCGTGTAGCTGGACAATCATGTTGAGGAACTTTGGGGGACAGCCAAGTCGCTCCAGGATCTGCCACATGCCTTGCCTGCTCACAGTGTCGAACGCTTTTGTTAGGTTGACAAACGTTACGTACAGCCCTTTGTTCTGCTCGCGGCACTTCTCCTGTAGCTGTCTCAGCACAAAGACCATATCGGTGGTGCTCCTGTTTGCTCTGAAGCCACACTGGCCCTCTGGGAGTTGGTCTTCAGCGATGGCAGGTACCAGCCGATTCAGGAGCAGCCTTGCAAGGATTTTTCCAGCAATGGACAGCAGTGTAATTCCCCGATAGTTGGAACAGTCAGACTTCTCACCTTTGTTCTTGTACAGGGTGATAACGACTGCATCACGGAGATCCTTTGGTAGTGTTCCTTCCTCCCAGCAGCATAGAAAGAGGCCATGGAGCTTGTTGTGCAGTGCTGTGCCTCCATGTTTCCAGATCTCTGGCGGTATTCCATCAATGCCTGCTGCTTTGCCACTCTTGAGCTGGTGGATGGCTGTGAGGGTCTCTTCAGCGGTGGGCGGTTCGTCCAATTCAACCTTTACTGGGAGGTGTGGGATTTGTAGGACGACTGCTTCTTGAACAGTGCGCTCAGCGCTGAAGAGGCTCTGAAAGTATTCCGACCAGCGGTTCAAGATAGAGGTATTATCTGTGAGGAGTGCCTGGCCATTCGTGCTTCGCAGGGGACTTTGTACCAGGTGCCTGGGGCCATACACTGCTGACTGCTTTCAGTGCTTCGTAGAAGCCCCTGTAGTCACCATTGTCAGCACAAAGCTGGGTCCTCTGTGCAAGTCTGGTCCACCACTCATTCTGGAGATCTCTGAGCTTGCGCTGGAGACTGCTGCAGACGAGGCGGAAGGCAGACTTCTTCACAGGGCAGGAAGGCTGGGCTAGGTGGGCCTGATGGGCGGCTCTTTTTTTGGCTAGGTGTTCCTGGATCTCTACATCGTTTTCGTCAAACCAGTCTTTGTTCTTCTTTCTGGCGAAACCCAAGACTTCTGCAGAGGATTTTGCAATAGCAGTTTTCAGTTCTTCCCAAAGTGTTTCAGGGGAGGAGTCTGCTGGGTCCGCTGTGTCTTTGAGCCTGCGCTGTAAATCTGTCTGAAAGGCAGCTTTCACGTCGTCACGCTGAAGGCTCGCAACATCAAGCTTTTTCTTGGGGGGCCCCCATTTCTTGGGTTTTGGCTTGAAGTGGAGCCTGAGTTTGCAGCGGACAAGGCGGTGGTCAGTGTGGCACTCTGCGCTGGGCATCACTCTGGTGAGGAGGACGTCACTGCGGTCCCTCTGACGCACTAGGACATAGTCGATAAGGTGCCAGTGCTTGGAGCGAGGATGCATCCAGGTGGTCTTTCGACTGTCCTTTTGCTGAAAAGTAGTGTTGGTGATGACCAGTTGCTGCTCTGCACAGAACTCCAACAGTAGGCGGCCATTGTCATTGCAGTTCCCCACGCCATGCTTGCCGAGGACTCCTTTCCAGGCTTCAGAGTCCTGGCCCACTCTGGCGTTGAAGTCGCCAAAGATGATGACTTTGTCGTCTGCAGGGGTGCTCTGTATGAGGCTGCGCAGGTCAGTGTAAAACTTGTCCTTTTCAGCAGGCTCTGCCAAGAGGGTTGGGGAGTACACACTGAGAAGGGTGACGTGTTGCTGGTGTCTCAGTGGGAGGCGCATGGACATGATGCGGTCTGAATGACCCGTTGGTAGGTTTTCCAGCTTAGTCGCAATGGAGGTCTTGACCATGAAACCCACGCCTGAGAGCCGTCTTTCTGATGCAGGCCTGCCTGACCAGTAGAGGGTGTACCCAGCGCCAAGTTCTTGGAGGCTGCCTTCGTCCGGAAGGCGTACTTCGCTGAGCGCGGCGATGTCAATGTTTAACCTCCGCAATTCATGGGCAATGAGGGCGGAGCGACGTTCGGGGCGTCCGCTGTCTGCTTTGTCGAGCATGGTTCGGATGTTCCAGCATGCTACGTTGAGTCCGGTCGTGGTCGTCATCAGAGTGGATCCGTTATTCTTTCTTGTTTTTTGACCGCATGAGAAGATGCCCGTTGACCGCGGCTAGCCAACTGGGGTTGCGAGGGGACGAGCTTTGGTTAGGCCACCTTTTCTAGGCCCCTCTCCGTGTGGAGCAAGCAGTGATGTCCCTAGAGAAGGCTGCTTGGTCGTTCAGGGTGTGCCGAGTGATGTTGTCATCCCCAGGTCAACATCAGGCGACCAATATCCTGAACCGCCTGCATGCAGGTTTGAGACTGCGGCTTCCAGTGACATCTTTCACCTGCCGTTTCGCCCCTCGCCCATCGCTACAGGACTTGGAATGGTCAGTGTCATGGTCCGTGGACGTTTCCTAAAGCCTGCGCGGTGGAGCTTTTTGGTGGAGTGCAGTGTGCGCAGTACTGGCCCCACCCTTTAAACCCTTGGTTCATCTGCCATGGCCTAGCAAGCTGGGACGATGGCATCGAGGTCCTCGGGTTGTAGGTTTTATATCAGACTGTCCTTGTCCTAGTCTCTGGCTCAAAAGCCTTCCCCGGAGACACGGGGGCTTTGATGTCAGGGGTTTCCTCCCTTAGCCTTTCCGCAGCCAAGCGGCCAGGCCTGCAAGGCAGCAGGCGACTCGTGGAGGGCGGGGTCGTCTATGTCCCGTGCAGATGTGAACATCTGCCCACTGCCCATGGCATTACTTAGTGGAAGAATAGCGAAAAGGAGGAGGGTGCCGCCCGCTAGATCCTGTGATCGTTCGTGCTTAACGGTCGCGAACAGGAGCAACCTCCCGACGATTTCGGCTAAGCGTACCTTACGGCGTCGGAGGGAGTGTTGCTCTGCAGCGATGTCCCCCACCATGGCCAGATTGTCCCGCTGGCTCATAAGGTCACAGAGGTAGAAGCGGGCAAAGGTGGAATTGGCCCGCCACCCAAAAGCCGCCACAATGGCGCAGTTCCGATCGAACGCAACACTGGTGGAGACAGCACGGACCTCATGTGCACGTATACACAGCGTCTTAGCACCTGCCAGAGAGAGCTCCTCGTAGGCAGAATGGATGACCCAATGCAGCCACGAGGAGATCGTCTGCGCCGAAATGTCATGCCTGCCAGGGGAAAGCGCCAGGAAGAGGAGGGTCCGGCCACGCTCGATAGGTTTTGTCCTGCGCAGGTAAACTCCAGGTAAACTCATAGCGCCCGGACAGGGTCCTGACGGCGGGAGTCCTGAGTCTGGTCGGGTTCCCTGAGGGGACGCAGGGTGATGACTGGAGCCTTCGGCGGGATTCGTGAGGAGGTGTACAGAGCCATCGGCCCTGAGCTGAAGACAGGTTGGGTCCATAAAAAGCGCATGTAATTCATTAACTCTGGACACCATGGCAAACGCTAGTAGGAAGCAGGTCTTCCGGGTGACATTCACCATGCTAGCCAAGGTCAGTGGCTCGAACTTGCTAGAATTTAGCCAGGTAAGGACCCAGGCTCGAAATTCCGCATAAGTTCCGAAAGGTCCGAGCAGGCCCCAGGGTATGGGAGGCCCAAATGGCAGTGTCTGCGATCATGGAGAGGTATCCTCGAATGGTAATGGGGGCCAGATTCTTCCCTCGAAACGGCCACAGGAAGGAATCTGCAAGCTGGGGCGACATCAGCGCTGTGGGGGGAAGTCGCTCCGTCTCGCACAAATCCCAGAAGACTCGCCACTTCGTTTCATACACACGGAGGGTGGAAGATTTGCGGGCCGCAGCGATAGCCTGCTTCTGGATGTACGCGACGACCGTGGCATTGTCGGACATGATGAGGACTTCTTGACGGCAAAGCCGAAACTACCAATGGTCGAGGGCCAACTTCAACTCCAGCCAATTGATGTGTCTGTCCGAAAACTCTGGGGGCCACAGGCCTGAGGCGGCGGAGAAATCAAGCAGGAGGTGCACGCCCCAGGCAGAGCGGCTGGCGTCAGTGCAGAGGGAGAGTCGTGGCGGGGGGGAGGAGAGGGGGACCCCCGAATGAAGCCAGCAGGGATCCACCCACTGCTGGAGGTGGGCTTGGACGAGCGGGAGGGCAGGGATCGGGGCCGCGAGGTCGCGGGAGGACAGGCGCCAATGGGCAAGGAGGTGGAGTTGAAGAGGGCGCGAGTAGAGCCGCCCCAGGGGCAACAGGTCCGTGGCTGTGTTCAAGAGACCCAGCAGTTGTAACCAAACCCGTGCCGGGACTTCATCCGCGCTGGAGACCCAGCGGGTGAACTCCACCAACTTCGCGACACCCGCCTCCGGCAGTCGCACGAGGTTGCAGTCAGTCCAGAACTCCATGCCAAGATGCACGAACCGGCGGGACGGAGATAGATCGGACTTTCCGCCATTGACTAGGAAGCTGAGGCAACGAAGAATAGCGAGAAACGCGTCCCGATTCGTGGTGAATGAGGCGGAGTCCTGGTTCCGGAGAAGGAGATTGTCCAAATAGTTGGAGGTGGGGCTGGAGGAGGTCTGGCGAGCCTTGGCGACCACCGCATCCACAATTGGGTGAACACACACGGGCTGAGGTTGAGGCCGAAGGGGAGAACCCGGAACTGGTAGACCGGCCCGCAATAGGCGAAGCGTAGGAACCGCCTGGAGGCTGGGTGCACAAGGACGTGAAGATAGGCATCGGCCAGATCGAGGCTGATGGCAAAGTCCATGGGGCGCACAGCGGCCTTTAGGGCCCACGCTGTCTCCATCCGAAAAGAGGGAGCGAAGATAAAGCTGTTGAGGGCCGACAGGTCGATGATAGGGCGCCAGCGACTGCCCGGCTTCGGAAACACAAAGAGGCGGCTGTAAAATGTATTTTTCTTTAAAATGAATTTTTTGGAAAAATACTTACCGATGGTATTACTAATAGGAATGGTTTCTTAGCTAGTCTAATTTTAGCCCAAAATTGTTGTGTACGAGTATGGTCATGATCGCAGGTGAGGGGCGCCATAGCCTAGGCGGAAACCCTTCCGGTTCAACCGCGCATGCGCTACAGCGCTTAATACCCCAGTCAGTTTCTTTAGCGGACCAGCGGCAAGCGGGGCAGGTGGGAGGGACCTTCGAGTAATACCATCGGTAAGTATTTTTTTAAAAATTCATTTTAAAGAAAAATACATTTGTTTTCTCAAAACACATTACCGATGGTATTACTAATAGGAAGAATCCCGAAGAGGAGGCGGGTCCCGCTATAACACCCCTACCCCCTGCCACCAAGGCTACTAGAGCCGCCCTCCCCAAGCAACCTCCCTCTAATTTTAGCAAAGATACCTACGGCACCTAGGGCGCCGGGAGGGAGTGTTGCGCCGCCACGATGTCCCCCACCAGCGAAAGGTTCTGGAGAGGTCCCTCAGGTAGAAGCGTGCGAAGGTGTTCTCCGCTCACCAACCCACGGCCGCCACAATATCTTTGATAGCACAGTTGCGGTCGAATGCTAGGCTTGCGGCCATGGCTCTGATCTCGTGCGCCCTGATGTTCATGCGTTTGGCTGTATCAGGGGCGAGTTCCTGGTAGGCAGATCGTATCACCCACCGAAGTCAGGAGGATATTGTCTGGGCTGAGATGTCATTTCTACCTGGGGACAGAGGGAGAAAAAGGCGGGTGCGTCTCCTGCGTAGCGGCTTGGTCCGGCGCAGGTACAAACGTAAGGTTCGCACCGGGTCCTGTTGTCTGGACTCAAGGGTGGAGCCTGGGTCTCTTAATGGTTGTATGGTGACCAGTTGAGGGGCAGCCAAAGGAGATCTGGTCTTGGCTAGAAAGGCCGGGTCGGGTAGCAGCTGAACCGAACCGTCCGCCCGGAACTGCAAACAGGCGGGGCGTGCAGAAAGGGCGTGCAGCTCGCTGACCCTGGAGGCCGACGCGAGGGCCATAAAGTCTTTCGTGTCACGTCTGGTAGTCATGCCAACTGGATCGGCTCGAAGCGGGCCGGGCTGAGCCAAGTAAGTACCCAAGGCAGGTCCCATCGCGGCACCAGGGAGCGCAGAGTGGGACGTTGTAGACCGAAGTGGGCCATCAGGTCGGCAAGGTCTTTGCAGGAATCCGGGTCAGGCCGCCCCAGATGCCTGTACGTGTCAGCGATCATGGCCAGGTAGCCCCGGATGGTGATCGGTGCTAACCGCTGGTCGTTGAACAGCTCTACGATGGGGTAGAGTCGTCTGTCGTCACACCAGGCGCAGAGTACTCTCCACTTGCCTTTGTAGACTCGTCTGGTCGAGGATCTGCGGGCTGTAGCGATCGCGTCCACTGCCACACCTGAGAAGTCTCTAGCGGAGAGGGATTGCCGGACAACCTCCAGGTGTGGAGGAGACGCTCAGGGCACGGGTGGTACAGCGCCTGCCGTGGTTGCTTGAGCATCGTGCGCAGTGTGGGGAGCGGTACCAGGGGGGCCGTGGCGAGTTTCAGGAGGTCGGTCGTCCACAACTTGGTCCAGCAAAACGGAGCCACCAGGAACAGGATCGCGTTGCACCCTCTAAGCTTGAGTAGAACCTTGGGGACAAGCACCGTCGGGGGGTAGGCGTAGGCGACCAGACCTTCCCAAGGGATGGAGAGAGCGTCAACTGCCCAGGCCAGAGGGTCAGGAATGGGCGAGACAAAGAGAGGGATCTGGCGATTCCATCTCGTGGTGAAGAGGTCGACCATGGGTGTCTCCCAGGCTGCGCCGATCATTCGAAAAATGTCTGGACGCAGCAACCACTCGGTATGGAGAAGCTGACCGCGTCGGGAGAGGGAGTCGGCTAGCACATTCAGATGACCCGGAATGTGATGCGCGTGAAGAGTGATGTCCCGATGTCCAGTTCTGTGAGTGGCCCGCATACCACGACTGACGAAAGGAGATATCCAAACCTGCCGGCCATCTGGAGTCCGAAAAGAATCCCGAAGGATCACAGGCCCCTTGCGTGAGATGAGTGAAGAACATGTCACGTAGCTCTCGGAAGCCCGGCGGCTGGGGAAGAGACTTTAACTGCTTGGCCTATCGCTCGGCGTCGACAAAGGCGGAGGCCTTCCTCTTATGCAGGGGGAAGGGGGGGGGGGGGGGCAGTCATCTGCGGGGAGGCAGGCAGCAATGAGCGAGCCACTTCGTCCAGGGCCCGTAGAATCTCCAACCTGTGTCCGACGGAAAAAGGCTGTAACTCCTCGTCACCGCGCGATAGGCCGGACATGGCGGGGCTGGTCTCTCGGAGGAGCACTGACACCGACTCTTCCGGGTTCAAGCTCAGGGCGTCATCCTCTGCAGGCACAGCGCGGGGGGCTAAGTCCAATACCTGATGAGGAGAGAGACTCACACCGGTGTAGTCCCGGGAGGTGATCATCGCCCTGGGAGGAGTCCTTCTCACACGGGAGCGGTGTCGAATGGGCCACACTGAGGAATGGTCCAGTGAAGAGTTCCGCGACGAGAGCGAAGCACGTCGGGGTCTGCTGTGCCGCTGAGAGCGGTCGCGGCAGGTAGAACTGCGATGCCTGGAACGGGGGCGGTGTCGTGGGGACACAGAATGCCTACAACGGCGCGACACTGAACAGTGAGTCGAGTCGTACCTTGAACACGTCCGCAAGGGTCGGCTGGAATCCGAGCGGCAGGAAGAATTCCGCTGGCGAGTCGACCTGTCCCTTGAGCGCGACCGACGACGAGAAGTGGGAGTCCGCTCGGGGCAAAGACGGGGCGTGCTGTCTCGGAGTGAAGCTGTGCTGTGTCTATGGCTTCGTGTCCGAGAGCGGGAGCGTGACTGGCGAGCAGGTCTGTCCGGTCTAGGCATCCTCACGCTAAGACTGGGTCGGGGCGCCGAGGCTCTGCGCTGGTCTCCAGCGGCGGACGAGAAGGGGGGAGCGGCTGGCCCAAGCTGTGGTGTGTGCCGGTCGCCGACCTGGTAGGCTACACTCTTGGGCTCCGTGACGTCTACCGGCGCTGGGGCCCGTACCTGTTTCTTATTTTGTGGCAATAAGGGTGTCACCACTGGGTAGCGACCACTCGACGGGACTGTGGTGGATACAGGTGCTTTGTCTCGAGGCTTAGCTGGTAGCACTCGAGAATCCTTAACCGAACAGCGACCACTCGACGGGACTGTGGTGGATGCCGGTATTAGAGCCCGAGCTCGCGGCCGAAGCCGCGGAGTAGCAGGCTCTAACCCTCCGGTAAGGGCCACTCAACGGGTCTGTGGCGCGTACCGGGGATGGATCATTCCCCTGTTCTGGTGTTGGGCATTCTCGGCCGTAGAAGCTCAGGAGCCGGGTCCACTGTTCTTCCGGCCATGGGGTGCAGGCCGGGCACGGGTGGGTGGAGGCACATCCGGAACAGGTCAGGCAAACGGTATGCTCGTCACTAGGCCACTGGAACTCCCTACATCGCGTGCAGGTGCGGACTTGCCAACTGCAAAACATATGGTACAATGACATGCGAGCGAGCGTGCCCCCATGGGCCCGCAATACGAATCCGCGCATACGAGCGAAGTTTCAGCGTACGGCTTATGCCGAGGCCCAGCGCTCTACCCCCACCCTTGAGCGCCAGACGTAGGCAATAACCGGGGTTTTACCTTGCCATCCGAATAAGGTGGGCACCAACACAGGTCCGAAGACCAACCAACCAACCACCGCGGAGTCCAGGCGACCCGGAGGAGGGCAGGCTCAACACAGCCCCGGTCGGTGACAAGGGTCCACGCAGGCGCCGCTGGCACGAACGAGCTAGTCACTAGAAACGCCGCCGAAGGCACCAGGAAGTGGCCACTAACACCAGACACCCTGTAGTCCTAACGTGACACAGAGAGTTCAGGGTACACGAAGTGCGAACACCACGAACAGTCTTGCCCCGCTGCGCGAGGGCCAAGAACACACACAGGCTGCAACACGACCGATCTAACCATGAGACTAACGAGGAAATCCCACAGGCAACGTCCAAGCCTAAAACCGGCACTTCGAGGCTAGCCTGTAAAGCAGGCAAAGTTCCGGACACACAAGTGCGAAGCCACAATGGCCAGATTGGCCACTATGCGTGTGAGCACAGTTCACCAGACGTCGCTGTTTCGTCAGTCCTAATTCTCACAAACACTGATGAGGAAGTCCAACGCGAAAGTGTCCGAGCCTAACACCTGCAAGGCGAAGGGTAACAGCTTGCAAACCCCAAGGCCGGTTTCCACAGATCATACAGTCCAAGCTAGAGTCATCGACGTACACAACTTTACAGTAACTAGCAAAGAAACTGACTGGGGTATTAAGCGCTGTAGCGCATGCGCGGTTGAACCGAAAGGGAGGCTACCCGGGTTTCCACCTAGGCTATGGCGCCCCTCACCTGCCATCATGACCATACTCATACACAACAATTTTGGGCTAAAATTAGACTAGCTAAGAAACCATTCCTCTTAGTAATACCATCGGTAATGTGTTTTGAGAAAACAAAAGCTTCTCAAGTCCGCGATCTCATCCTGCAAGACGCACGCCTTGATTTGGTCGCCTGGAACGCGTGTCCAAACAGGGGTCTGGCGGAGGGGAGGGGGGCGCTGGATGGAAATCCGCAGGCCCTCCGTCACAGTAGCGAGCACCCAAGGGTCGTCCGGCAACAGCGACCGCCACTTGTCGCTGTGCAGGGTGAGCTGCCCGCCGACTGGGCGCTCCTGGGACGTCGGTGGGGGTGGGGAAGGGAAAGAGTCAGCGGGCCCTGCCCCGCCCAGCTCTGTGGGCAAGCGAGGACCAGGCGGGGGCAGCGGGGGGGCGGGAGCTCAAAGGCGGGAGAAGGAAGGATGGCTGGAGGGGCCAGCTGAAGTCCTAAGGGCAGGCCGGGGTAGGGTCTGAAGGACCTCAGGTCTGCGACCCACTGCCCTAAAGGAAGCCGGAAAGGGAGCCGCAGCAGCCCAGGGGGTGGAGGGCCAGGACTACTTAAAGGTCTCCTGCACGGTCTGCAAAGTGGGGCCGAAGAGGAGGGGGCCCCCGATCGGCACGACAGAGCTGGACACGGGCGGCCGCAGGAAGAAGGGGGCACAGATCCAGCACAGCATCGCGGCGCATGAGGTCACAGTTCGCGGCCGCAGCGATGGCGTTGGTGGATGCATGGTGAGCCACCCGGTTAGCCACGACCGCCATGGTCTGGATGTCCTGTCGGGGATCTACATCCGGGTGCTCCAGGGACTCCTCGACGCAGTAGAGCATGGCCTGCATAGCTAATTCCAGAAACCCCGAAAGGCGAGGGATTTGCGGACCAAGGTTGCCGTGTTGTTGAGTCCGCTGGAGATGCAGCGCCGAAGAGCCTTCCAGGTAGCAAGCAGCGTCTCTGCGGCTGGGTCCACCGGCGGGAGGGGGCAGACAAACGACTGGGAGTGAACCGCATACCAGTGCTGTCAGAAGCGGATATCAACGCCCGCCGGCCAGCGGGCGTCAGAGAAGGAGCCTTTGTCCGAGTGCAAACCCTGCTGAAGCTGAGCCTTGAACGCGTCCATTAAATCCCGAAACCCGGTGGGTTGAGGAAGGGACTTGAACTTCTTGGTTAACCGCGGCGCGTCCACAAGGGCGGAAGCCATCCTTTTCATCGACGGAGACGGGGGCAGATGTCTGGAGGCAGAAAACGGGCGATGAGTCGAGAGGCCACATTGAGGGCGCGCGAAGTCTCCGAGCCTGCCGGGGGTGGCGGGTGCAGGGGAAACCACGCGATGATGCAAGGGACCGGACGCTGCCACGGGAATCCAGGGACGCGGAACGGTCTGAGCGGGAGGGAGAGAGGAGAGCAGAAGCCGAGTCCTCCGGGTGGAGGCTGAGGGTGTCACTGGCGTCCTCGAGGGCTAGAGGGGAGCGCAGGGAAGGGAGGGGGGGGGGTGGTCGGAGGGTGTCCGATCCCGGCAGGTGCGCACCAGGGGGGAACGGACGACACTAGGAGAGGCGGGGACAACGCAGTGCGCTGAATGGGGGATAAGGATCTGTCCTGAAGGCTGCAGAGCTCCCGCTGATCGCACAGAGGAGCTCCGGATATCACAGGAAGGTCTGTGCTGAAGCACAGCCGGGTCCCATCGCTGGTCGCTGGCGGTGGAACCGCGCTGAAGCACGGCAGAGCACCGCACGTCACGGGACAAAGGTCTGTGCTGAAGCACAGCTGAGTCCCGTCGCTCGTCAACCACTAACCTGGTCTGAAGACCAGCAGGCCGCTCTCGGTCGCGGGGCACCGACCTGTGCTGAAGCCAGAGTGGGTCCCATTGAACTCCGGCATCCATTCCGTAGCGCAGGGGGTCCGGAAGGCGGGCCAGATGCGAGGGGTCTCGGGCCGCCGCCCAGTGCCGGGAGTCCAAACGGACCGGGGAACGAGACACCGAGACCGACGGAAAGCGAGAGCGTTGAATCGAGTGAACCGTGGAACAAACCAACGGCCGGAGGTCCGAAAGGCCATCAGGCAAAGTCTCCGTAGCCCGGCGTTTCGAAGGAGGCAAGATCGTGGGGGCTAAAACAGGCACGGCAGGCCGCATGTGGTGGGAAGCGAGTCCCACGATATTCGAAGTCGCCCGCACTGAGGGGGCGGGGAAGCCGGCGGAAGTGGGGGCTCTCGGGAGGTAGACAAGCAGTCATGTCGGTAGAACTCCCACAACTGGGACCACCGTTCCTCCTTCCACGAAGCGCTTCTCTCGCACGGCCGTGCGGAGGAGCAGCCCAAGCAAGGGAGGCACAAGGCGTGAGAATCAGAGGGCCACTGAAACCCTTTACATCGCCAGCAGGTACCAAGCTGTGCGCTGGAACAGAAAACAAAAGGCATGAGAGATAAGGCACGTGGCCCGATCAAGGAAAGGGCCACGTGAGCGAAACGGGTGCCGTACAGGGTCGTCTTTGTGAATGAATGAGCCGTATTCAAGGAGTGCGCCAGCCGGTCACAAACCCGACGGGCCGAAGCATGCCCCAAGACCTTACCTGGCCATATCCCAAGCGACGGAAGGTAAGCAAGGAGGCTCAGAATGACACACCAACCACAGGTAGTCCGCGCAGAAGCAAAATGGCACCACGTGGTCCCACAAGAACACAAAAGCACACCGCCACACCAAACACAAATAGTCCAAGCAAAAGCACAAGGCACCACGTAATTCCAAGGAAACACATGCGAGCACAAGGCACCGGTGGAGAAGAACGAGGAAAATCCAAGAAAAATTCATTTTTCTTTAAAAGGTATTTTTTCGAAAAATACTTACCGATGACATGACTATAAGGAGTGTCTACTCCTTGCTCAATTCTAGCCTAAGAACCGGTTGTGCCACACAACCCGGGAAGCACTCGGGGATCCCGTAGAGGGACCGAGAGTTGTCTCCCGCTCCTACCCATCAGGCCTGTTCACGTGTGAACTCCAGTCACGAAGTTAGGCTCACCCGCGGCAAGCGGGGCAGGTGGGAGGGTCCTTCGAGTCATGTCATCGGTAAGTATTTTTCGAAAAAATACCTTTTAAAGAAAAATGAATTTGTTTCTTCAAAAACATTACCGATGACATGACTATAAGGAGAATGCCGAACAGGAGGAGGGTGCCGCACGTCTAGAGTGTTTTCTAGGATCATGACCCCCTCCTCCCCTCGGACACTCTATAGTCCCCAAAAGGTGCATACCTACGGCGCCTGCGGCGCCGGGAGGGAGTGTTGTGCCGCCGTGATTCCTCCCAAGAGGGCGAGGTTGTCTCGCTGCCCGGCCAGATCCCGTAGGTAGAAGCGGGCGAAAGTGGATTCCGACCGCCAGCCCACTGCAGCCACGATGTCCTTGACAGCGCAGTTCCTGTCAAAGGCGACGCTTGTGGCCATAGCTCGTACTTCGTGCGCCCGAATTCGTAACCTCTTCGCTCCCTGTGGGGAGAGCTCGGCGTAGGCTGAGCGGATGACCCAGCGTAGCCATGAAGAGATTGTCTGGGCAGTAATGTCATTTCTGCCAGGTCGTAAGGGTAGGAAGAGGCGTGAGCGTCCTCTCCTGACTGCTTTGGTGCGGCGCAAGTACACTCTCAGGGCTCGTACGGGATCTTGCTGCCTGGTCTCCTTGGGGAAGTGGATGTTCCGCAACGGTCTTAAGGTGATAACCTGTGGTGCCGTCAGCGGAGACCTTGTCTTGGCAATAAATGCAGGGTCCGTCACCAGCTGGACGGAACCATCCGCTCGAAACTGTAGGCAGGATGGGCGGGCTGAAAGGGCGTGGAGCTCGCTGACTCGAGCCGCGGTGGCGAGCGCTAGCAGGAAGCATGTCTTCCGTGTCAGGTCTGCGAGGTCGGCTAGTGGTAGGGGTTCGAAGCGTGGCGAGTTAAGCCAGGTAAGCACCCAAGGTAAATCCCAGCGGGGCAGTAGCGAACGCGAGGCAGGTCGTTGTAGGCCAAGGTGCGACATAAGGTCCGCTAGGTCCTTGCAAGCGCCGGGATCCGCGCGGCCGAGATGCCGGTAGGTATCGGCGATCATCGAGAGGTATCCCCTGATGGTAATAGGGGCCAGTCCTTGGTCTCCGAAGAGCCAGAGGAAGAAGTCCGCAAGCTGGGGAATTGTCAAATCGGTGGGGGAGAGACCACGTCCACTGCACCAGGCACAGAGAACCCTCCACTTTCCCTCGTATACATGCCTAGTCGAGGGTTTGCGGGCTGTAGCGATCGCTTCCACTGCAGCACCCGAGAAGCCTCGAGCGGAGAGGGCTTGCCGCACAACCTCCAGGCGTGTAGCAGCAGGCGTTCCGGGCAAGGGTGGAACAGCGCCTGACGCGGCTGCTTGAGCATGGTGCGGGGGGTGGGGAGCAGTAGAGGAGGGTGCGTGGCGAGGCTGATCAGGTCGGTGGACCAGGAGCGGGTCCAAGCGAACGGGGCGACCAGGAGTAAGATCGCATTCGTCCCTCGAAGCTTCTGGAGGACTTTGGGGACAAGGACCGTCGGGGGGAAGGCGTAGGCGATGAGCCCCTCCCAAGTGATGGACAAGGCGTCGACAGCCCAGGCCAGGGGATCCGGGACTGGAGACACAAAGAGGGGAAGTTGGTGATTCCACCTCGTGGCGAAGAGGTCCACCATGGGGGTCTCCCAGTGCGAGCAAATCAAACGGAAAATGTCCTGGCGAAGGGTCCATTCCGTGTGAATCATCTGTCCCCGCCGGGACAACGAGTCCGCCAACACATTCAGGCGTCCGGGAATGTGGCGTGCGCCGAGTGTAAGGTCGGGGTCCTCGCACCAGCGCATCAAGCGATAAAGAAGCATGCACAGCTCGGGTGAGTGGGTTCCTCCCTGTTTCTGTATGTACGCCACCACCGTCGAGTTGTCGGAAAGGACGAGGAGATGCTGGTGCCGCAGTTGGTCCTTCCAAACGATGATGGCCTGCCACACTGCTTGTAACTCCAGCCAGTTGCTGTGCTTGTCCGCAAACTCCGGGGGCCAGAGGCCGGACGTTGTGGAGAACTGCGGGAGCAGGTGGGCGCCCCAACCAGCCCGACTCGCGTCGACACAGAGGGAGAGGGTCGGGGGAGGGGAAGCGAGGGGAACTCCCTGGGCCAACCACGTCCTGTCGGACCATCGTAAGAGATGGGGGAGGACCAGCGGTGAGACGGGGACCAAGGTGGTCAGGTCGCCCGAGGAGGGACGCCAGAGGAGCAGGAGATGAAGCTGCAGCGGCCGGGAGTACAGGCGACCGAGGGGGATAAGGTCCGCCGCTGCGTTGATCAGGCCAAGGAGCTGTAGCCAGACCCTGGCAGGTGCTGTCGTCTGCTGCCCGACCCACGCGGCGAGGGAGGATAACTTGACAATCCGCGCTTCTGGTAAGAGCACCCTGTTGCTGTCCGTGACAAATTCCATGCCGAGATGGATGAAGTGGCGCGTCGGGGAGAGGTCGGACTTCCCCGTGTTGACCAGGAACCCCAACTGGTGCAGTAACCTCATCAGGGCGTCTCTGTCCGCGGCAAGGGCGGTTTCCACTTGATTCCTCAAGAGCAGGTCGTCGAGGTAATTCGACGTCGGGCTGGAAGACGACTGCCTTGCCTTGGCGACTACTGCGTCCATGATGCGGGTGAACACCCAGGGGCTGAGGTTGAGGCCAAACGGCAGGGCGCAGAACTGGTAAACCACTCCCTCGAACGCGAAGCGCAGGTACTTCCTGGAGGTCGTGTGCATGGGGACATGCAGGTAGGCGTCGGCCAGGTCTAGACTGACCGCAAAGTCCATGGGTTGGACCGCCGCGCGGAGAGCTCTGGTCGTCTCCATCCGAAAGGAGGGGGCCGCGATGAAGGCGTTCAGCGCCGACAGGTCTATGACAGGGCGCCACCTGCCGCCGGGTTTGGGGACCACAAACAGTCGGCTGTAAAAGGCGGGCGAGTCCGGGCGCTGCACCACCTCCGTGGCTTGTTTCTCCAGGAGAGCCGCAACTTCTCCGTGTAGGGCGGCGGCCTTGAGGTCGTCGTATGGTACCTCCGTCCACAGCGGGGCGGAGCGCAAGGGCGGGGGAGATCAGAAAGAGATCCGCAAACCTCTGGTGACGACGTCCAAAACCCAGGGCTCTTCTCGAAACAGCAAGTGCCACTGCTTGCTGAATCTCGCTAGCCTCCCGCCGACCGGAGCCCCGAAGACAGCCGGCGGAGGCGGCACCGGGGATCCGTCAGGCGGCCCTCCCGTGCCCAGGGCGGCGGGAGGGCCGGGGCCAGGAGGGGGTAGGGGCGCTAGACGGACCAGGGCGGCCGAAAAGAGGGCGTCGGCGCCGCGCAGCTCGTGGAGGGGCAGCCGGGTCCGAGGGGACAGGTCTACGGGAGCGTAAGGAGCGGCCCAGGGCCGCACGAGCGGTGGGGAGACGAAGCTTGACGGACTTGCGAGGCCAACGGTCGGGGTTGGAGTCCTTCACCGCCTGCCATGTCTCACCAAACAGCAGCGATCCTCCCAGGGGGGCCCGACGAAGCTGCGTACACAGGTCGGTCGGCATACCAGTGCAGGACTGTAAGACAGCGTCTCGTCGCAAAAGGTCGCAGTTGGACGCGGCGGCCATCGCGTTAACCGACGAGTGGTAAGCTGCTCGATTCCCAGCCTCAGCCATGACCAGTAGGTCTCCCAGGAGGGGAGAAAGGTCAGGCTGCCAAGCTTCCTCTAGACGCCGGATGAATGCCTGGGTCAGCAAATCCAGGAACCCCGAGCAGGCGAGCGTGTTCCGCACCAGGGTCGCCGTCCTATCCAAACCACGCGGGAAGGACCGCTTGAGTAGGGAACCACCTCCAGCTTGGAGCAGAGCGGCAGGGTCCACGGGGGGAAGCGGGCAGAGGAACGACCGTGAATGACCGGCGTACCAACTCTGCTGAAAGGCAATGTCGAGAGCGGGGGGCCATCTCCCTTCCGTGAAGAAGTCCGAGTTCCGCGTCTCTGACAGGAGGTGAGACGAGAAGGCGTCCCGCAGGTCCAAAAAACTAGGAGGCTGGGGAAGGGACTTGAATCTCTTGACGGTCCGATCCGCATCCACAAAGGCGGAGATCCTCCTCTTCACCGGGGGCGAAGCTGGGCAGACCTCAACCGGCAGGGCGGCGGCGATGAGTCTGGAAGCCTCGTCCAGTGCCAGCCGGGTGTCCATCCGGGCCGAAGCAGGTCCGGGAGCAGCGGAGACATAGGAAGCCGCGGACGAGGAGGCCGGCGAGCGGCTGCGACGTCCCAGCAGCCAGTCCGCGGGATCATCTGCCACCAAACTCAGCGTATCACCGTCCGCTTGTCTGGCAACCGGTGACCGAGGCGAGTGACGAGGGCTCCTAGAGCGGGAAACCGGTTGACGGCGAACGGTAGAGGACGACGACCCCCTCCGCAGGGGGGAGCGGAGCGAGGAAGGCCGTGGCGAAGGTCTCCTGCGCGACGAAGGAGGGCTCCGGCGAGGTGAACGGCTGCGACGAGACGGAGCGGGACGGCGAGGCAGAGGCCAGGGGGAAGGGGGCGGCCGGCGGGAAGAGGAACGGGACGAGCGGGAATCGGCACGGGAACGGGAACGACGAGAGTGAGAACCGCGTCCAACACGCGGCGAATCCTGACCTGTCGAACGGTGAGAGTCGGAGGTCCTCCTACGAACCCGAGAAGGCGAACGACCGCGACGAGTAGAGTCCCGGTGCGTGTGTACTTCTGTAGCATGGGGCTCCGGACGAGCGCGCGCGGGTCTCTGTGAAGGCGAACGATAGCGACGAGTAGAGTCCTGGTGCGTGCGTACCTCGGTAGCAGGCTCCGGACGAGTGCGCGTGGATCTCTGTGAAGGCGAACGAAAACGGCGAGCAGGGTCCCGGTGCGTGCGAAGTTCGTCCGCCGGAGGCTCCGGACGACAGTGCGTAGGTCTCTGTGAACCAGGCTCTAAGGAGAGGCGGGTTTCTAGCCGGCAAGGGGACCCCTGCGGCTTCCTCAGAGACACGTGGGGAACGAAAATAGACGAAGGGCGCCAAGGGCGCTTCTGTAAACCAGGCTCTAGGGAGAGGCGGGTTCTTTGCTTCGTCAACGTATGCGTCCTGGCGTGCTTACTCGCTGTGGCGGACCTGCTGGACGAGTTCCCACCTTGAGAAGCCGTCCGTTGCCAAGTCAGTGGCGTCAGTCGCGTCGGATCGAGAAGGGCTTGTTCGTCCGGTGCCGGTGGCACGTCGGAGGGCGTCTCCGGGATCTTCACCGCACCCGACAGCTTAGGGGGCTCTCTAGTATAGAAGCTCCAGAGATCGGACCAGCGCTGCTCCGGCCAGGTAGCACAGACGTCACATGCGTGGTCAGAAGCACACCCAGCGCAGAGGAGGCAGACTGCATGGGTATCCGACGGCCACTGAAATCCTCCGCATTGTGTGCAGGTCTCCAGCAGGCCACTGCAACACACAAACACAAAGGCACTCGGCGGGTGTCTTCAAGGGCCCACCCTAAGGACGGAGAGGGCCCGCCTGACCCACAAACACACAGAACGTGGTATCGGGGCCGACCGTAGCGGGAGCGTAGTACCAGCCTGGTAACCGCTCCGCTTAGGCCACCCTGGCGAAAGCACACAATCAACAAAGCATGTAACGATTGCCCAAGTACAACCGGCATGGCCCCGCGACTCACTCACCGCCACTGGTCATGGCGCGACATGCCGCTCAAACCAGGGCGGTAAAATTCTTCAGCCAACCAGGCGAAGCGAAGCAGAGGGCCCACCGCTAGGACGACCCAACCGCCAGCGACGCGGAAGCAAGAAGGTACGCTGCTCAAGCCCTCTAACTACCTTACCTCTCTGGCGGCGCGGAACGAGTTGGAGAAGGTTCCATGGCAAGCACTGCACGAGCGGCGCCGTCAGGAAGCGAAGCCTTCACCAAAAGCGTAGTACCACCGAAGGGTAGAAGAACCAAGGGCCAGAGGCCAGTGAACAACGAAGCACGGTAGAGTAGGACCGGTCGAAAAACTCCAAGTGTAGAGGCTAGAGAAAAACACGTCTGAGCGCGTGAGCCTAAGAAGCGTGACTGGAGTTCACACGTGAACAGGCCTGATGGGTAGGAGCGGGAGACAACTCTCGGTCCCTCTACGGGATCCCCGAGTGCTTCCCGGGTTGTGTGGCACAACCGGTTCTTAGGCTAGAATTGAGCAAGGAGTAGACACTCCTTATAGTCATGTCATCGGTAATGTTTTTGAAGAAACAAATCCAAGGTTAGTCCAAGGGAAAACAGGTAGGCCGAGCACGAGAGACACAATGTATCGCAACTAAGCTAAGCGTTCAACTGGCGTGACACTGGCACATGCTCGGATGAGGAGGGAAGGGAGGCTACTTGGGGCCCTGGTTGTGTATGTATACACAATGATTTTTATGCTAAAATCATTAAGCTAAATGTATCTTCCACTAAGTAATGCCATCAGTAATGTATTTTGAGGAAACAAATGCACTTATCCGGATCCTGCTGTGTTGCAAGTACCTTATCTTAGCAGATCATTCAGCTATAAGAGCAACCCATTTAACAACAGAGCCCCATTTCCCAAATCTTGAGTTGCTACTAAAAGACTATGTACCTGTTGCAGGAGATGGATTGACCATGATAATTCAAGGGTAGCGGGGCTAAATGGGTCAAAGCTGAGTCATCTTCTGAAGCTTACATTACACAGAGACAGATCAACCATGATAGTTCAAGTGTGGCTGTAGAACAGCTAGACGTCTACGTATGCCAAGCTATTCTGTCGCCACCTTTGAACTTTTATGGTCAATCCATGCATCAGACTTGATGTGTTAAGTTCATATTCTCTTGTGTTCATCAGACTGATGCAGTGTATCGAAGCTAAATGGGTTAAATACATACAATTTTGTTTTCAAGAGACTAACAAACAAACACATAACCATATGTGCATAACCCATTTAGCATCGAGACAAAGACAAAATAAGTATCAGGTGTTCCATCTATGGTGTGCAAGTATGAAATGCTTACTGTTTTTTCTTGAAAGTTTTCTCGTACGTCGGCCTCTTGACGGCTTCATCTTCATCTTCTGGCTCTTCGGGGATGTCACAGCGACTGGAACACAAAATACACTGGGTCATTTAGTCTTTCGTCACTGTCAAAGTGATATCATTGATCGTTTAAAAAACATTAACCCATTTAGCCCCAACGCCTTACAGCAGGAGATGGTTCAACCATGATAATTCAAGGGTAGTGCCCGATGAGGTTGGTGCCTGTCGGCGCCAAGCTCATCGGGCACTACCCTTGAATTATCATGGTCAAACCATCTCCTGCAACTGGTACATAGTCACTAGGCGACACTTCCAATATTTGGGAAAAGCAGCTGCAGGGTCAAATGGGTTAAACAGTTGACTTAACCCCCTTGTAATGCAGTCAATAGTACTGCGAATGGTAGTGGTGGCTGCTAGCATGAAGGGGTTGATATGTCCTTTAACACAGCAAAGGTAACATTGAGGCTGGAGCCTAAACACAGAGATACATTTACTGTTGTTTAAGTTCAAAATTCTACCCTGAACAAAAACAGCAGGATACAGACCAACCATGATAATACAAGGGTAGTGCCAAATTAGCTTGACACCTGCAGGTGCCAAGCTAGTCTGGCAGTACCCTTGAGCTGTAGCCTAGTCATATAAGGATGCATCCTAAAATTAAGAAAATCAATCACAGTCTTGCACACTACTCACTAGTCTTAGGTTTTAACACACTAAATTGCTTAACCCTTTACGCGTCGGTAGCGGTTTTAGTCGTGACAATTCCTACAGGAATCATCGCGACTAAAACCGCTACCGGACGCGCTAGGTGACCTCTGATGAGCACAAAACAGCCTAGAAGACAGACTGACCACGATAGTTTAAGGGTTGTGCCTCATGAGGCGCCAAGCTATTCTGGTCCCACTAGCTATCATGGTCGCACAACATCCTGTTGTAGTGCCTCAGGGCTGAACAAATTAACCCATTTAGCTCCAGCGCCCTACAGCAGGAAATGGATTGAGCATGATAATTCAAGGGTAGTGCCAGATTAGCTTGGCGCCTTCAGGTGCCAAGCTTTTCTGGCACTACCCTTGAATCATCATGGTCTATCCATATCCTGCAACTGGTACACAGTCCTTAAGTGACGCTTCCAAAATTGGGGAAATTTGGCCATGGGGTTAAATGGGCTAAGCAAAAGACAGTGTCCCATACTTGTGCGTGGGGTCAGGGTTCATGTGGCAAAACCAGATGTCAGGCAGGGTGTAGGCGCGGTGGGTGTCCGGCAGACGGCGCCACTTCAGGCAATTCTCACACTGTACCCACAGCCAGTCCGGGACGATGCTGACAAGAAGGTCACATCATGAAAACTACAGCACATTTCTTCGTCTTAAACCTTTTCATCCTGATGCACCCATTGCTTGAAATAAACTTGACTAATATTTCAAGGGTGATGCCAGAATAGCTTGGCGCCACAGGCGCCAAGCTATTCTGGCACCACCCTTGAACTAAAACAGTTGATATATCTCCTAATCTGTAATGCAGCCTTCTCAAGACAATAAGCAAACTTCACAAATTCAGCCTGAGGATGTAACGGGTTCAAAATGCTTTTGATGAGCTGTGCCTTGAGATACATGTATGTTTGATAGGATACTGAGCTTTGTAAGATATGTCAATGGTGTCACATTAAAAAAAAAAAAAGAGTAAATTATTATGGTTTCGTGAAGATGAAGACACATACTGTGATTTCAACAAGAATAACAAGAAAGGCAAAGCCATTATGGCTCACGTGTATGACTGATTTAAATATGTGTGACCTTTGTCACAAGGGCTGGCTTCTGCATCAGCAAAATCCATGTTTTCTGAAAATGTAAGCATTTTTCACACATCTGTCAACCCCCCCCCCCCCCCCCCTTTGACCCTTGATCTTTGTGATGAGTTGACTAAATTAGTATGCATAGGAAGGTCTTATCAGCTATCTTTGTGCCAAATTTGGTTGAAAAATTTGCAAAAATGTTCATAATGCCTACAATTTGATTAAAAAAATTGGCATTTTACACACATTTGCTGTCTTGTGACCCTCCACTGTTCAGAAAGGTCATCCAAATTAGTATGCATAGATAGGTCTTACCATCAGGTATCTCTGTACCAAATTTGGGTTTTAAGTTGCGAATAGTAGTTGAGAAAAAACATCTTTTGTCAAAATATGGCTATTTTTTACCTATTTCCTAAGCGCTCATGACCCTTGCAAGCTTCCCAAGAAAGGCGACCTCAGCAAGTGTTCCAACTACAGAGGAATCACCTTGCTGTCAGTACCAGGAAAGGTCTTTAACAGGATCATCCTAGAGAGAATGAAGAGCTCCGTTGACCCCCAGCTGAGAGACCAGCAAGCAGGATTCAGGAAGAACCGATCATGTACAGACCAGATCGCCACTCTCTGCATCATCGTGGAACAGTCTCTGGAGTGGAGCTCCCCGCTGTACGTCAACTTTGTGGATTATGAGAAAGCATTTGACAGCGTGGACCGAGAGACTCTGTGGAAACTCCTACGACACTACGGTGTACCCACAAAGCTCGTCCGCCTGATCAAGAGCAGCTATGATGGCATGACATGTCGCGTGATCCACGAAGGGCAGTTCACCAGAGAGCTCCAGGTCAGAACTGGTGTCAGGCAGGGGTGTCTGCTGTCTCCGTTCCTCTTCCTACTGGCCATAGACTGGGTCATGAAGATGACCACAGAGCACAGACGAAGTGGAATACAGTGGACACTGTGGACACAGCTTGACGACCTCGATTTTGCAGACGACTTGGCATTACTGTCCCACACTCATCAACAAATGCAGGACAAGACCACGAGGCTTGCTGACATCTCGTCCCAAGTGGGCCTCACCATTCATAAACAGAAAACAAAGACAATGAGGCTGAACGCAACCAGGGAAGAACCAGTCTTGCTTGCTGGCACCCCGTTGGAGGAGGTGGAGTCCTTCACCTATCTCGGGAGCATCATAGACAAAAAAGGCGGCACTGATGCAGATGTCAGAGCACGAATCGGTAAAGCCAGAGCAGCCTTTCTCCAGTTGAAAAAAGTGTGGAGTTCCAGAGAGCTGTCACAACACACCAAAGTCCGGATTTTCAACTCCAATGTAAAAGCAGTTCTCCTATATGGAGCAGAGACATGGAGATTGACAAAAACCACAGTCAACAGAGTACAGACCTTCATGAACAGTTGCCTTAGAAGAATTTTGAAAATCCACTGGCCAGAGAAGATCAGCAACGTCAGACTCTGGGACAGAACAGAGCAGATAACAGCAGAGAATGAAATTGGGCGAAGAAGATGGGGATGGATCGGTCACAGTCTGAGAAAGCCAGCTTCCAGTATCACTAGGCAGGCATTGTCATGGAACCCCCAGGGAAAGAGGAAAAGAGGTAGGCCGAGAAACTCCTGGCGTCGAGACCTCCAAGCAGACATCAAGAGACTGGGAACCACCTGGAGTAGAATCGAAGGAGAAGCACAGAACAGGAGTTGCTGGAGGTCTCTCGTCGACAGCCTATACCCGGGTAGGGGTGACAGGCGTAAGTAAGTAAGTAAGTCATGACCCTTGACCCTTCCGATGGATCAACCAAATCAGTGTGCATAGAAAGGTCTTTCCATCAGGTATCTCTGTAGCAAGTTTGAGTTTAAAGTCGTGAATAGTATTTGAGAAAAAACATCTTTTGTCAAAATATGGCTATTTTTTACCTATTTCCTAAGTGCTCATGACCCTTGACCCTTCTGATGGATCAACCAAATTAGTGTGCATAGAAAGGTCTTTCCATCAGGTATATCTGTAGCAAGTTTGAGTTTAAAGTCGTGAATAGTATTTGAGAAAAAACATCTTTTGTCAAAATATGGCTATTTCGGACCTATTTCCTGAGCTCTTGTGACCCTTGGAACTTTCCGAGGGATCAACCAAATTAGTATGCATAGAAAGGTTTTACCATCAGGTACCTTTGTTTGGGTTTGAAGTTGTGAATAGTATTTGAGAAAAAATAAATTATGTCAAAATATAGCTAATTTTGAGAGGTCACTGAAATTGGTATGTTTAGAAAGGTCTTGCCACAAAGTATCCTTGGGCCAAGTTTGAAGACTGTGGCTTGAATAGTCTCTGAGAAAATGCCAACGTTAAAGTCTACCACAGACGACGGCGGACGTACGACGACGCATGTGAGCCAAAAACAACGTGCAATGTCCCTTTCAAAACTAGGCTCTACAGATACTGCCTCATTCGCTGTGTGGCCAATAAGTAACATAGATCTTCCTGGGCTCTGCAGGGTCTCATGAAAATCTATGCCTCTTGCAGCTGGGTGTTGTTGGTTTTTCCTCAGCACTATGACGTGAATACCTGGCTTCCTGCGAAATCTGCTGACTGGGCTGGCCGTTTTTCTTCTCGTTCCAGTAGTCATTCAGCTTGAGAGCAATAGAACTCATGATGGCGCTGAAAAAAAAAACACGCACACACCAAAAGATTGTGATAACTTGTAAAACTTGTAAATCTGCACACAGCAAACACTTGACCACAAAGACACATCATGGCAAACAGTCCATTACAATTAGCCTTTCACTGCCGAGAAGAAATGAACATGATGCAACCGCAAGAGACATAGAGGGGCTCATGAGGAGCTATGCCTCTTGCTGGCACCGCTTTGTATCAATGTTCTAGGAAGGTTACAAAGTAAAGTAGATTATAGCACTGTCAGGGGAGAGAAATGTGCATGATCGACCAGTGATCATAGATCTACTGTGGCCAAAGCACAAAAAAAAAAAAAAAAAAAGAGATAGGAAAGAGAGGGGGCGCTAAAAAAGTGACTGAAAGCAATGCATATGGAAGCCCCCCCCCGAAGGGGGGCGTATCACATATCCCACTGTTCCAGCCACTCAGTGCATGGAAATTTAAATCTAGGTCCCCCCGAGGGGGGTCCAGATATTTAGCCGGTGTGGACAGCTGTTTCGGTCTTGGCGACCTCCTCAGCACACCATCGGCGATACTGGAGGAGGCAGGAATTTCTGCCCACCTGCAAAGACAACCACATTTTACTGTGGTGTCTGCAAGGGCATACATTCCATGCCACCACCTAGAGCCAAATTTCCATGCACCCTAAAAGAGAACCTACCAAAAGGGGGGAAGGGGTTGCAGTCGATATTGTAGTAGTAAATGAAAAGAAAAGGGGAGACTGCCAGTGCTAATATTTTAGGAAGGTTACAAAGTAAAGTAGATTATAGCACTGTCAGGGGAGAGAAATGTGCATGATCGACCAGTGATCATAGATCTACTGTGGCCAAAGCACAAAAAAAAAAAAAAAAAAAAAAAAAAAAAAAGAGATAGGAAAGAGAGGGGGCGCTAAAAAAGTGACTGAAAGCAATGCATATGGAAGCCCCCCCCCCCCCCCCCCGAAGGGGGGCGTATCACATATCCCACTGTTCCAGCCACTCAGTGCATGGAAATTTAAATCTAGGTCCCCCCGAGGGGGGTCCAGATATTTAGCCGGTGTGGACAGCTGTTTCGGTCTTGGCGACCTCCTCAGCACACCATCGGCGATACTAGAGGAGGCAGGAATTTCTGCCCACCTGCAAAGACAACCACATTTTACTGTGGTGTCTGCAAGGGCATACATTCCATGCCACCACCTAGAGCCAAATTTCCATGCACCCTAAAAGAGAACCTACCAAAAGGGGGGAAGGGGTTGCAGTCGATATTGTAGTAGTAAATGAAAAGAAAAGGGGAGACTGCCAGTGCTAATATTTTAGGAAGGTTACAAAGTAAAGTAGATTATAGCACTGTCAGGGGAGAGAAATGTGCATGATCGACCAGTGATCATAGATCTACTGTGGCCAAAGCACAAAAAAAAAAAAAAAAAAAGAGATAGGAAAGAGAGGGGGCGCTAAAAAAGTGACTGAAAGCAATGCATATGGAAGCCCCCCCCGAAGGGGGGCGTATCACATATCCCACTGTTCCAGCCACTCAGTGCATGGAAATTTAAATCTAGGTCCCCCCGAGGGGGGTCCAGATATTTAGCCGGTGTGGACAGCTGTTTCGGTCTTGGCGACCTCCTCAGCACACCATCGGCGATACTGGAGGAGGCAGGAATTTCTGCCCACCTGCAAAGACAACCACATTTTACTGTGGTGTCTGCAAGGGCATACATTCCATGCCACCACTTAGAGCCAAATTTCCATGCACCCTAAAAGAGAACCTACCAAAAGGGGGGAAGGGGTTGCAGTCGATATTGTAGTAGTAAATGAAAAGAAAAGGGGAGACTGCCAGTGCTAATATTTTAGGAAGGTTACAAAGTAAAGTAGATTATAGCACTGTCAGGGGAGAGAAATGTGCATGATCGACCAGTGATCATAGATCTACTGTGGCCAAAGCACAAAAAAAAAAAAAAAAGAGATAGGAAAGAGAGGGGGCGCTAAAAAAGTGACTGAAAGCAATGCATATGGAAGCCCCCCCGAAGGGGGGCGTATCACATATCCCACTGTTCCAGCCACTCAGTGCATGGAAATTTAAATCTAGGTCCCCCCGAGGGGGGTCCAGATATTTAGCCGGTGTGGACAGCTGTTTCGGTCTTGGCGACCTCCTCAGCACACCATCGGCGATACTGGAGGAGGCAGGAATTTCTGCCCACCTGCAAAGACAACCACATTTTACTGTGGTGTCTGCAAGGGCATACATTCCATGCCACCACCTAGAGCCAAATTTCCATGCACCAATGTTCCTTAGGGGCTCTTCAGCATTGAATTTATGAAGATTTCAGAAACGCAATCTGCGTCCACTGACAGTTACGAGGTTAAATTACAAGCACATCATTAACCCTTTGCGTGTCGGTAGCAGTTTTTGTTGTGATGATTGCTACAGGATTCATCGCAACAAAAACCGCTACTGACATGCACAGGGTTAAAGTTACAGCCCCCCAAAAAATCAAAACCAACACTAGAACTAAATTCTAAAACAAACAAAAAAATTCAACCCACTTCAAAAGCAAACAGCACTTTTTTTTCTATGAGACTAATCAAAGGAAATGGCTCTAACACAAACATGGGTGAAAACTGCAAAGCACTGAGAAAAAACAATCAGAAAAAATTTCATGTCCAGGCTAGAGTCTGGACCCCTGGATTTAAGAAATCTATATCTAGAATTCTGGTGTTGCAATACCAAAGTTACCCCTATACATGACTCAATCACCAGGAATACCTACTTGTATTTCTCGTCTTTCTCAAAGTCCTGCTTGTTGTGAATAGGCTTCAGAAAGTCCACCTGCACCACCCCCACCACACCCACACCAAGGTCATTTGCCTGAAATCAAGACATAAATCAATAAATAAATCAATAAGAGAGAGAATAAGATAAACTTTATTGCCATATGCATAAACATGAATTTTTCTCTAAAATGTATTTTTTCAAAAAATACTTACCGATGGCATTACTGTATGGAAGGGTCTACTAGCTAGTCCGTTTCAGCCTAAGAACCTGTTGTGTTCCTACACAACCATGGAGGCAACTCAGGGAACTGTAACCAGGGCCGTGAGTAGCTTCCCGTCCCTGCCCATCCGGTCACGTGCCACGTGGCGAGCCGCCAGTCAGAATGCTTAGCGAACCAGCGGCAAGCAGGGTCATCCGAGTGATGCCATCGGTAAGTATTTTTCCAAAAAAAAAACATTTTAGAGAAAAATTCATTTGTTTCTTCCAAAACATGAATTTTTTTTCTAAAATGTATTTTTTTGAAAAATACTTACCGATGGCATTACTATCTGGAATACACTCTATTGCCTATAGATTTCAGCAAAAGTTGTGTATAGCACACAACTGGGGAGGAGACACCGGGGATCCAAGCACTAGGACCCCGGGTGGCCTCCCCTTACTACCCTATCCCGGCGAGCACAGGGCGACCTCGTCAGTTTCACACTTAGCCACAAGAGGCAAGCGGGGCAGGTGGGAGGGCCATCCGAGTAATGCCATCGGTAAGTATTTTTCAAAAAAATACATTTTAGAAAAAAAATTCATTTGTTTTTTCAAAATACATTACCGATGGCATTACTATCTGGAAGAATGGCGAACAGGCGGAGGGTGCCGTACCTAAACCATAACCCAACCACTCCGCCGGCCCCATCGAGAGAGAACTCCCGACGATTTCAGCTATGACGTAACTAAGACGGCAGCGGCGCTCGGAGGGAGTGCTGGGCCGCGGAGAAGTCGCCCACTCGTGCCAGGGAGTCACGTTGGCCGGATAGGTCTCTAAGGTAGAAGCGTGCGAAAGTGGAGTCTGAGCGCCAGCCACCCGCTGTCACAATATCTTTGACCGAGCAGTTGCGGTCCAGGGCTAGACTGGTGGCTACTGCTCTCACTTCAAGCGCCCGGATTTGTAAGAGCTCAGCGCCGCATGGGGAGAGGTCCTGGTAGGCTGACCTAATCACCCACCGCAGCCAGGATGACAAGGTCTGGGCCGAGATGTCGTGTCTGCCCGCGGACAAAGGTAGGAAGAGGCGCGAGCGCCCCCAGCGCTGCGGCTTAGAGCGGCGCAGGTAAATCCTTAGCGCCCGCACTGGGTCCTGTTGCCGCGATCCAGGGGAGAGGTCCGCTCCACGGAGGGGCCGTATAGTTAGCATCTGAGGGGCCGCCGCGGGGCGGCGGTTCCTGGCCAGGAAGGACGGATCGGGGAGCAGCTGGGCAGAGCCGTCGGACCGAAACTGCAAACAGGTTGGGAGCATCGAGAGAGCGTGAAGCTCGCTGACTCGGGACGCTGTAGCGAGAGCCTGAAGGAAACAGGTTTTCCGGGTCAAATCTGAGAACCGAGCCAAGGGGAGGGGTTCAAACCGGTCCGTATTCAACCACGTCAGTACCCAGGCAAGATCCCACCGGGGTACTAGGGAACGTGAAAACGGACGTCGGAGTTCAAAATGAGCCAGTAAATCCGACAGATCCGTGCAGGCGCCTGGATCCGAAAGACTCAGGTGGCGGTAGGTGTCCGCGATCATAGCGCGGCAGCCCTTGATGGTGACCAGGGCTAAGCCTTGGTCGTCGAAGAGCCACAGGAAGAACTCCGCCAGTTGGTGGGAGGCTAGGTTAGTGGGAGGGAGTCCATGGGAGGCGCACCAAGTCTGAAAGACCCTCCACTTGCCTTCGTACACCTTCCTTGTAGAGAGTCTGCGGGCTGCTGCAATTGCCGCCACTGCAGCATCCGAGAAACCTCTAGCGGCGAGGGCTTGCCGGACAACCTCCAAGCGTGTAGGCGGAGGCGTTCCGGGCACGGATGGAAGAGCTGCTGACGGGGCTGCTTGAGCATCGTGGGAGGGGTAGGAAGCTCCAGGGGAGGGTCCGTCGCAAGCGCGAGGAGGTCCGTGGTCCAGCTCTTGGTCCAGTTGAAGGGGGCCACCAGCAAGAGGACCGCCGAGCATCCTAGAAGCTTCCGCAGCACCTTCGGAACGAGGACTGACGGGTGGTAGGCGTAAGCAAACAGGCTGTCCCAAGGGATGGCGAGCGCGTCCACTGCCCAAGCGAGCGGATCCGGGACTGGAGAGACGTAGACCGGGAGCTGGTTGTTCCATCTGGTGGCAAACAGATCCACGAGCAGCGTTACCCAGTGAGAGCAGATCAGGCGAAAAATATCCGGGCATAGGGACCACTCCGTGTGGAGCAACTGTCCGCGTCGAGACAGGGCGTCCGCAATCACGTTGAGGTGGCCGGGGATGTGGCGGGCACGTAGAGTAATGCCCCGATCCCTGCACCAGAGGAGAAGGTGGTACAGTAGAATGCAAAGGGAGGGCGTGTGAGTGCCCCCCTGATTCTGTATGTAAGCCACCACCGTCGAGTTGTCGAAGAGCACGAGGACTTCCTGATTGGCCAAGGTCTCCTGCCAAACGTCGAGTGCCAACCCAACTGCCTTCAGCTCCAGCCAGTTGATGTGATTCCCTAACAGCTCCCGAGGCCAACGCCCGAGGCCGAGAGAAAATCCGGTAACAGGTGCGCGCCCCAGCCGCCCTGGCTCACATCTGTACAGAGAGACCACCGAGGCGGCGGGGAGTGTAGGGGCACCCCCGAAGCCAGCCAAGCGAGGTCAGCCCACCTCTCGAGGTGAGGACGAGCCAGAGGAGTGACTGGTACTAGATCCGACAGAGCGCCCGAGGAGGGTCGCCAGTGAAGAAGGAGTATCCCATCCCCATCGAAGTCGCTAAGTCGACGATCTTCTGTCGCCTGGCCAGAGGCAGGCGGACAAGGTTGAGGTCGGTCAGGAATTCCATCCCCAGATGTAGAAACCGTCGAGAGGGAGAAAGATCGGATTTCCCCAATTGAGCAGGAAACCAAGACGACGCAGAAGGGAAAGCAGGGCATCTCTGTCCGTCTGGAGTGCTGCAGAAACCACGTTGCGCAGTAGAAGGTCGTCCAAGTAATTGGAGGCCGGGCTCAAGGAGCGCTGACGGAAGTAGGCCATCCCGGCGTCGAGCAGTCTTGTAAATACCCACGGACTGATGTTGAGGCCGAAAGAAAGGGCGCAGAACTGGTAGACGATCCCCCCAAAGGCAAACCGAAGGTACTGGCGAGACGACGGATGAATCGGGACGTGCAGATAGGCGTCTGACAGATCGAGGCTGATCGCGAAGTCCATCGGCCGGACGGCCGCACGGAGTGTCCTGGCCGTCTCCATCCTGAAGCGAGGGGCCAAAAAGAACTTGTTTAGCGCTGATAAGGACGCCACTTGCCGCCTGGATTGGGGACTAGAAAGAGTCGGCTGTAGAACGCCGGAGAGTCCTGCCGCGAAACCACCTCTGTCGCCGCTTTGGTGAGGAGGGCCGCCACTTCCCCGCGCAGAGCGTCTGCCTGCGTGCCATCGAGGGGTTCCTGGGTCCACATGGGTGACCTGCGAAGAGGCGGAGGAGACAGGAACGAAAGTTGCAGGCCTGAGGTAACCGTGGAAAGAATCCAGGGGTCGTCCGGGAACAGCGATCTCCAAAGATCGCTGAAGAGCGACAGCCGCCCGCCGACAGGAGACCCGAGTACTGAGGGCGGGGGCGGAGGCGGGGGCGAGTCAATGAGCCCGACCGCGGCCCGATTTACGGGCACCGCGGGGCCAAGAAGGGCGAGGGGCGGGGCTGGCCTGAGGAGCCTGGAATGGACGGGCCCGACCTCATGAAGATCCGACTGGAGGAACGGAGGGCCTGAAAGACCGCCGGGCACGACCCCCGGCCGGCGGGGGGCGCGAAAGCGGGTCGAGGCTGGGGTAGATGCCGGCTTGGGCCACAAGTCCTTGGAAGATTTTTAACGGTTTAAGAAGGGGACTTACCTGTGGGCCGGAACGCCCGAACGACGGAGCGGAGAGGAGCCCGAAGCGCCGAGGGAAAGACGTCCACCCGTGGAGGATCCCGGGGAGACAGAAGCGGGTGAGGGGGCCGGTCACGCCTGTAGAAGTCCCACATGCGCGACCACCGGTCTTCCGTCCAAGCGGCGCAAACGTCACACGTTCCGTCCGAAGAACAGCCCGAACACGGCAAGCAAGAGTCGTGTGCATCGTCCGGCCACTGTAAGTCCCCGCAAGGAGGCAAGTCTTTGACACAGAAGAAGCCATAAGGCCCTAGGCCAACTACTCAGGCGAAGAAAGTCAACCGTGCACAACACAGCAGTGCACAAGTCACGTGCGTCGTCGAACCCCAAGGCCAAGCCAAGGGTGAAGCTCACAAAGTCAGAGCCGGTAAAAACCGGTCGGCGCACAGTTCACAACTAGTCCAAGCAAAAAGGAAAAGCCACGAATGTAGTGAGTCCAGGGCTGAATCGAAAGACTCCAATTCAAGCCCAAAGTCAAAAACCACTGAAGACGAAAAAAAACCCGTTGAACGGAGAAAGGCAAAAACTCGACCGTCCCCGGTCGAGCTATGAGTGAAACTGACGAGGTCGCCCTGTGCTCGCCGGGATAGGGTAGTAAGGGGAGGCCACCCGGGGTCCTAGTGCTTGGATCCCCGGTGTCTCCTCCCCAGTTGTGTGCTATACACAACTTTGCTGAAATCTATAGGCAATAGAGTGTATTCCAGATAGTAATGCCATCGGTAATGTATTTTGAAAAAACAAATTACCGATGGCATTACTGTATGAAAGAATTACGAAAAGGAGGAGGGTGCCGCCCCCAAAAAGACCGTAAGGGCCTAGCCAGACCTGCCCTCCCAATAGCAAACTCCTGACAATTTCAGCGAAGTAGTTAGCAACCGGCGCTGGGAGGGAGTGTTGCGTCGTGGTGATGACCCCCACCAGTGCGAGGTTGTCTCGTTGGCCTGCCAGATCCCGGAAGTAGTGTCCGCAATCATGGACGAGATGAACAGCAATGGCCTGCTGCTGCTGACATTGTGCGCTGAGAATGGACTCGCCATCACCAACACCCTCTTCAGGCTGGCTAGTAAGTACAAGACAACATGGATGCATCCCAGGTCCAAGCAGTGGCATCTCATAGACTATATGTCAGAATCACCAGAGGCATGAGAAGAGCCGAGTGCTGGACCGAGCATCGGCTGGTGCGGTCTGTCCTCAACCTGCACATTGCACCAGCACACAGGAAGAGAAGCTCACCTTCATTCAACCTGGCCAAGCTGAAGCGCCCGGCCGTCAAGGAAAACTTCCAGTCCCACCTGAATGACCTGCTAACTGCCCATGGACCGTTGACTGGCAACCCAACTGAAATGTGGAACCAGTTCAAGGGGATGGTGACGGAGTCTGCCAAAGATGTGCTTGGACCCAAGTAGAGGGTACATCAGAATTGGTTCGATGAGAACAGTGAAGAGATCAACAAGCTACTGAAGCAAAAGCGCAGTGCCTTCATCGAGTGGCAGAACGACATCAACTCCTTGTCCAAGAAAGACCGCTTCAAACACCTCCAGAGAAAAGCCCATAGAGAGCTCCGCAACATGCAGGACACCTGGTGGGACAGCAAGGCAAAAGAACTTGAACACTTTGCTGAATCCAACAACTCCAAGGAGTTTTTCAGCGCAATGAAAGCTGTCTATGGCCCTGCCAGACCCAGCACAACCCCTCTCTTTTCTTCCAACGGCTTCACCTTGCTGACGGACAAAGAGAGCATCACTGAGCGCTGGAGAGAACACTTCTCAAATCTGCTGAACCTGAGTTCCACTGTCGACCTCACGGCCCTGGACATGATTCCCCAAAAGCCGACACTGGATCACCTTGACCTCCCGCCTACCCTGGACGAGGTCAAGAAAGCGATCAACCAGACTAGCTCCGGCAAGACTGCAGGCATGGACGACATCCCCGCAGACCTCTTGAAAGCAGCTGGACCTGAGACCCTTGATGCCTTCCTCAACATTCTGACATGCATCTGGTCAGAGGAGAACATGACACAGGAATTTAGAGATGCTACAATCGTCTCCCTGTTCAAGAACAAGGGCAGCAAAGCAGACTGTGCCAATTACCGAGAGATCTCACTCTTGTCCATTGCTGGCAAGATCCTCGCGAGAGTCATCCTCAACCGCCTGATCAGCTCTGTATCTGAGGAAGCACTCCCAGAGGCTCAGTGTGGCTTCAGACCCGGCCGCAGCACAATCGACATGGTCTTCTCTGTGAGACAGGTCCAGGAGAAATGCATTGAGCAGCACAAGGACCTCTACGCTGTCTTCATAGATATGACCAAAGCATTCGACACCGTGAACAGAGAAGCGCTTTGGGTCATCCTCGCAAAGCTTGGCTGCCCCAGAAAGTTCACCAGCATCATCCGCCTCTTCCATGATGGAATGGTAGGAGTTGTCCAGTCAAACGGCAACACATCCGCACCCATTGACATTTCCAACGGTGTCAAACAAGGTTGTGTTCTTGCCCCCGTGATGTTCAACCTGTTCTTCACGTGTGTCCTGACCCATGCAGTACGCGACCTTGAGAAGGGAGTGTACCTGAAGTACAGACTAGATGGCTCTCTCTTTGACCTCCATCGACTGAACGCCAGGACCAAGACCATCGAGAGACTGATCCTTGAGGCGCTGTTTGCCGATGACTGTGCGCTGATGGCGCACACGGAGTCTGACCTCCAGACCATTGTCAACAGGTTCTCGGAAGCCTCTCGACTGTTTGGCCTCACCATCAGTCTCAACAAGACCGAGGTCCTGCACCAACCAGCCCCAGGCACAAGAGCCCCCCCCCCCCCCCCCCAAAGTGTATATCGAAGGCACCGAGTGGAAGACTGTCGACCAGTTCAGGTACCTGGGGAGCATCATCTCTTCTGATGGTACTATCGACAAGGAAATCGCAGCTCGCATCAGCAAAGCCAGCCAAGCCCTGGGTCATCTGCGCACTCATGTGTTGAATAACAACAACGTCAAGCTCTCCACCAAGATCAACATCTACAAGGCAGTAGTCCTCCCCAGCCTCCTCTACAGCTGTGAGTCATGGACGCTGTACAGAAAGCACCTCAAACAGCTTGAACGTTTTCACATGAGATCCCTGCGCTCACTCATGGGCATCAAATGGCAAGACAAGGTGACAAACCTGGAAGTCCTGGATAATGCTGGCTTAGTGAGTGTTGAAGCCTTGATCTTAAAAACACCACTTCGCTGGACAGGTATGTCATACGCATGGATGATTCTCGCACGCCAACTCCTGTATGGTGCACTCTCAAAAGGCCACAGGAAGCAAGGACGGCCAAAGAAACGCTTCAAAGACTGCATAAAAGACAGCCTCAAGTACTGCGCCTTCCCGGTAAAGGAACTTGAAGCTCAAGCACAAGACAGATCTGGCTGGTGTGTCGCCACCAGGAAAACCTGCATGCTCTTTGAACACAATCGGCGCTAACGGATCACCAGTGCCAGAGCTCGCAGAAAGACAGCGTCGACTCTCCCCACAGCTACGTTCCAGTGCCCCCATTGCCCTTGCAGGTGTGGCTCCAGGATTGGCTTGGCCAGCCACACCCACACCCACAAATAGAAGTCATGCACAATGACAATTTCATCGGTTTTCGATGGTCTACCCATTAGGTCCAGACTGACCGCGAAGTCCATGGGCTGCATGGAGGCCTTGAGGGACCTGGTTGTCTCCATGCGAAAGGATGGGGCCATGATGAACCTGTTCAGCGTCGAGAGATCGATGACGGATCGCCACTTTTCGCCCAGCTTGGGAGACGATCTCTGTGGCGGCCTTCTGTAGTAGAGTGGAGACCTTGCCGCGAAGCGCATTGACTCTGAGAGGGAGGTAATCCAAAGGCCCTCGGAGATGGTGGAGAGGACCCAGGGGTCGTCTGGAAGCAGCGACCGCCAAAGATCGCTGCGAAGGGCGAGCCTCCCACCAACTGGAGACCCCAAGGTGATCGGTGGGGGCTGAAGCGGAGGGGTGTCAGGGGGCCCACCCGCGCCCTGGGTGGCGGGCGGGCTGGGGCCAGGAAGAAGCCAAGGTCCTGACAGGTCAGGAACGGCCAAAGGCAGGGGCACGGGTGGGGGCCCGGGGTCGAGAGGCGGAGGGGAGGTTGGAGGATCTGCGGGACCGCAGGGCACAACCCAAGGCCTTGCGGGCTGCCTGAAAGCGGGGTCGAACGGAGCTGCTGGGCCAAAGGTCCTTGTTAGCAGCCCTCACTGACTGCCAGGTGGGTCCGAAGAGGAGGGAACCACCAAGGGGGGGCGCGACGAAGCTGCGACTTCAGTTCCGCCGAGAGGTTACTGCAGGCCTGGAGCAAGGCATCCCGACGGAAGAGGTCGCAGTTGGCAGCAGCGGCCATAGCGTTGACAGAGGAGTGGTACGCTGTGCAGTTAGCGGCGACCGCCGGGGCGAGGGTTTCTCCCAAAAGGGGCAAAATGGACAGGAGCCAGTCATCCTCAATGCGATGGACGAACGCTTGAATCAGGAGCTCCAAAAAACCCGAACAGGCTAAGGCGTTGCGAATCATGGAAGCTGTCTGGTCCACGCCGCAGGAGAAGGAATGTCGCGCGAAAGCTTTGCCACCTGCCAAGAGCAGTGCCGGAGGATCTACCTTGGGGAGGGCACAGGAAAAGATCTGTGAATGTCCAGCATGCCAATCATGACGGAAGGTCATAACCAAGCCAGCCGGCCACCGACTGTCGGAGAAGAAGACCTCACACGAGGAAGGCTGCAGTAAATGCGCTGAAAAGGCGTCGGCCAGGTCCTTAAAGCCCGGGGGCTGGGGCAGCGTCTTCCTCCGCTTGACTTGACGGTCAGCGTCAACAAAGGCGGAGACCTTCCTCTTGACCGGTGGGGATGGTGGGCATGCGTCGACCGGGAGGCACGCTGCGATGAGACGAGCCACTTCATCCAGGGAATGGAGAGTTTCCGCCCTAGGACCGGAGTGGACCGCGGGCGAGGAAGGGTAGGAAGGTGAGGGCGAGCGGGGGGACAGAGACCTACTGTCCGCACCAAGGAGAGCGGAGATGGAGTCATCAGGCTGTAAACTCAGGGCATCCACATCCAACAGCAGGCGGGGGCGCCGAGAGTCATCCCGAGGGGGGGGGGCCAGGTAGCTGGGGGTGTCGTCGGTCATTACCCGACGTCCACAGCTGGGAGACGCATACGACGGAGTCCTCCTTGAGCGCCGACGAAGCCTGTCGGGAGAGCAGTACGAAGCCATCCTGAGGGAACAAGAGGGCGAAGCGATGCTGGAGCGAGCTGGCGGCCTATCTCGGGGGGAGCGCGATCGACGGGAAGAGCGTAGCTGGCGGGGGTGATCAGGCAAGATGCTTGCACCGCGTCGAGTAGAGGGTGTGGAGGACCAGCGAGACCGACGTGGTGTTACGGGCCGGGACGAATGCGAGGGTGGGCGTGGTCTCGTGTCACGCGAGGTCGCGTAGTGCCGGGAGCTGCGTCACACATCTCAGTCCTTCGTCGGGGTCCCATCCCGGGAGTGGTGGCGTACGGGGGTCTTGTCGCGATGTGATCTGTGAGGTCTTTCGTGTATCCTGGGACGTAGTGACGAAGGACCTCAGTGAGGTAGGCTTGCGGCCGTGCTACCCCCCCCTCCCCCCCGAGGGAGGGAGCGGGCGTGTCCCTATCTGAAGCGTCAGGGCCCAAAACGTCAGCGTCCGCAGAGCGGGATCTGTGCGAGCGGACCTCAGTGAGGAAGGCTCGTGGCCGTGCTTCCTCCCCGTGGGAGGGAGCGGGCTTACTCCTGTGAACCGGATCCGTGTTGGCAGTGCGGGGAACAGGCAGGCGGACCTCAGTGAGGAAGGCGTGCCAGGTCTGCGCAGGTACCACGGTCGATGAGGCCTTGGGACCTGCCATGTAGATACGGGCCTGACGTGATGGTCTCTCCCCGATCTCCGACTGAACTCGTCTAGTGTCTACAGCTGGTAAGCGCGGTGGCGCCATGGTGGATGTAAGACCGGGAGCTGACGTCGGGCGCTCGCGTCGATACAAATTCCACAGCTGTGACCATCGGTCTTCAGGCCAGGTGGAGCACACATCGCACAGGCAGTCGGAGGCGCATTCGGCGCAGGGGAGGCAGATCTTGTGGTTGTCGCTCGGCCATTGGAAGTCGCCTCAACGGAGGCAGGTGCGGACCTGGCAGCTGCAACACACGTCAAACATAAAAGGCGACCGGGTGTGGGAACCCATAGGGTCTGCGGCGAATACGAGCGAATCGCGAACTGAGGCAAACGAAGTTAGCGATCCACGGTTGAGGCCGACGGTGGGCCCTAGGGCCTGTCGCGGCCCTAGACCGAGGCCTTACCTTTCCATGGTAGCGGGGACCAGGGGGAGGGGGGAGGAAGCTCCACACAACCCACTGCGGAGCCGGGAGGGAACAAAGTCCTGAGTAGGCGAAGCCCGAAACACCGCACACACAAGTCCTAAAAGGAAGGCAGAACAGAAAACAACCACAGAAATCCAAGGCACAAGCACAAAAAATCCACAAAAGAAGCACAAAGTCCCAAGAAGTAATCCAAGAAACACAAACAACCAATGACCGACCCTTTAAGAACCGCTCGAAACCAGTCTAGGTCCAGTAGGCTAGCACACGTCTGAAAGCTGTGAGGGAAGTAGACTGACTGGCGGTTCACCAGGTGGCACGTGACCGGATGGGCAGGGACGGGAAGCTACTCACAGCCCTGGTTACAGTTCCCTGAGTTGCCTCCCTGGTTGTGTAGGAACACAACAGGTTTTTAGGCTGAAATTGACTAGCTAGTAGACACTTCCATACAGTAATGCCATCGGTAATGCTTTTGAAGAAACAAATTAGGAATTTTCTGCAGCATAACTGACGAGCGTCCATGTAAAGATCAACGCATAAAACATACATACATCACAATCAAGCACTCTAAAATACCAAACCACACATATGTATAGCAGTCATTCTACTAAATATGCACACACATCTAAGTAAGTAAAATAAGATAAATCTATCGCATAATAACCATATTCTGACAACAAAAACCGCCAAGCGAGCCGCAATGAAAACAGATTAGCTAAATTCATATGTATTTGTAAAACTGTATATCCTGTCTAAGAAATGGTTAAGAGAACATAAAGAACTATAAACAACTAAGATGGGCTGTAGGTAATTCTAAAGGGACTTTGAGTCAATCTGCTGAGTTAAATCATATCACAGCCACATTAGACAGGAAATGAACAGCCAAGGGATAAAAGCTCTTCTGAAAACGAGTGGTTTTGGCCTTAATGGATCTAAAGCGCGAGCCAGAAGGTAAGGGCTCAAACAGGCTATGTGCAGGATGGTGCTCATCATGTATGATGGAGCTCGCTCTCTTGATGGTGCGTGCGTGGTACAGAGATTCCAGCGAGAGGAAATCGCTTCCAACAATATGAGATGCTGTTTTGATCACCCTATTTAATTTCTTGCGGGCTTCGTCAGTTGTGCTGCCATACCACACCGTCATTGAGAAGGTAAGAACGCTCTCAATGGCGGCGCGGTAAAACTGCACCATGATCTGCTGACTGACGCCAAAAGACTTCAAACGCCAAAGAAAATTCATTTTTCTCTAAAAGGTATTTTTTCGAAAAATACTTACCGATGACATGACTTTATGGAAGTGTCTACTACTTACTCAATTCTAGCCTAAGAACCCGTTGTGTTACCACACAACCCGGGAGGCACTCAGGGAACCCCGAGCGGGGGCCGAGAGTTGTCTCCCGTTACTGCCCATCCGGTTCCAAGTCACGGTGTGACTAATCAGTCAGGATACTTAGCTCACCAGCGGCGAGCGGGGCAGGTGGGAGGGTCATCCGAGTCATGTCATCGGTAAGTATTTTTCGAAAAAATACCTTTTAGAGAAAAATGAATTTGTTTCTTCAAAAACATTACCGATGACATGACTTTATGGAAGAATTGCGAACAAGAGGAGGGTGCCGTGCCCCAGCACACCTTTAGGGCCCAAGAGCCGTCCTCCTTGCCGCAAACTCCCGACGACCCTAGGTAGGTGTATACCTACGGCGCCGAGGCGCCGGGAGGGAGTGTTGCGCTGCAGTGATGTCCCCCACCAGCGCGAGGAGTCTCGCTGGCCTGCCAGATCCCTGAGAAGAAGCAAGCGATGGTAGATTCTGCCTGCCAGCCCACGGCAGCCACGATGTGTAAGACAGCACAGTTTCGGTCGAACGCGACGTACATGGCCATGGCGTGTACCTTGTGTGCACGTATCTTTAGCCTCTATCTGCTGAAGCGCGTGTAGCTCGCTAATTCGGGCCACCGTGGCGGGAGCCACCAGTAAGCATGACGGAAGAGTCATGTCCGCAACAAGCCATCCGTGGTCTCCGAAGAGCCAGAGGAAGAGGTCCGCGAGCTGGGGGTTAGGTCGGTGGGGGGTGCGGCGACGGACGCCGCCGAGGAGCACAGTACTCGCCATCTTCCCTTGTAGACGCGTCATGTCGAGGGTTTGCGAGCTGTAGCAATAGCTTCCACTGCTGCACTCGGGAAGCCTGTAGCAGCGAGGCCTGCCGCACAACCTCTGTGAAGGAGTAGGCGCTCCGGGCACGGGTGGAACAGCGATAGTCGCGGTAGCTTGAGCACCGAGCGGGGTGCGGGAAGCAGCAGTGGGAGGTCCGTGGCGAGGCTGAGAAGGTCGGTGGTCTAGGACCGGTTCCAAGAGAAAGGAGCGACCAGTAGGACGCCCGCAATGCAGCCCTGAAGCTTGAGGAGGAAAAGGGGATGAGGACTGTTGGGGGGTACGCATACGGAAAGGACAGTGCGACAACTGCCCAGGCCAGCGGGTCTGGGATCAGGGAGACAAGTAGGGGGAAGCTGGTGATTCCACCTCGTGGCGAACAGGTCGACCAAGGTGTCTCCCATCACGCGCAGATCATCCGAAGACGTCCTGGGGAAAGGTCCACTCCATGTGTAGCAACTGGCCGCGTCGGGAGAGTGAGTCGGTCAAGACATACTGTCGGCCGGGGATGTCGAGCACGGAGGGAAGGTTGCGGTCCTCGCACCAGCACAACAGACGGTAGAGGAGCATGCATAGGTCGGGTGAGCGCGTCCCGCCGTGTTGCTGGATGTAAGCCACCACTGTCGCGTTGTCGGAGAGGACGAGCAGTTTCTGGTGACTGAGTTGTACCTCCCACGCGATGCAGGCTTGCCAGATGGCTTGCAGCTCCAACCCGTGGATGTGGGTTCCAGCGTACTCCGGCGGCCAGGGGCCAGACGTCGTGAGGAACCGCGGTAGCAGGTAGGCTCCCCACCCAGCAAGACTCGACACACAGGGAGAGCAGAGGAGGCGGAGTGGTCAGGGGGACTCCCGAAGCAAGCCACGACGCATCCGTCCCAAGCCGGAGGAGGGGGCGAATCAACGGGGGCAAGGGTACGATGAGGAGGGACGCCAGAGAAGCCGGAGGTGCAGCTGTAGCGGCCAGGTGTAGAGACGACCGAGAGGGGGTAGACCCGGCGCCTCCTAGTACAACCAAGGAGCTGAAGCCCGACTTTGGCGGAGGCTGCGTCCTGCTGGGCTAGCCAGCCGGCTAGCCGGCCAACGAGGATCCGTGGTCCCAGCAACGCACACTGTCGAGGTCGAAGGCGAACTCCAAGCCGAGTTGGACGAATCGACAAGAGGGGGAGAGGTCCGACTTACCTGTGGTGACCCGTCACCCCAACCGCGAGCACAGCCGTATCAGGGCATCCCTGTCCGCAGTCCGGTCGCATCCAAGGTGCGCAGAAGGAGGTCGTCGAGGTAGGGAGACAGGGAGACAGGGCTGCACCTAGGTACCACTGCGTCCACGAAGTGGTGAGGACCCAAGGGCCGAAGAGGAGACGAACGGCAGCGCCCGAACTGGAAACTACTCCGTCGCAGGTGCACCGGAGATACTCCCTGGAGGCCGAGCGCACGGGGACCTGGAGAAAAGGTCGGAAGTCCAGGCTGAATGCGTAGTCCAAAGCTGCAGGCGGAGTCGAAGACAACACGGCGAGAACCACGGCCTAGCGGCGGCGGGAGCAAAGAGGAGGTGTCCTGCGAAGCCCAAGGTCCTAGACTCCTCCAGTCTGCTCGAATGCACCGAAGAGCGGGGCTGTCCAGGGAAGCAAGGCGCGGGAGAGTTCTCATCACCGGGGGGCAATCCGCGGCAGGTCGTCAAGTAGGGGAGCCAGGAGTCTTCGAAGCGACGGACGAAGGCTTGGGTCAGGAGCTTCAGAATCCCACGCAGGCTAGGGAGTTACGGACAAGCGAGGTCACCTATTCCAACTGCAGAGCCGGGTGCGGGTCCACAGCAGGCAGGGGACAGAGGCACGCCTGGGAGAGTCCCGAGGACCAGCCCTGACGAAGGTAAGCCGAACCGGGCGGACATCTATGGACGGCGAAGCATACGGAGTCCCGGGAACCCGACAGGAGGAGCGCTGAGCAGCGACGCGCAGGTCACAAAGGCCAGAAGCCGCGGCCGGGACAGGAACTCCTAGCCGTCTTCCAGCGTCCACCAGCGAAGATCCTTCTCGTGAGTGGGGGAGAGACGGCGGGCAGTCCACCGCGGGAAGCGTGGTGGCGATGCGCGGGGGACTTCGTTCAGGGCAAGCAAGGCGACTGTCTGCGAAGCGAAGAGTGGTTCTTCCTACCCTGGCTGCAGGGAGCGAGAGAGACGGGCAGATCTTGAGCGGCGGGTGGAATCCGTGCCACGCTGCGACGTTGGACGAGTGCGCGAATGTCTCTCCGAGCCGAGCTCTGTGGCGAGGTGACTCCGCGTAGGAGCCAGCGGGCTTCCATGGAGACGAGTGGGGATCGAAAGAGGACATGGGACGGCGCGCCGTGCGTCTCTCCGAACCGGGCTCTTTGGCGAGGCAGGTTCTCTGCCTGTCAGAAGGCATGTCCGGGCGCACTCCCTCCTGGAAGCGGCCGCCTCAATCTACCCACTCCGTGCACTAGCCTGTTGCGTCCGGCGTGGCGTTCTCTCCACAAGGACGTCGTGGTCCCAAGCGGTCGGTGCACCGGGCGCGGTGTATAGCGTCTTGACCGGACTCGAAGCACCTACAGGTGTCGGCTGCTCGCGTCTGTAGAAACTGCGTAGCTGTAACCAGCGCTGTCCGGGCCAGGTGGTTGTGGGATGGTCAGTGGAACCTCCGCCTTGCCTGCAGGTCATCAACAGGGCCCCTGCAGCAAATGGCAGTCGGACTCATGCTCCCGGATGCACGCATGATGTCTCACCGCGCCGAGCTCTATAGCGAAGTGGACTCTCTGCCGGCGAAGTGACCCCGCGTAGGGGCCTGCAGCCTTACTTGGGGACGAACGGGGATCGGCAGTGGACATGGGACAGCACGAGGCGTGTCTCTCCGAACAGAGCTCTTTAGCGAGGTGTGTTCTCCGCCTGTCAGAAGGCTTGTCCGGGCACACTCACTCCTGGAGGCTGCCGCATCGATCAACCCGCTCCGCGCAGTAGGTCTGCATCCGGCGTGGGGTCCTCTCCAAAGGTCGTTGCTGTCTCGAGCGGTAGGTGCGCTCTTGTGCGGTAGTACGCAGGGCCCGGGAATATCGCCTCAACAGGAATCGGATCACACACAGGGGCCGGTCGCTCGCGTCTGAACACTCCATAACTGCTAACAGCGCAGCTCAGGTCAGGTGGAGTAGGTGTCACGAGCGTGGTCGGAGGCGCATCCGGTGCAGGGGTAGACAGACCTCTGGTAAGTGACGGCCATTGGCACCCTCTGCCTCACGTACGGGGCAGCAACAGGTCACTGCAACACACAACACAACTGAAGGCATGCGGGCGAGGGCCCGTGGGACCCCGCCCTGGTAAGGCTAGCCTTCGCAACACAAAAGGCACAAACAGCGAGGAGCAAACCTGCCAGCAAGAGCTTGGGCCTGCAATCCATCCCCGTAAGCCAGTGGGCGCGGGTATGCGGGGCCCGGTGAAGCTAAGGTAAGCACCCTACCTTTGCGACCTACCGTCTTCGAAGAAGAGAAGTCGCGGCTAACCTCTCTGCTTGTCCATCTTGCCAAGGACAACTCCCCAAACATCAATAACGTGCAGTACCCATCTTCCCAGCATGTCCCTTCCTGTGCTGGGTACCTCCCTGCGTTTACAGGCATGGCAGTCACCCTTGGTCTGGAGGGCATAGTGCCCGCCACGCTAAGGTTAGCATATGACACAACATGTACAACAAAACCCAAGCATGTCATGACAAGTATAGGCATGAAGCAAGCGTCAGGTACAGTAACATTATCAACATAATGGCGACAGGGCGTGGCCACGTGAGGCCCCGCCAAGCCAAGGTGAGCATATGACGCATGATGTACAACAACTCAAACATGTGATGACAAGAATAGGCATGAAACAAGCGTCTGGCACAGTAACATTACCACGTAATGGCGACAGGGTGCGGCCACGTGAGGCCCCGCCAAGCTAAGGCGAGCATACGACGCATAATGCACAACAAACACCAAACAGTCCATGACCGATTCAGGAACGAAGTAAGCGTCTGACCCCGCCACATACACCAACATAATGGCGTCAAGGCATGGGCTGGAGCAAAACAAATTCCCCAAATCACACAAGGTATAAGTGAGTAGGTAAGCGCCAATAACGCCACAACAATCAACCGAAAGGTGAGTGGGCGCGGGCGCGAGGGGCCCCGCCAAGCTAAGAGTTGAGAATTTTGGCGCGCAAGCAACAGCGAAGATGAAGAGTGCCTTCGTGCCTGCTCAAACCAGTGCCCAGCCCGGAACCGGCTGAGGGCCAACCCAGCTACCTTACCTTTCCGCCGGAGCGGGAACGGGGGGAGAAATGTCCAAAACACCCATGGCACGACCGGGCTAAATCCCGGCGACGCTCACCGCACAGCCCAGGCACTCAAGCGGCCGAAGAGGGCAGCAGACAACGATGAGGGGACGATGGCACAGGCAGGGCCGACGAGGTAGAAGCCAAGTGAAGAAGCCAAAGTCCAGAAGACTGGCGAACCGGTCAAAATTCCTAAAGTCCGTAGGCTAGGGCAACACGTCTGAACAGCGTGAGCCTAAGTAGACTGACTGATTAGTCACACCGTGACTCGGAACCGGATGGGCAGTAACGGGAGACAACTCTCGGCCCCCCTCGGGGTTCCCCGAGTGCCTCCCGGGTTGTGTGGTAACACAACGGGTTCTTAGGCTAGAATTGAGTAAGTAGTAGACACTTCCATAAAGTCATGTCATCGGTAATGTTTTTGAAGAAACAAAAACAGGCGCTGCTGGGCTTTCTTTACTAGCTGTTCAATATTCTTCTCCCACTTCAGATCATGCAAAATTAGAGTACCCAAGAACAATTTCAATATCGTTTCCTTGGATGGTTAAGAGAAGGGGGTCAGTTTTCTTTTTCCTGAAATCGATTATCATTTCCTTGGTCTTACCACCATGCAAATCCAGGCTGTTGTCAGAACACCAGCCTACTAACATGTCTACCTCATCCTGATATGCACTCTCGTCAATGTTATGTACAAAACCCTAGACTGTCGTATAATCAGCAAATTTCACTATGCGTGTGCTATCAAGTTAGTGGGATACACAGTCGTGTGTAAAAAGAGAAAACAACAATGGGGATAAAACACATCCTTGGGGAGCTCCCGTACTCAAGGTCAAAGACTGGGATAAATGTCCACATTGACCAGGAGTAGGGAACCGATACAGCTGAACACAGGTCTGATCGCACAAACCGATCTTGACAATCTGGGGTCTGTTTAACAGGAAATCCAGAACCCAGTTACAGATGGACTGTGCGAAGCCAAGGTGCAGCAGCTTTTCATGCATCACACTCTGGCATTAGAACCCTCACCAACACAAATAAACCTATGGCCGGAAGTATGAGCTCAAAAAGTACCTGCATGCTTCATTGGTTTGTGCATATTCATAAATAAATACAGTCAAGTTCTATTATTCTTGGGGTTGCCAAACAAAACTTCAAATTAACCCATTGCATCCTGAGGCTGATTTTGTAAAGTTTGCTTATTGTCTGATAAAGGAGATAGATGCACTGTTTTAATTCAAGGGTGATGCCAGAATAGCTTGGCACCTCAGGCACCAAGCTTTTCTGGCACCACCCTTGAACTATCAGTCAAATTTGTTTCAAGCAATGAGTGTATCAGGATGAAAAGGGTTAACAGGAGTTTGTATTAATCAGATTCCAGGGAAACAAAGCGCTGTTTGTGTTAACCAGAAGTATATGTTATCAGAGTTCATCTTCAATGGATTTGACAGTAAATATCTAAATAAATAGGGGGTTGGGGTGGATAATGGGTGTGCTTTGTGTGCGCATGCACGCATATGCATGTATGTGTGTGTGAATGTGTGTGTGCGTGTGTGTATGAGTGTGTGTATAATCAACACTCCTTTACTGGATGTGTTCAGATGCCATGGTCACAGGCCCAACTTGCTCTCTTGAAATTCTGCTGTGACAATGCGAAACTCGAATTATGTACTGGCCTGTCCTTTGTGCACGATCTGCCTACTGCGTGTGTCAGCACAGAAATGTGTAGCCGCCTTGACCCTCACCTTCGCGCTCGATTATTTTTGAAGCCTTGTTTTCAACTTCAGAGTTTTCTGTGTCTGTCAACGCGCCTAATACAATGTAATGGTCAGTTTTGCTGCTCGACTTTTTTTCCGGTTACATTCCTGGTTACATGCCCGGCTGGCTGGTAAGAAAAAAAGTTAACTTCCATCCCTGCCTTTTCAAATCTACTTAACTCTACTGCTATTGCCTCACCTGCTGTTGGGCCAACAAGAGCCATAGATTGTCATGAGTCCCCACAATCTATGCCTCTTGTAATTGCCAACAGAGAAGAAGAAGAAAACAGAAACTTGGGGGCTGGGGGTTGCGAGCATGTGGGAAGGTGTCTGACACTGGTCATGTTGGCTCATCACTGTGAAGCTGATACAGATGATCCAACCTACCTGTTTCTGATAGCCAAGCTTCTCAAATGCCTTGATCAGTCTGTTCCTGTGGTAAAACATCACGCCATAGTCCTCATTCTGCGCAGTGAAGCCCAGCGTGATCTGCAGCGGCTTGCTCTGAAATAGTCAAATGTAAACATCAATGACACCGCAAAGTTACTGAAAACACACTGTGCGCTCTTAATCCCCTTGTGCCTGTACTGTAAACAGTACCGCTAGATGAATGCACAAGGTGGTTAACCCATCTAACCCCAGCATCCTACAGCAGGAGACGGACTGACCACGATGATTCAAGGGAAGTGCCAGATTAGCTTGGCGCCTTCAGGCGCCAAGCTAATCTGGCACTACCCTTGAATTATTATGCTCATTCCATCTCCTGCAACAGGTACAAAGTCGTTAGGTGACAGACACCTACAAAAATTTGGGAAACGCGGCCATCGAGTTAAATGTGTTAAAGATGATTTTCTACACGCACACAAATCGGAACGACCACACATTTGGAGGTTTATTATTCATGTGACTGCGCTTACAAACGAGTGTGCGTTTTCTGGTTAAAACTGACCTCTGGTGGATGGACTTAGGTCTGTGTCACTCTGGCTGTCTCCTGCAATTCACAGCCGCTACCAGCAGCGACTCAAGGCTGACAACCAGCGAGAGTCTGTGTGCAGGTCTGACCTGAAATTCTACATCACTAAGGACACGTAGGTCTGAGACTCTAAGTCACTAATGCCAACTATTCCTAGACGCAACCATCTGAGTGAGCATGTAACACCCATGTTCATCTGTAAATATCAATCTCTTTGTGGGCCTGAGACATTCAGAAATGAGTGAGGCCAGCAAGAGTCATCGATCCTCATGAGCCCCGCAGTAGTGTGGGGGCGCATGAGGATCAACGACTCTTGCATTTGGTGTTACTCATTGCATTCAGCAGTGAAGCGACTAATAGGCTAATCCTGACTGCCGAAGCAGGTGTCAGTGTGAGAACATAGAACATAGCACCCAAGATATGAATAAGGCCAGCAAGAGTCATTGATCCCAATGATGCAAGAGACATTGATGCAAGAGACATCGATCCTGATGAGCCCCCGCAGTTGCGGGGACTCATCAGAATCGATGTCTCTTGCATCTGGCTATTGCTTGTTGTGTTTGTTCGGAGAAAGCTGAGCTTGGGAACATACCAGCCATGTTGGTCTATAGATATCGATCTCAGTGTGTGACAGAGACTTGGACACCAGGCGGCTCTTCACTTTCACGCCTCGTATGTAGATTTTCATCCGCGGCCGCAGGTACAGTATTCCACAGTAGCACTGAAAGAAACAAGTCAACTCTAGAAAGGAAAACAGATCTGTTAGGATTTAAAATTGTCCGTCAGACAGCAGAGGTGGAAAACCCTTTAAGTTAGAAACATGAAACATGACGTTTCGGATCAAAGATCCTTCTTCTTGGTAATATGGAAACAACGTAGAACAGAAAATAATACACGATAGAAAGAACAGATTTCATCCTGTATAAAGACTTTCTCAGCGCTGGCCGAACGTTTAGTTGGATCCCTTGCCCTTCCCTGTCGGGCGCCGGGTCTCCGGCTCACGGTTTGATACGCGGTTTTGGGGCGAGGCGATCGTGTGCATCCCTTGGGGATGTATGTGGTCGTCTTGTTGCGTGCCTGTGTGTTTTTCTGTGGGCTGGTGGGTGCCTGTTGGGTGGGGTTGGTGGCTCTGGCTGGTTGTCTTCTGTTTTTTTTTTTGTTGTTTTTGTTTTTTTTCCTCTCTCTCCTTCTACCTCTTTCCCTCTTTCTCCCCCCCCCCCCCACCCCCTTTACCACTTCTCTCTAGCCCTCTTTCTCTCTTTCAGCTTTATCCTTTTCCCTTCTTCCCCTTCCTCCTTTCCCCCCCCCCCTCCCCCCCCCCCCCCCCCCCGCCACCATCTCTTTCTCTCTCTCCCCCCCCCCCCCCCCCTTATTTTTTGAGTTACCCTTGAAGACGGTTTCACAACTACCTACTCTCCACTTATACCAATATTCTCTTACTGAATTTGATTCTTTGCTTTATTTTCATGACTTATTCCTTGTTGTGTACCGTGCTAAATGCTGGGGTTTTTTTTCCCGGGGTCCTCCCGTTTTTCCCCGAGGTAGTCCTCAACTTGAAGGTGATATAAAGTTTGCCTTCGGGTTGGTGTTTAGCAGGCTTTGTGTATTAGACACTCAGCCTACTTCGTGCCCAAGGGTACTCCCCGTTCGTTCTCTATCTCTTTCTCTCTCTCCGTCTCGCTCTCTCTCTCTCTCTCTCTCTCTCTCTTTCTCTGGCCTCATCTACACACCTTTTCTTTCGCTCGCTCCTGCACGTGCTTGCACACACTCTTGTCTCTCGTGTTCAGGTTCTTTCTGAGTCTCTCTCTTACGATTTTTCGTTGACGTCATTTTTACTTTTTCCGCACTTTTGTTCTTCCTTTTCTTTTCTTTTACGTCACCTCCTTCAGTTGCCACATTCCTTCTGCCAATGAAGATAAGTAGCGGCTAATCTCTCTGTTTGTTTGTTTGTCTATTTTGACAAAGGGTATTTACCCGAAATATTAATAAATTGTGTTGTACCCGTCTTTTCTAAGCGTGTTTCTTTCTCCGTTGGGTACTTCTTTGCATATTACACGCTTGGCAGTCACCTTTTTGGTCTGGATTGTATAAAGAAAATTTAAAATGACATAAAAAATTAAAAAAATTAAATTAGTGCGTGTGTGTGTGTGTGTCTATGTGTATGCATGTACGTGAGCGGCAGCAGGCACGAGCAAAAGCGTATGTGTGCAGTGACGTGAATGTATGTAGACGTAAGTTTTGTGCAATGTGTTTTGTGCGTGTGTATTTGCGTCATTATGTATCTTCTGTTCTTCTTTTTTTTCTTTTCTTTTTTACGTCATTCTAAATTTTCTCTATACAGGATGACATCTTTTCATTCTATCGTGTGAGGATATCAGGTCTTCCGAAGTGATCGCCAAGGGAGGAAGAAAGGGGGGGTTATGACCCTAGTTAGAAACAACCTGAATGCCAGCGAAACCAGGAGATTCATGGAAGAGGCAGAATACATCCAGGTCAAGGTAACCACCAGTGACAGCACCCTTGACCTTGTCAACTACTACTGCCCTAATGATAAGTTGCTGTCCCTCGACACTATCCAGGTCCCGGACAGTGGATTCCTCATTACTGGTGACTTCAACAGCCAGTCCCAGAGTTGGGGATATGACACAGTGGACAAGAGAGGAGAAGACATTGAGGAGTGGCAAGATGAAAACCACCTGATACTTGCCAATGACCCTGAGGACCAACCTACCTTCTACTCTCGCCGCTGGCACACCACCACTACACCGGACCTGGCGCTTTGCACTAAAGATGTTCATAAGCGCCTCAGCAGAACAGTAGGACCACAGCTAGGAGGAAGTGACCACCGCCCTATCCTCCTAACCCTAGCTCGCCACACCGGCCAAGATGGAACTACCGAAAGGCAGACTGGCGCTTGTTCAGTATCCGAACAAATGAGCTAATGCAAGACCTCACTGTTTCTGGAAGGAACATCAACAATGTGGTCAGAGAGTTTAATGACATTATCAGTAAGGCAGCCAAGGAATCCATACCTCGAGGGGTCCGGAAAAACTACACCCCATACTGGACCGCAGATCTTCAGAAAGCACATGACAACCTCACTAGGGCCAGAGAAGACGCTGAAACCAACCCCAGCCAAGAAAACAACATCAAGCTACAACACAGTAAGGCCCAGTATCTGAAGATGAAGTTGGAGTGCACAAGAAAAAGTTGGAGAGAGAAGACTGCAAGACTAAACATGGACAGGGACACCACGAAGTTGTGGAGACTGACCAAGGCGTTGAACGATGAGGGCACCAGGGAACAGAAGATCACCTTGGAAGAAGAAGGGAAAGCACTGACTGGTAGGAAAGCTGCAAACATGTTTGCACAGATCTATGCGAAAGAAAGTGACATCACTGTCCCACGAATGCTTACGAAAGAAATCAGACAGGAAGAAAGAGAGAGAACAAGAGATGCGAACATCCATGATGCAATGAAGAAGGACATCACCCTTCCAGAACTGAAGATGGCCATCAAACAGCTGAAGAAGAAAAAATCTCCAGGTCCAGACAGCATCTCAAACGAGATGTTACAACACCTTGGCAACACTGCCTTAATGAAGCTACTGGACATCTTTAACCACAGCTGGAGAGGAGGACAGGTACCCCAATGCTGGAAGGAAGCCAGGATGATCCCAATTTTGAAGAAAGGGAAGAATAAATCCAAAGCCCTGAGTTATCGCCCCATCAGCCTGACAAGTTGTGTGTGCAAGACCATGCCAGAGCTACCAAAAGGAGTACACGCAGCCCTGTACGCAGACGACCTGGTACTCTGGTGCACAGAAGAGTATGCAACAACTGCTACATACAGGATGCAGCTAGCCCTGGACAGGCTGACAGACTGGACCAACAACTGGTGTGTGACCATCAACACAGAAAAATCATCAGCCACACTCTTCTCTCTCTCCAACAAGGCAAAGGCTGGCAACCTAACACTGGGCAACACCCCGCTGCAGTATGAAGACCAACAGACATACCTGGGAGTCATCCTTGACAAGAGGCTGACGTGGAAGCCGCACATTTGGAATGCAGAAGCGAAAGCTAGAAGAAAGCTGCACATCATGAGAAAACTGGCTGGAACACAATGGGGAGCCAATGAAAAGATCCTCAAAAATGTATATCAAGGCACAGTGAGACCACACCTTGAGTACGGATCTAATGCATGGTTGACGGCAGCCCAGTCACACCAGCAGACCATTGACAGAGTTCAGAACCAGGCACTGCGTATCATCACCGGCGCAATGAGATCCACACCAATTGAAAAGATGGAAGAGACAACAGGCATCCCACCCCTGCGCATGAGAAGAGATTGCAAAGCCTTGATACAGTCCACAAAGATCAAGTCTTCCAAAGACCATCCTATGAACGCTAGGATGAAACAACCAACCTCAGGGAGACTGAAAAGATCAAGCTTTGTGAAGGAGACGAGAGCACTGCAGAGAAAACACCAAGCAAAGCTGCCTGCGCAGGTAGAGGCTCTGAATCCTGCTAGCGACCTTCCACCTTGGGAAAGTAAGCCAGAAAACATCACCATCTCTTCCACGGTACCCTACATCACCACCAGAGATGAGCACAGCACTGTGAGCAAGAAAGCCCTGACACTGGCCATGCTCGAAGAAAAGTATCCCCAGGAAGCATGGATACGGGCATACACCGATGGATCAGCCACAGATGCAGTTCAGGATGGAGGGGCTGGGGTGTACATTCAGTACCCAAACGGAAAATGGCAGGCTGAGGCAGTACCAACAGGCCTTCACTGCACAAATTACAGAACTGAGGTGGAAGCCCTGGTCCACGCAGCTAACACCCTTAGTGGCACTGCAGACCCTGATGCCCAGATTGTCTTCCTTACTGATGCCATGTCTGTCCTTGAGGCAGCAACAGCAAGCAAACTGCCACGTCTACAAGAGGCACTGCAAAACATCAAGTGCACCAGACTGGTGCTGCAGTGGATCCCTTCACACTGTGGCATCTACGGCAATGAAGAAGCTGACAGAATGGCAAAAGCGGGCGCAGAGAAAGAACAAGATGAAAATGGAGTCAGCTTCACAGAGATGAAGACCATCATTAAGTCTGTGTACAGACCACCACAACGGCCCATAGACAGTTACCATCAGCTGTCCAGACAAGAGCAGGTGACCATCTTTCGTCTGAGGACTGGGCACAACCGACTCAATTTCCACCTGCACAGACGCTTCCACCTCGTGCCATCTCCCCTGTGCCCTTGTGGAGAAGCAGAGCAGACCACAGAGCACATCCTCCAGGACTGTGGGAACCACCAGCCGCTGAGGGAGGAGATATGACCGAAGCCCGCCACTCTACAAGAGAAACTGTACGGGCCTGTGGAGGCGCTACAGAAGACCACAGATTTCATTTTGAGAGCCAAACTCCAAGTGTGACGGCGTTCGAGAAGAAGAAGAAGATTCTATCGTGTGTTCTTTTCTGTTCTATGTTGTTTCCATATCACTGAGAAGAGGGATCTTTAAAACAAAATGTGTTTCTTGTTTCTAACTTAAAGGGTTTTCAACCTCTATTTTCTGTTTTCCTTTCAGATGAAACCCTTGCGGCAACAGTTTTACTACAAGTCAACTCTAGCCATATTCTGACGCTGGAAGAATGTTACCCAAAAAAAACCCATAATAATAAACATGTTTAAAACACATTTAATACAGTTAGAAATATCACAAAACACACGACAAAAACTGTCTACAAAGAATGACAAAAGTATGCCGATCAATCAGGCGCAGACAACTGACCCACTGACTGACCAAATGACCCTCTGGTCGGATGACTGTTTGATCAACGAATTAACCTTTTAGCCCCAAGGTCCCATTTCTCAAATTTTGGAGGTGTTGCCTAACAACTATGTAGGCGCCAAGCTAATCTGGCACTACCCTTGAATTATCATGGTCAATCCATCTCCTGCTGTAGGGACCCAGGGTTAAATGGGTTAACTGGTTGACAGATGTATTGACTGATCAACTCATGTCCAGGTTTTTGTTAGACTGTTTTACCTTAAACCCCCTTAATAATAACAATAATGTCGGTGATTGTATAGGCGCTTTACCAATTCTGTGAATCGGCTCAACGCACGCTCATGTGAAACTCACACAGGCACTCTGAAGACAAACACAGTACAAGTTAAACACAGGACATTCATGTGGTGCAAAGAGTCAGCTCAGCTGTTGAAGTTTAGGAAGTTTTGATTGCTTGTATTTAAAACATAAAATGACCTGAAAATGATACGAAAGTGAAGGGGGTGGAAGAGGCAGAGTACCCGGAGGAAGCACCCTCTTGTGCAATTATCTACCAGTACTGTTAACAGTACCAGTGGCTGTATGAGCTAGGTGGTTAAGTTTAACTCATTTGAGATATGCTGCATCTGGATACGCAGTTTATGCCAGTTATACGGAGGCAGCACATCTCGAATGAGTTAACCCATTTAATTCAAGGCTGCATTTTGGAGGTGTAACCGTTGCAGGAGATAGATTGGCCATGGTAATTCAAGTGTAGTGCCAGATTAGCTGGGCACCATCAGGCACCAAACTGATCTGGCACTACCCTTGAATTATTATGGTTTATCCATCTCCTGTTGTAGTGCTTTGAGGCTAAATGGGCTTTAACCTTAATAAGCGCTTACCCGTAGTGAGCGAATGTACTCAGAATTCTCAAGTTGTGCCGTGCGGTGATATACAGACGTCAGATCGACCTCATGGGCCTCTGGGTTCCGGATGTCATAAGCATCAGATTCAAAATCCAATTCCAAAGCACCATTCTTGTGCCTGAACAGAGATAAAATAAAACACTAAACCCAATAAAGGTTCATATAACAAAACTATTTGACAGAGGGAAGCGAAAAGCATTTCTTACTGCCTTCCAGCCTGGAGGTTCATTTGTGGCAAAACAATGGCCATGCCAGGTTAGTATGGCACTAACCAGCTAATCACATCAACCCTAGGACCATTGGTTATTGCAAAATGGAACAATTTGACTGATTCATTCAAACCATCACTAGCAGGTTTTTTATCATGATTCCTACAATTTCCTAATGATTCTTTGGTCAGTCTGTAACGGTTTTTGTTGTGGGAATCATTGTGACAAAAAATGCTACCGACAGCCCAAGGGTTAACATCCATGGCACCGGAGTGATAATGGACAGGTGCAGCTATTGCCTATGGGGTGTGACATTGAACACTGATCAATTCAGGCACACTGCCACTGCGCCACTTTCATTTATCAGAAACTTTCAACGGACATGCCATTGAACAAGCCCATTGTTTTTCCCTAGACTGCGAGCCCAGCAACCAGGGCCGGAAACGAGAACCATTTTTACAAGTTCAACAAATGCCCATACTGAACAGACCTAGCCCACCCGACCCCCCCCCCCCCCCCCCCCCCCTCCCCCCGACATCCAGCCGGTAGAGACCGACCTACCCATCAGCTGTGACAGACCCAGCCGGGAAGAGATCAGAAGAGCAGTGGCATTTTTGAAGAATGGCAAAGCAGCAGGGCCAGATGGCATCCCAGCGGAGTCTCTGAAAGCAGACCTAGAGACAACAGTGGAGATGCTGTACCCACTGTTTGGAAAGGGGTACCTAATCAAGCTTCCCAAGAAAGGCGACCTCAGCAAGTGTTCCAACTACAGAGGAATCACCTTGCTGTCAGTACCAGGAAAGGTCTTTAACAGGATCATCCTAGAGAGAATGAAGAGCTCCGTTGACCCCCAGCTGAGAGACCAGCAAGCAGGATTCAGGAAGAACCGATCATGTACAGACCAGATCGCCACTCTCCGCATCATCGTGGAACAGTCTCTGGAGTGGAGCTCCCCGCTTTACGTCAACTTTGTGGATTATGAGAAAGCATTTGACAGCGTGGACCGAGAGACTCTGTGGAAATTCCTACGACACTACGGTGTACCCACAAAGCTCGTCCGCCTGATCAAGAGCAGCTACGATGGCATGACATGTCGCGTGATCCACGAAGGGCAGTTCACCAGGGAGCTCCAGGTCAGAACTGGTGACAGGCAGGGGTGTCTGCTGTCTCCGTTCCTCTTCCTACTGGCCATAGACTGGGTCATGAAGATGACCACAGAGCACAGACGAAGTGGAATACAGTGGACACTGTGGACACAGCTTGACGACCTCGATTTTGCAGACGACTTGGCATTACTGTCCCACACTCATCAACAAATGCAGGACAAGACCACGAGGCTTGCTGACATCTCGTCCCAAGTGGGCCTCACCATTCACAAACAGAAAACAAAGACAATGAGGCTGAACACAACCAGGAAAGAACCAATCTTGCTTGCTAGCACCCCGTTGGAGGAGGTGGAGTCCTTCACCTATCTCGGGAGCATCATAGACAAAAAAGGCGGCACTGATGCAGATGTCAGAGCACGAATCGGTAAAGTCAGAGCAGCCTTTCTCCAGTTGAAAAAAGTGTGGAGTTCCAGAGAGCTGTCACAACACACCAAAGTCCGGATTTTCAACTCCAATGTAAAAGCAGTTCTCCTATATGGAGCAGAGACTTGGAGATTGACAAAAACCACAGTCAACAGAGTACAGACCTTCATGAACAGTTGCCTTAGAAGAATTTTGAAAATCCACTGGCCAGAGAAGATCAACAACGTCAGACTCTGGGACAGAACAGAGCAGATAACAGCAGAGAATGAAATTGGGCGAAGAAGATGGGGATGGATTGGTCACAGCCTGAGAAAGCCAGCTTCCAGTATCACTAGGCAGGCATTGTCATGGAACCCCCAGGGAAAGAGGAAAAGAGGTAGGCCGAGAAACTCCTGGCGTCGAGACCTCCAAGCAGACATCAAGAGACTGGGAACCACCTGGAGTAGAATCGAAGGAGAAGCACAGGACAGGAGTTGCTGGAGGTCTCTCGTCGACGGCCTATACCCGGGTAGGGGTGACAGGCGTAAGTAAGTAAGTAACAAATGCCCATGCCCCAAGAAGTTAATTGTGCGTGGTCACAACCACTCCCTCAAATGTCCTTACAAATGTGTTTCAGGCTCTAATACATGTCATAGTTATAACGTCATCTGAACATGATGTGGAACCCATTTAACACATTTAGTAACAAGCCTTACAACAGGGGATGCATCGACCATGATAATTCAAGGCTAGTGCTGGATTAGCTTGGCACCATCAGGAGCCAAGCCAATCTGGCACTACCCTTGAATTATCAAGGTCAATCCATCTCCTGGAACTGGTATAGTTGTGAAGGGACGCTTCTACAGTTTGGAAAATGTGGCCTTGGGGTTAAATTTCTTGTGTAGTACATGCAGGCCTCATTACAATGCCAGTGCCTGCACTCCCAAGGAGAGTAACCCATTTACTGCCAGAAAAATTTATATTTTTCTCTAAAATGTATTTTTTCGAAAAATACTTATCGATGGCATTACTATATAAAAAGGTACACTTGGCTTACCGATTTCAGCCTAAGAACCCTATTTGTGTACCCACACAACCAGGGACGCAACTCTAGGGAGTTGTAACCAAGAACCCTGGGTAGTCTCCCTTCCCTCCATAAGGCCATGTGAGCAGTGTTGCCACTCCAGTCTTACTCTTAGCTTAATGGCGGCAAGCGGGGGTAGGTGGGAGGGCCTTCTGAGTAATGCCATTGGTAATATTTTTCAAAAATAAATTTTTTAGAGTTAGTTATTTGGGTTTAACGCCGAGCAGGCAAATAAGGCCATCTCACGGCGGATACATTTTAGAGAAAAATACATTTGTTTCCTCAAAACCCTTACTGATGGTATTACTATATGGAAGAATAGCGAAAAGGGGGAGGGTGCCGCCCAAAAACCCCGCCACTACAATAAGCTTAGCGCAGCCCTCGAGGGGCAACCTCCAGACAATTTAAAGTAATGCGTTACCTATGGCGCCCGAGGCGCCCAGAGGGAGGGTTGCGCTGCCGAGAGGTCTCCAACAAGGGCCAGGTTGTCTCATTGGCCAGAGAGGTCTCAGAGATAGAAGCGGGTGAAGGTGGAATCTGCTCACCACTCGACAGCCGCTACAATGTCTCTGACTGCGCAGTTGCGGTCGAATGCGATGTTTGTGGCGACAGCTCTGACCTCAAGCGCCCGTATCTGCAGTCTCTTGGCACCCTCCGGGGAGAGATCCTCATATGCGGAGTGGATGACCCATCGCAGCCAGGATGATATCATCTGGGCGGAAATGTCGGCTCAGCCCGGGGTCAAGGGCACAATGAGGTGAGAGCGGCCTCTCTTGACGGGCTAATCTGCGCAGGTAGACCTTCAACACTCGGACCGGGTCCTGCAGTCTGGACGTCTGGGACCGGTCAAAACCTGTGAGCGGGCGGAGACTCATCACCTGTGCCGCGGCCGAAAAAGAGTCTATTCTTGGCCAAGAAGGCCGGGTTGGTCAGGAGTTGTACTGAGCCATCGGCCCTGAACTGTAGGCAGGCTGGGTCCACAGATAGCGCGTGCAGCTCGCTAATTCTGGCCGCTGTGGCAAGGGCCAAGAGGAAGCAGGTCTTCCTGGTTACGTCCGCGAGGCGGGCCAAGGGAAGAGGTTCGAACCGGCTCAAGTTCAACCATGTTAACACCAAAGGGAGGTCCCAGTACGGAATCAGACAGTGGGAGACCGGATGCTGAAGATCGAAGTGGGCCATCAGGTCTGAGAGATCCTTGCACACTCCCGGGTCAGGTAGACGCAAGTGCCGCTAAGTGTCTGCGATCATGGAGAGGTAGCCTCTGACGGTGATAGGGGCCAAGTTCTGCTCTCTGAACAGCCACAGGAAAAACTCAGCCAGTTGAGGTATGGTCAGTGCCGTGGGGGACTATCACCAGGACTGTAGGACCTCCACTTTCCCTCGTAGACCCTGCGGTTGGAAGGTCTGCGGGCTGCAGCGATCGCCTCCACTGCCACATGCAAGAAACCTCTTGCTCTGAGGGCTTGCCGCACAACCGCCAGGCATGGAGGAGGAGCCTCTCTGGGCAAGGACGGAAGAGATTCTGCCTGGGCTGCTTCAGCATCGTGCGAGGCGTGGGGAGCCTGAGGGGAGGGTCCGTGGCGAGGCTCAAGAGGTCGGTTGTCCAGCTCCTGTTCCAACTAAATGGGGCCACAAGGAGGAGGACCGCGTTGCATCCCCGGAGCTTCAGCAGGACCTTGGGCACGAGCACCATGAGAGGGTAAGCGTAAGCCATGAGGCCCTGCCAGGATACGGACAGAGCGTCCACGGCCCAAGTGAGAGGATCCAGGATGGGCGAGACAAAGAGCGAGAGCTGCCTGTTCCATCTGGTACATTGTACATTGCTTAACGTCCCGACAGCAACAAGGCTTTCTCAGGACGTGCCTGCACTGCTTGTGAAAAAAACAACTAAACAGAACATTGAATGTATGTCGCCAGCCGGTCAAATACATTAAATAAACCTAACACATGGGGCCTAAATAAAGCTAAGACCATTTAGCAACACACATCCAATATCAAGAGCTACAGGCAGTGCAGACAGTAGGGAGAGTTTTAAAAAGGCAAATACAGGTGAATGGACAAAGGGTAGACAGAAACACATGCCCCAGAATAGAGAGAAAAACCCACCCTGTGGGGCTGACCAGGGTGACCCTGGGAACTAAAAAATACCTAACCCCACCCAAGTCCCCCAGGGCAGACCCGGGTGGGGCTGTTCCATCTGGTCACGAAAAGGTCGATCAGAGGCGTCTCCCAGCATGCACTGATCATCGGGAAAATGTCCGGGCACAGGGATCACTCGGTGTGTAGAAGCTGACACTGCCTGGAGAGAGAGTACGCGGGAACATTCAGGTGACCTGGGATATGTCGCGCCCGGAGCGAAATACCGTGACTGTGTTAAACTCCAGCAGTAAGTGCGCTCCCCAGCCGACGAGGCTTGCATCCGAGCAGAGTGAGAACTGAGGCGGGGGAGAGAAGAGGGGCACTCCCATCCCCAGCCAAGACGGGTCTGTCCACCTCCGAAGATGAGGCGAAACTGGGATCAGGGCCGCGAGATCGCCCGAAGACGGTCTTCAGTGGAGCAGGAGATGCAGCTGGAGCAGGCCACGGCTGTTCAAGGCCTCCCATTTAGTTTTGAGGCGCGCGCACGTGCAGTGCCGTAAGATAAGGAGCCATGCAGCGTGTCGTCTCTGTTAATACCGCCGGCTGGAAGCGCAGAGCTGAGCACAATCTGTTACGGCTGTGCAACTATAGTCGCGCTATTCTTGTCACTGTTTTACTCGAGCACGCTATGTGTGTACACACTCAGCGCTGACCGTGTATCACACGGGATACATTTTAATGGCGCCGGTCATTTACAGCATGTTGCTTAAGGTGTACTGAACGTATGTTGTATTTAAGACATACACTTAAAAGCTAAGAAAATAAGCTTTCTGTAGACACTAGACATGCTTAGGAAAATGAAAATGAGCAATGCATGCAACAGACTAGAAAACAGGCAACCAGCGCGCAGTTTACCGTGAAGACAACGCAAATCTGTTGCAAATGACACGTCTTTCAACTGTTCTAACTCATGCAAAGTACTTCTGCGAAAATTATGGTTCTGGCCAGCGATCATCATATACAGCCACTACGATAAGCACTACTCAAAATGTCAGATAGATTTACCTTGCGATCTCAGTGGGTCCTGAAATGGGATGATGTGTCATTGGTAATCCAGTGTTAGACAGACGGAAAGTTCTTGGGTCAACGTAATCTCCACACGTAGTTGATTTCGGAGGCAGTGAAAATGTTCCAAACAATTCACAGTTCATATGCAGGGTTAGCGGTAGTGTCAGTTGCACACTTTGTACAGGTGAAGTTGTCTTTAGCATTCCACTAAATCTTATAAAATGGGAAGAGCAATCCACTTTACTAACAAATCGGATGGGACCCCCACAGTGAAAATAATAAACACTCTTAATGGTGATCAAATGGCTATTTTGACTAGGCGTAAATTAGATTAACACAGAACAGTGCAGGCTAAAATGTATCAGTCTCAAGACAGTTTATTTCACAGAGAGACTGAGTCCTGCGTGTACTTGTTACCGGCAGGTCTCTACACATTCCTTTCAGATGTTTGTCTTCTTCATCTGTACATATGTCAATACCGTGAAAAGCAGAAAGATCGTCTACATAATCAACACACAGTTTAAAGTGTTAAAGTCCTTCTTTCCTTTGCCTTTTACTCACTCTGCACGGCAAATCCTGCACAAACTACTCAATCGTTCCATGTGGTTTGAATAGGAATAATGTGTGTCAGACTCCATTCTAAATGTCGGTGAACTACACTCACATGCTAGTCTATAAAACTTTCTATAAAAAAATCACAGGTAAATCTATCCAGTAAAAGAAAAGCACTTACTTGTAGCACTATGTTACACTAACACATATCACTCATTGAAAATCCAAACAAAAGTATTTTGAAAGCACAGTAAAGTTTTAAAGGCAGTACAAATTTGGCACTCAGCCCACATAAAATAGTAAGCGTAAAGAAGGCCTACTACCAGGCGTAACCAGATGCCCATCGGAATGTGCTGTAACTAGGTCACCTCGCCACTTGATAAGCTAGCGCGGCACTCCCTAACTAAATGTGTGGGTTTGTAGAAGAACTGAACAGCCGTGAGGCGCGAGTAGACCCTGCCGAGGGGTAACAGATCTGCCGCTGCGCACATGAGACCCAGGAGCTGAAGTCAGGTTTTGACCGGAACCGCCTCCGCAAGTGACATTTGGTGGGCTTGGGCCGCCAACTTCTGGATGCGAGGCTCCGGTAGGTGCACCCTGTTGAGGTCAGTCAAGAATTCCATGCTGAGGTGGACGAACCTGTGGGAGGGAGAGAGGTCTGACTTCCCCATGTTGACCAGGAAACTGATCTGATAAAGATGCACCAGAAGCTCGTCCCCGTCCGCCACTAGCGAGGCCGCATCCTGGTTCTTGAGGAGCAGGTCGTCCAGATAATTGAACTGAAGCTCTTAATGCTCCTGCCATTTCCATGCGGAATGGTGGGGGGGGGGGGCAATGAACTTGTTCAAAGATGAGAGGTCGATGACTTGTCGCCACTTCCCGCCTGGCTTGGGGTCCACGAAGAGGCGGCTGTAGAAGGCTGGAGAATCGTGGCAGCCTTTTGGAGCAACGCGCGGACCTCGCCTTGAAGTGCATCTGGGGGAGCGGCGCAGCAGAGGGGGGAGTCCGAAAGGAGATCTGAAGGCCCTCTGAGACAGTGGCGAGAATCCAAGGGTCGTTTGGCAGCAGCGACCGCCACGCATTGCTGTGTAGTGCGAGCCTCCCGCCGACTGGAGACCCTGCAGGAATCAGCGGGGGCAAGAGTCACTGGGCTCCCACGCCCAGGCTTCTGGGCGTTCCTGGGCCAGGAGGGGGCCGGGACCGGTAGGGGCCGGGAGCGACTTTAGGGGGCCTGCCAACTGGTCCTGAGGGGGAGTCTGGCAACTGGACGGGAGGAGGGTCTGAAGTTCCACAGGGGGCGACCCACGGCCTTCTGGGTAACCTGAAACCGGGTGGGGTCCACCCTAGGCGCGCTAGACCACAGGTCCTTAGCCGAATCCATAACTGCCTGCCAGGTGGGACCGAAGAGGAGGGCACCTCCCAGTGGGGCTTCCCAGAGCTGAGACCGGAAGGTCACGGGCAGGCCGGGGCAACATTTTAGGGCAGCATCGCACCTCATCAAGTCATAGTTCGCTGCTGCCGCCAAGGCGTTGGTCGAGGCGTGGTGTGCCGCGCGATTCGTCGTCACTGCAAACGTGTGGATGTCACGCAAGGGTGTCTCACTAAGATGCTCCCAGAATTTCTCCACACCACCACCTGCGTCACCAGATCCAGAAAGCCCGCGCAGGCCAAGGTATTGCGGATCAAGGTTGCCGTGCTGTTAAGACCGGGGGGGGGGATCAACCGTTGAACCAGCAGCTTGTCTCCAGCCTACACTTCTGAAGCGGCGTCCAAGGCCGGAAGGGGGCAGACGAAGGATTGGGAGTGACCAACCTTGATGAAACCCGATATCCACGTCCGTCGGCCTTACCGTGAAGAACCCCTTGTCTCACAGCTTGCCGAAGTGCAGATGAGAATTGAAGGCGTCAGTAAGGTCGTGAAAGCCGAGCAGCTGAGGGAGAGACTTGAACTGCTTGGCCTGAAAGGGGGCATCCACTGAGGTCAAGGCCTTCCTCTTGAGAGGTGGGGAGGGCGGGCACGCCTCCAGCAGCAAAACGGCAGCTATCAGATGTGAGGCCCCCTCCAAAGAATGATAGGTCTCCGCGCCCGAGGTTACATCCCCTGCGGCGTAGGTCGCGGAAGGGGGGGACGGGCTGGGCTGTGGGGGAGAGAGGTGTGGGGACTGTCATTATAGGCCAGGGTCGACGCTAAGTCCTCCGGGTGAAGACTGAGCGCGTCCTCCTTGAAAGCCGAGGCCACGGCAAGCCCGCGGGGAACTATAGCCACGTGGAGTGGAATGGCCAGGTGGGGACCGGTAGCGTGACGAACGAACCGAAGGTCTGCAAGAGGAGCGACGGGGGGCCGAGGAGCAACGAACGTCGCGGTGCTGTGACTGTCTACGGTATTTTCAAGCGATCGCCTGAGTGCTCGCTCGCTGGGGGCGAGAGCAAGGGCGCATCCTCCTATAGTCCTCACCCGTGGTGTGACACTACAGGGAGAGTAGTCTCTAAGGTGCGAGTCAGGCGGCTATGTCGTGGAGAGCGGAGCCGCCGGTCGCCCAAATGTCTGTCCTGGGAGCTATGGGCACGGCTTCGAGAGGCGGAGCGCCGTCAAGATTCTGCCGGAGGGTGTCTGCATGGTGCGCCGGGCAAGGTCTCAGCCACCACTAGGGGGGGGGCTGTGGGTGATTGACCTCTGGGGGGCTTGGCAGTGTGGGGGCTGGCGGAGGGTTGAGCGCCGACCGGTCCTGTGCCGACTGCATGGGTGGGTTCCTGGCCTTTAGACGAAGGGTGCCACACCGATAGAATCCCCAAAGCTGGGACCACTTCTGCTCCTTCCAGAAGGCGCACGTCTCACATGTACAGGAGGAGGAGCAGCTGGAGCACAGAAGACAGAGAGAGTGCGAGTCGCTGGGCCACTGAAAGCCCTTGCACCCCCTACAGGTACGTAACTGTGCACTGCAACAAAAAGCACAACCCCATGAAAAGCAACCACTCTGGGCCACTAACGAAAGGCCCCGAGAAAGGAACTCATGAATGTACTTGGAAAACTACGTCTGGTTGAGTCAATAAACTCGCAGAATTCCGCGGGCGATGCCATCACCGGCCACACATTGGAGACAGTCTTCTTGAGGCATGATAACCCGAGGCCTTACCTCGCCATCTTCTTATCCACTAGTAGCAAGCTTGCAAGCAGTAGCCATAAAACGCTATCCAAACCAAGCTAGAAGGCTGAACCGGTGAACGGTTCTCACAGGAAGCTAAGCGTAAGACTGGAGTGGCACCACTGCTCACGTGGCCATATGGAGGGAAGGGAGACTACCCATGGTTCTTGGTTACAACTCCCTAGAGTTGTGTCTCTGGTTGTGTGGGTACACACATAGGGTACTTAGGCTGAAATCGGTAAGCTAAGTGTACCTTTCCATATAGTAATGTCATCGGTAAGGGTTTTGAGGGAACAACTGCAAACATCACCCATCTGCATGAGGCAAAGAACTTCATGAGCCCCTGCATCTGCAGGGGCTTATGGGATTCTCTGCCTCTTGCTGTTTCCAGTTATATATATCCGTGTTCCCAGGATTTCCACTAGGATTTAATATTGTCCGTCATCAGGACGGACAGCATGACAAAAATACGACCCATGCGCTCTACAGTCCATCGCTTACTTGAAACACAGCAGGGATAAATTTGCTTTTCTCAAGATTTGTCCATCCTGGGGACAGAAGGCCTTCTATTTTTTCCGTCCCTCTCAAATTTGTCCATCAAATATGAAGAATTTTCCGTTAACGGAAAGCCTGCGTGTTGCTATTATTGATGGGCTTATTAAGTGTTGAATCTGCCCTGCATTTAAAAGACATGATTTTGCGTCCACTCGCAGATAAGGGATTAATCCATTTAACCCCACAGGCGCATTTACCAAATTTTAAGTGTCACCTAACAACTATGTACCAGCCGCAGGAGATGGATCAACCATGATAATTCAAGGGTAGTGAAAGATTAGCTTGGTGCCTGATGGCACCAAGCTAATCTGGCACTACCCTTGAATTATCATGGTCCATTCATCTCCTGCTGCAGCGCATCAGCGCTAAATGGGTTAAGCCACCTCAAATGATCCACCTCCCTCATCTGACACTCAGAATGACAGCTAGCAATAAATGCTGGTAGACTCACCTCTTAAGGTTGTAGAGTACGACCTTGGTGCCGGTCTTTCCCTCACGTGTGCTGATTGCCTTCAGCTCTTCCTTAATGTCCCTCTCCGTCGTGAAAGGGGAGTACTTCAAAATGGCTTCCAGGTTGTTGCGACTTTCTTGCGACTTAAACCGTTCCAGTGGTAGTGTTAAGGAAAGTCTGTGCATTTCCACTTTTCCTTGTATAATAATGATAACAACAATAATAATGTCCATTTCAATATAGCCTAATCACCATAGGTGCTTTATGTGCTTTGCATGTTACACTAAAAAATACAAGACATATAATATACAGAAAAACAAAATGACAAAAATAATAACTAAAAACAACCTAATGCTACAAACGCACACACACACACACACACACAATTAATCTAGCACACACACACATATCTACAAACACACACACACACTATCTGTGCATAGAACAAGCACATGTGCAGTCAGATCAAACCATGTCTGAGTACTGGCATGTGAATTGTCATGGTCGATCCATCTCATGCAACTGGTACATAGTGGTTAGGTGACACCTCCAAAATTTGTCCATTATGTTGTTCAAAATTTGGGCAGCGCAGCCTTGGGGGTTAACCCATTTAGCCATGACGCTCTGAAGCAGAAGCTAATCTGGCGCTACCCTTGAATTATCATGATCAACCCATCTCCTGCAACTGGTATATTGTCGTTAGGCAACACCTCCCAAATTTGGGAAATATGGCTGCGAGGCTAAATGGATAAAATGGATTAAAACACTTTTTCTAAATGCCTTAACTCACTGTGCCCGAGGTATGAAATACCCACATTTTGGAGTTATCCTCTGAAAAGTGCATTACAATTCAGGAGACAGATCTGCCATGTTAGTTCAAGGGTGGTGGCAAAATAGCTTGGCGCCTCTAGGTGCCAAGTTATTCTGCCACCACCCTTGAACTATCATGGTCCAGCCACATCTTGCTGTGGTTTGTCACGAGCAGATTGAGTTAACTCATTCTACCCCAGACACACCAAAGGAAGATAAGGATCGACCATGATAGTTCAAGGATGATGCCAGAATAGCTTGGCGCCTATGGGCGCCAAGCTATTCTGGCATCACCCTTGAACCATCATGGTCGATCTGTGTCCTGCACTGCAACGCAGTCTTCAGAGGACAACGGCCAAATTTGCGGATTTCGGTGTTGGGGTAGAATGAATTAAGCCATAAGGGATGCGAGCCTTGCTTAAAACTCTTGACCTTCATCTCAATTTTGGATGTGCATATATCTAGAGAATAGTAACCTGATCCTTTTTCTGTCAGCCATGATTTTTGTCACTGATTCCTGCAGGAATCATGGCAACAAAAATGCTACCGACAGCCAAGGGTTAGAATGTGATCTGTAGCTACTAGTACATACACAAAAGGATATGGTGTGGGAGTCGGTACTCAATCATCGGCACAAACACGCAGTCTGCATTTATGGCCTCCAGGTATGACTGTGACAGAAAACCCACACTGGCACTGGTTTTACACACAGTGAACACTAACGCATCTTTGCCGAGTCGCATGGAACCAGACTTGAATCCATTGCCATAGTGTCCAATCGGGGGTCGGTAGCCTTTGGATTCAAACATCCCCTTTTCACAATACCCAAAGCTGAAACAAGCAGAAAACTTAGGCTGGAAAAATGGAAGTTCAACAGCAAACAAAAGATTTCAATGAAAAAAATACCCAGTAACATCAGTAATGATGGTTGGTTGCATTTTAACAATGTCTTGATGGCACCAAGCTAATCTGGCACTACCCTTGAATTATCTTGGTCGATCCAGCTCCTGCAACTGGTACAGTCGTTAGATGACATCCAAAATTTGCAAAATGCAGCCTTGGGGTTAAGTGGGTTAAAATAGCTCTTTAAAGTGTCAGGGTGAATACCTGAGCATGTTCAAAAGATGATCATTGTCCATTCCATTGCCGTCATCTTCAAAGATGAGACACGGCTTCCCGTGAATCAATGCCTTGTCAATCCACATCTCATTGGCGGACACGTCTGGATCGTACGCATTGTCTGCAAACATAAAATCAAACATTGAGTTAGGCTTTTACTAATTTAATGCTGATAGACAAAAGTAAGACAACAAGACTCTGGCCAAATCAGTACAGGCGTAAGATATAATACATCAACTGCATGGTGTAGTGGAAGAGTGGTCTATCTCCATTTGTTTTTTCAAAAACATTACCGATGTCATTACTACAATGGAACAACCTACAGCTTGCGTAATTTTAGCCCAAAAACTTACGATGTGTACCCTTAGAGCCAGGGGAGGCCACCAGGGGTGCCGTGCCATGACCTGGCACCCGGGTAGCCTCCCTTCCCACCGCATACGGGGACTGCTAGCGCATCCAAGCCAAACCAGTTCTTTCCTTTAGCTTGCAGCGTGTAGACGTGCTCACCTTAGCCCTCTGCAGTGCTACCTTCGGCTGTGTATGGTCGGCTACTTGTTAAGCCTTCAGTGGTTTCGTTCCCGACCGGTGCTTGCCTTGCCTTGGAACTTTTCTGCCCTTGTGTGCCTTTCTTCGAGGTGCGTCACATTTAAGATTCTGCGCCTGTGTTCTTGCCGGATAGACTTTTGTGCGAGAAAGAACCAGTCTCTCGGGTCATGGAGCCGGCCTTTGCCCCACGTGGGGGCTCTGGTCTGCACTGGTGTTCCGGCGCTTAGAACTGTTGCGGCTTGTGTGGTGGCCTCTCGGAGCCTTCGCTTCGCTTCACGGGTGCTTCTTCTTTGGCCTCTTCGGTCAAGTTCGCCTTTCGGCTGCCGAGACTTCGCCGAGGAAGGAACCGTCCCTGTTCATCTGGTCTTCCCTCGCGTGCGCGCCGCTTCTTCTTCTTCTTCGACCTCAGGTGTTTTCTTCCCCTGCCCCCTGCGACATGTCCAGGTAAGGTCTCGATGTTTGCCAGCGCCCACGCCTCTGGCGGCATGCGCCGGCTTCCTTGCTTTTCGTTGCTTGTTGATATTACTCGACGCAGGGTAATGGGGAACGGGACGGTAATATGACAAAGTAAGAAGTGTAGGTGCGCGGTTTCGTCTCGTGGTCTTCTGCTACGACCTGTCGCCTTGTAGTTTCGCTCTATGTTGCAGTTGTCAGTTGTCAAGTCCGCACCTGCACCAGATGTGGCGACTTCCAGTGGCCGAGTGACAAGCATGCGGTTTGCCTCCCCTGCACTGGTTGTGCTTCGACCCGCACCTGTGATGTCTGCGCTCTCTGGGTGGAGGAACAGTGGGCCAGCTGTGGAGTTTTTATCGGCGTGACAGTAGACCGCCGCCCTCCCGCAGCCACAAGCATGCTTCGGCCAAAGGCATACAAAGGCTCCCCCCTTGCGCACCCAATCTCTTGAGTCAGGTCCGCAGCGAGTCCGCTCGCCCCACTCTGCGGAAAACAAACAAGCCCCAACTGTCGATGTTGGGAGATGCCTTTCTCCCCCCTTGTGCACCAGCTCGCTTGAGCCCGGTCCGCAGCGAGCTAGCTCGCCCCGCCTTGCGGAACCCAAGCCTCACAAGACCACCAACTCCTCGTCACCGGACCCTCGGTTTCTGCGTTCGACCCCCGACGTACGGCCCCGGGTTCTCGACCGCCTGGACTCCGCCTCTCGCCCCTCGGAGGATTGTTTGCGACGCAGCCCTCGCCCGCATACGCCTCCTAGGACCTCGGCTTCCCGCCCTCGGACCAGCAGCCCGTCGTCTTCGTCTCTCTCCACCCGCCACAAGCTCCCTTCGGTCTCTGCTTGCTTCTCGAGTCCGACCTCGCCCGCCGCTTCAGCTTCTCGGACATCTCGCCCTCCTCGTCGGTCTTCCCCTCGGCCTTTGGAGGTTCCTTCTTCCAGTCGCCGTTCTTCCCGGTGGGTTTCCCCTTCGTTCGTCCGTCCTGCTTCACGTTCCCTTCCGGCGTCTTCCGCCCCTCCTCCCCGGCGTCCCTCCTCCCACCGTCCCCGCTCCCCCTCCCCTTCGCGCCATCGTCCTCGCACTCGCCGCTCTCCTTCGCGCGGACGCTCCACTCGTCGGTCTCACCGCTCCCGTTCGCGCCATCGCAGCCGCTCGCTCCGGTCTTGCTCCGCCTCGTGGCAGTGCACATCTCCCCAGTTCCTGGTGCGTCGGCCCCCCGCTCCGCCCGTCGATATGGACGCCCTCAGCATCGCCCTGGAGGACTCTGACTCGGCTCTCTTCGACTGCTCGACCTCCTCGCGCGCTCTCTCGCCGTCGGCTCCCTTGTCGCCTATGTTGCGGACGACCAGGATGGAGACCCTTGCCTCGCTCGACGTAGCCGCACGCCTGATTGCCTCATGCCATCCACCAGACGCCTGTCCCCCGTCGCCGCCCCCCAAGAGGAAGCTCTCGGCTTTCGTGGATGCGGATCGACCGTCCAAGAAGTTTATGTCCCTCCCTCAACCGCTGGGGTTTCGAGGACTTTGTGACGCCTTCTCGGCTCTCCTGCAGCAGAGTTCAGGCTCGGACGCGCCCTTCTTCTTCTCCGACGCTCGCTGGCCGGCGGACTTAGACATCGCCTTTCAGCACAGCTGGTATGCCGGATACGCGCAGGCCTTTGCTGCTCCCTTACCCGCTGTGGACCCTGCCGCCCAACAGCAAGCTGGTGGACTGCGCGCCTCCCGCCGCTGCATCTCTCCCGGCCTGGAACGAATGGCGATTCTCATCCGCAACGCCCTCTCCTGTGCGGGTTCCCTCAACTTGACCACTCATGCGATTGTCAGTCGTCTGGAGCGGAACGGACACTTATCGGTCTCGCCGCTGGTAGGGGACCTCCTTGCGCTGGCTACGGCCACCAACCGTGCTGCGTACCATGCTTCTGTCAACTCCATGGCCGCTGCCGCGAACTGCGATTTGCTCCGCCGGGATGCTGTGCTTGCCGTCTGCCCCGACATCCCGCAGAATCTACGGAGACAGCTGCGACAGGCTCCACTCGGTGATCCCCTTCTCTTTGGTCCTGCCTGGCAGTTGGTAAAGGACGCAAACAAGGAACTTTGGCCTGCCCGTGCCACCTCCGCCCGCTTTCAAGCCGCCCGCAAGGCCCTGGGTCGTGCCCTGCGGTCCTCCAGACCCGCCCAGCTTCCGCGCTCCCAGCGTCGTCGCCCTCCTCCGCGTGCCCCCGCCGCGCCGGCCCGCCCCCCAACCCCGCCTCCGCCCCTGCCTGGCCCAAGCCCACCCGTTGCCCGGCGCGGGGCCGGGCCCGGTGACTCTCGCCTTCCTGCGCCCCCGCCGACCGCTCCCGGGTCTCCAGTCGGCAGGAGGCTCGCCACCTACAGCGATGTGTGGCGGTCACTGTTCGCTACGACCCGTGGATCCTGGCCACCGTCTCCGAGGGCCTCCTGCTCTCATTCCGGACCCCACCGCCCCTGCGACGCAGCCCCGTTTGGACGTCCGTCCCTTCGGATTGCCACAAGGCTGCTGCGCTTCGAGAAGAGATCTCCGTCCTGCTGCGGAAGAACGCCACAGAGGTGGTGGCGCGTCATGACTCACCCGCCTTTTACAGTCGCCTCTTTCTCGTCCCCAAGCCCGGCAACAGGTGGCGGCCCATTATCGACCTTTCCGCGCTGAGCGCGTTCATCACAGCTCCGCCCTTCGGCATGGAGACTGCCAGAGACCTGCGCGCCGCGGTTCGACCCATGGACTTCGTCATCAGCCTGGATCTCGCGGACGCTTACCTTCACGTTCCCGTGCATCCGGCTTCCAGACACTATCTGCGCTTCGCTTTCGACGGCGTCGTTTATAAGTTCCGCGCCCTCCCCTTCGGCGGCCTCAACCTCAGCCCCTGGGTGTTCACCCATCTCATGGACGGTGTCATCGCCAAGGCCAGGCGGACTTCGTCGCGTCCTTCCTCGAACTACCTCGACGATCTGCTTTTACGCAACCAGTCGGCATCTGCCCTGGAGAGGGACTGAGACGCCTTGTTGGCTCTCCTCGACAGCCTCGGCTTCATCGTCAACCTAGGCAAGTCGGATCTCGCCCTGTCCCTCCGTTTCATCCACCTTGGCATGGAGTTCCTTACGGACCTCAATCCGGTGCGACTCACGGAACCGCGGATCCAGAAGTTGGCGAACCTGGCCCTTTCAGTTTCACAGGAGGAGACGGTCTCCGCCAGAGTCTGGTTGCAGCTCTTAGGCCTGATGAAGGCGGCTGCGGATCTCTTCCCCCTTGGCCGGCTCTACTCGCGCCTGCTTCAACTTTACCTGCTCCTTCACTGGCGCCCCTCGACCGGCGACATCGAGGCCCCCGTTCCGGTGCTTCCCTTGCTCGTTCCTCACCTTCGCCGCTGGGCAGACCCTGTCTGGCTCGCAACCGGAGTCCCACTCCTTACACCGTCCCCCCAGTTGTCCCTTTGCGTCGACGCCAGCCGTTCCGGCTGGGGCACACACCTACTGCCGACGTTTATCACGGCTTCCGGCAGCTGGCCACCGGACTTCGAGGTCAAGCACATCAACTGGCTGGAGCTACAGGCGGTGTGGCAAGCCCTCCTTGCATGGGAACCGACGCTTGGACACCAGGAGCTACTCGTCCTTTCCGACAACTCCACTGTAGTGTCCTACATACAGAAGCAGGGAGGGACCCACTCCCCTTCCCTCTGCATTCTTCTTTACCGACTTCTCCATTGGTGCGAGGATCGCGGCATCTCTCTCCGCGCGAGACACATCCCGGCCACCTGAACGTCCTCACGGACTCCCTTTCGAGGCGCGGTCAGCTTCTCCACACCGAGTGGACGCTTCGGCCGGATATCTTTCGGATGATCTGCGCCACGTGGGAGACCCCACTTATCGATCTCTTCGCGACAAGGTGGAACCACCAGCTTCCCCTCTTTGTCTCGTCTGTTCTGGACCCCCTAGCCTGGGCGGTCGATGCCCTCTCCATCCCCTGGGACGGTCTCTGTGCTTATGCTTACCCTCCCTCAGTCCTCGTTCCCAAGGTCCTTCTCAAGCTGAAAGGGTGCAATGCGATCCTTTTGCTAGTGGTGCCGTTCTGTCGGACCAAGTCCTGGACCACCGACCTCCTGAACCTCGCCACGGGACCCCCTCTACGGCTTCCCACGCCTCGCATGATGCTCAAGCAGCCACTCCAAGCGCTCTTCCATCCATGCCCCGAGCGACTGCTACTACACGCTTGGAGGTTGTGCGGCAAGCTCTTGCCGCTAGAGGTTTCTCGCGTGAGACAGTGGCAGCTATCGCTTCAGCCCGCAGACCCTCGACCCTGCGTGTCTACGAGGGAAAGTGGAGAGTGCTAGGAGCCTGGTTCGCCCTCCATCACCTCTCCCCTACCGATCTGACTTCCCCACAACTGGCCGAGTTGTTCCTCTGGCTCTTCGCTGAGCAACACTTGGCACCGATCACCATCAGGGACTACCTTGCTATGATCGCCGACACTTACTGGCACCTGGGCCGAGCGGACCCCGGCAAGTGTAAGGACCTCATTCACCTTATGGCCCACTTTGGCATTCAGCGACTGGCCCTCCGCTCCCTGATCCCACGCTGGGACCTACCCTGGGTACTCACCTGGCTGAACACTAAGCGTTTCGAGCCGCTTCCCCTGACAAGCCTGGCCGATGTTACGCAGAAGACCTGCTTTCTTCTCACCTTGGCCACAGCCTCCAGAGTGAGTGAGCTGCACGCGCTCTCTGCCTGCTTGCAGTTCAGGTCGGATGGCTCTGTGCAGCTGCTAACGGACCCGGCCTTCTTGGCCAAGAACCAGTCTCCATTGACGGCCCCCCAGGTGATCACCATTCGACCGCTGAAGCCGGTCGACCCCAGCAAGGAAGTCAGACAACAGGACCCGGTGAGAGCCTTACACGTGTACCTGCGCTGAACCAAGCCACTCCGCCGGAGACGCACCTGCCTTTTTCTTCCTCTGTCCCCAGGTAGACAAAATATCTCAGCCCAGACGATCTCTTCCTGGCTAAGATGGGTGATACGCTCCGCCTACCAGGACCTCTGCCCTGACGCTGCCAAGTGACTACACATCTGGGCCCACGCGGTCAGAGCCATGGCTGCTAGCCTCGCATTCGACCGCAACTGCGCTATCCGAGATATTGTGGCGGCCGTAGGCTGGCGGACCGAGTCGACCTTCACCCGGTTCCACCTCCGTAACCTGGCTGGCCAGCGAGACAACCTGGCCCTGGTGGGGGACATTGCGGCGGCGCGACACTCCCTCCCGGCACCCTTGGTGCCGTAGGTAATCCTTTAGCTAAAATTACCGGGAGCTCGCGCCGAGGAGGAAGGGTCTAGCTAGCTCGGTTGGTTACTGGGTTATGCGGCACCCTCCTCCTCTTCGCTATTCTCCATTGTAGTAATGGCATCGGTAATGTTTTGGAAACAAACAAATTAATATTTCTCTAAAATGTATTTTTTTGAAAAATACTTACCGATGCCATTACTCGGAGGGCCCTCCCACCTGCCCCGCTAGCCGCTACTCAGCTAAACGAAAGAATTGGTTTGGCTTGGATGCGCTAGCAGTCCCCGTATGCGGTGGGAAGGGAGGCTACCCGAGTGCCAGGTCATGGCACCCCTGGTGGCCTCCCCTGGCTCTAAGGGTACACATCGTAAGTTTTTGGGCTAAAATTACGCAAGCTATAGGTTATTTCATTGTAGTAATGGCATCTGTAAGTATTTTGGGAAAAAATACATTTTAGAGAAAAATTAATTTTTCAGTTTTGAGAAAGTTTTGTCAAAGTCTTTTTTTGCTTCTAATCCAACTTTAAATTCAACAAAAGTGAAGAGGAAAAGTGGTCTGATTAACCCTTTTCATCATTGCTTGAAATAAATTTGACTACGACATTTCAAGGGTGGTGCCAGAATAGCTTGGCGCCATTCTGGCACCACCCTTGAATTAAAAAGGTGGATATATCTCCTAATCTGTGTAATACTAATAGAGCTGTCAAAAGACAATAAGCAATTTTTTTAAAATTCAGCCTCAGGATGTAATGGGTTAAGACAGACCACTTTACCTCTCTAAAGTGGCACAAATGATAGTCATTGATTGACACCTCCTCGCGCTGGGACCATATGGCGTTGAGGCGCGTCCCCTGGGTGGTGGATAGGGGGTCCCTCGTGAGAGGGGTGCACCGAATGAAATAAGGTGCCGTGAACCAACATGGTCTAAGGGAAGGTGACCCCGACAGAAAACCCCTGGTCCTCCTAGTAAGGGGGTTGGGCGTGGGGGTAGCTTCACCACCCTGCAAAAAAGGAAATAGCTACAAAAACGCCGACGAAAAGACTAACAGTAATTCCATTCCTGGAGGAGGAAGGTCCTTCTACCAGAAGACTTATGACGTCCTGTGGTGAAAGCCGGAAGTCTTCGGAAGCCACAGGACCGAGCCGCCTCTCTCTATCCAGGGATACAACCATGGGCACATGGAACGTCAAGACCATGTACCAGAGCGGCAAGGCCACCCAGATAGCAGCGGAAATGCAAAAGTACAACCTTTCCCTGCTAGGTATCAGTGAAGCCAGATGGATGCAGTCTGGCCAGAAAAGGCTGTTAAGTGAGGAGATGGTTCTGTATTCAGGTCATGAAGAGGAGAATGCCCCCCATACAGAAGGTGTAGCATTCATGCTGTCACCAGTGGCACAGAGCGCGCTGATGGGCTGGGAACCTCTTGGGCCAAGAATTATCACAGCAGCCTTTAGAACCAAGAAAAAGCTCAAGCTGAACGTCATCCAGTGTTATGCACCCACTAATGACAGTGATGAGGAAAAGAAACAAGAGTTCTACGACCGACTCCAGAGTGCCTTGGACAAATGTGCGGAGTGAGACATCACCATCGTCATGGGCGATTTTAATGCCAAAATAGGGGAGGACAACACCGGATACGAAGAGGTGATGGGGAGACAGGAACTAGGCTCGGAGATGAGTGAGAACGGGGAGAGGTTTGTAGACTTTTGTGCTCTAAACCGGTCATTGGAGGCAGCATCTTCCCACACAGAAGAATACACAAAGCAACTTGGGTCTCACCTGACCATACAACAGAGAACCAAATAGACCATATCTGCATTAGCAAGAAATTTAGAAGATCCCTTCAAGATGTTTGAGTGAGGAGGGGAGCAGATGTCGCCTCCGACCACCATCTGCTTTAAGAATGAAGCTCAAGCTAAAGAAAAGCCGCACAGAGGCAACAAGAACACAGCGCTATAATGTAGGCCTACTGAGAGAAACTGGAGTTAGAGAAGAGTTTAAACTGGTGCTGTCCAACCGGTTTCAAGCGCTACAGGAGCTAGTAAATGAAGAGGAGGCGGTCACCACAGAGCAGCAGTGGAAGGCAGTTAGAGAGGCGCTGAACTCAACCTGCAAAGACACTGTAGGGTTCAGGAAACACCATCACAAGGACTGGCTGTCGGCACAGACCTTGAAGAAGATAGAAGTGAGGAAGCAGAAGAAAGCAGCTGTCAACAACAGTCGCACAAGAGCAGCCAAAGTAAGGGCACAGGGGGAATACTTGGAAGCCAACCGCGAGGTGAAGAGTAGTATCAGGGCAGACAAGAGGGCCTACACAGACAGCCTGGCAGCAGAGGCAGAAAAGGCAGCAGGCAGCGGCAACATGAAACAGCTCTACGACATTACCAGAAGATTGTCAGGCAAGTATGGCCATACAGAAAGACCAGTAAAAGACAAAGAAGGCAAGCCTATTGCAGACAGAGCAGACCAACTCGACAGATGGGCCGAGTATTTTGAAGAGTTACTGAACAGACCGAGCCCACCCGACCCCCCAGACATCCAGCCGGCAGAGACCGACCTACCCATCAGCTGTGACAGACCCAGCCGGGAAGAGATCAGAAGAGCAGTGGCATTCTTGAAGAACGGCAAAGCAGCAGGCCCAGATGGCATCCCAGCGGAGTCTCTGAAAGCAGACCTAGAGACAACAGTGGAGATGCTGTACCCACTGTTTGGAAAGATCTGGAAAGAGGAGGTGATGCCGGCTGACTGGAAGGAGGGGTACCTAATCAAGCTTCCCAGGAAAGGCGACCTCAGCAAGTGTTCCAACTACAGAGGAATCACCTTGCTGTCAGTACCAGGAAAGGTCTTCAACAGGATCATCCTGGAGAGAATGAAGAGCTCCGTTGACCCCCAGCTGAGAGACCAGCAAGCAGGATTCAGGAAGAACCGATCATGTACAGACCAGATCGCCACTCTCCGCATCATCGTGGAACAGTCTCTGGAGTGGAGCTCCCCGCTGTACGTCAACTTTGTGGATTATGAGAAAGCATTTGACAGTGTGGACCGAGAGACTCTGTGGAAACTCCTACGACACTACGGTGTACCCACAAAGCTCGTCCGCCTGATCAAGAGCAGCTACGATGGCATGACATGTCGCGTGATCCACGAAGGGCAGTTCACCAGGGAGCTCCAGGTCAGAACCGGTGTCAGGCAGGGGTGTCTGCTGTCTCCGTTCCTCTTCCTACTGGCCATAGACTGGGTCATGAAGATGACCACAGAGCACAGACGAAGTGGAATACAGTGGACACTGTGGACACAGCTTGACGACCTCGATTTTGCAGACGACTTGGCATTACCGTCCCACACTCATCAACAAATGCAGGACAAGACCACGAGGCTTGCTGACATCTCGTCCCAAGTGGGCCTCACCATTCACAAACAGAAAACAAAGACAATGAGGCTGAACACAACCAGGGAAGAACCAGTCTTGCTTGCTGGCACCCCGTTGGAGGAGGTGGAGTCCTTCACCTATCTCGGGAGCATCATAGACAAAAAAGGCGGCATTGATGCAGATGTCAGAGCACGAATCGGTAAAGCCAGAGCAGCCTTTCTCCAGTTGAAAAAAAGTGTGGAGCTCCAGAGAGCTGTCACAACACACCAAAGTCCGGATTTTCAACTCCAATGTAAAAGCAGTTCTCTTATATGGAGCAGAGACTTGGAGATTGACAAAAACCAGTCAACAGAGTACAGACCTTCATGAACAGTTGCCTTAGAAGAATTTTGAAAATCCACTGGCCAGAGAAGATCAGCAACGTCAGACTCTGGGACAGAACAGAGCAGATAACAGCAGAGAATGAAAATGGGCGAAGAAGATGGGGATGGATCGGTCACAGTCTGAGAAAGCCAGCTTCCAGTATCACTAGGCAGGCATTGTCATGGAACCCCCAGGGAAAGAGGAAAAGAGGTAGGCCGAGAAACTCCTGGCGTCGAGACCTCCAAGCAGACATCAAGAGACTGGGAACCACCTGGAGTAGAATTGAAGGAGAAGCACAGGACAGGAGTTGCTGGAGGTCTCTCGTCGACGGCCTATACCCGGGTAGGGGTGACAGGCGTAAGTAAGTAAGTAAGACTGACACCTCCAAAATTTGCCCTTGGGGCTAAATATGTTAAATGGCCATCCACTATATACATGCATGAACAACTGCATGATTAGACTGTATGTATTACTAGCAGAGTGCAAAAGACACTGCCACAATATTGGCATCAAAAGCAAATTTCATCATGCAATGAGATTTTGCACCAAATTAATACTAATAGCCCTGAAAAAATAGCAACTCAGTCTTTTTGAGGGAAAACTAAAGCATGACAAATGACTGTGAGAACCAACCCCATAACACAACACCACAATAAATCCACTGGCATCTGATATTTTTTTTAATCCTTTGGGCGTCAGCAGTGGTTTTAGTCATGATTCCTGCAGGAATCATCAGGACTAAAACTGATAAAGATTCCCAAAGGGTTAACACTTGACCTAAAGAAAAAAGAAGACAGACAACCTAATTTGTTGAATACAGTGACCATTTTTAAGGGACGAGATCCAGCCTCCCTGTCACAACATATACTGTAACTCACCAATCAGTTCTGCTATAGCACTGAAGGGCCAGGTATGGGATGTGGAATTTGAGTGCAGAAATGCTGGTGAAATCTGAAAGAAAAGAAAACAACATGTTGCTCAACAAATTTCCAGCTTAGTGGGGGAAAGAGCAGATTTAGTCACCTACACAAGGTACACAAATCTACATAAATTAACCCTTTTCCTGTGTTTGCGCTAGGATTTTTAAACACCAATCCCCCCATCTTCCACCCCTCCTGTTTCTTTTCCAGTTCAGATCAAAACCGGTCCCCATGAAATGTAGACATTTCCAGTAGACATGGGACATAAGCGTTCACCGGCAGAATTATAACCAGTCCCTGGGACTGGCAGCTTAAAGAATATACGGTATTCTCTGTTCACAAACGGTAAAATACTGGTAATTACCGGTTATCGCGATGATTTCACTTTTGCTTGAAATGAATTTGACTGTGATAGTTCAAGGGTGGTGCCAGAATAGCTTGGCGCCTGGGCAACTTAATGGTTCTTAATAGATCAGTGCTAACTGGTGCACAAATCTATGTGATTGCTAACAGTGCACTGTCAAATGGCACACTGAATTCAGCTGCGCTGCCTTCGTGAAACTAATATTAATAACGCGAGAAGAGACCAGCAAATGCGGATAGCCATGCCGATTAAACTTTCGCAGTGCGCAGCAACAAGCATTTCCTGTTGTGATGAGAATTCATATCTGAAAACAACGTCAGTCTCACAAAAAATGGAAATGAATGTTGCAATACGCATTAGGTATTTTTGCATGCGTGTATAGTAAACTGCATAAACAAAACATAATGATGACACTTCTTGAAATTTCTTACTTTTGACAGCGGAATCCCTCTAAAGGCCGCCATCTTGAACTCTTTGGTTGTGAAGGTACGTTTACACCATTCAAGAGAGACAACATCTTTAGGGTCATGTTACATATTTAAATGAGGTATGTGAGGCAGTGCAAGGACCGGTGTTTTGTTTTGTTTTTTTTTTAACATCTTTTGCCTTCTTTGGCATTATGTACAGAGGCAGCATACTGAAATTTGCTTAAAATCTCTTGATATAGAGTAGACATGTTTGGTGCTTTAATTCATAACAGCCTTGACTTAACCAGCGGACTCTTTTTATCCTAGTAGGAGTTGCCAAGCGGATGGTGATTTGAGGTGTGCACCAGTTTTGGTTGCGCTTGGATAGGGTTGGGAGACGCTTGATGTCATTATTATTATTTGTTAATTGGGGGGGTGGGGGGGGATTGTGTGCATGGCAAATGTGCAGCAAGTGGGCGGTAGTGTTGCTTAGGGGATTGAAAAATTAGGGGATGACTGGGACAGACTAAGGCTAGGGCATTTTCAACAGATGGGACTGCAGGGAAGGCCTTTTTTATGAAGGGGGGCGGGGTGGGGGGGGGGGGGGGGGAAATGAGGCAAGGGACAGTACTCTAACTTGGTGGGCAGCGGTTTCGAGAAAACCGAGAAGAGTGGTTCGTTCACTCACTTGTTTCGTCTCTCCTGGCTGAAAAGCATGGCTCGAACGGTAGTGCTGGTGCTGATTTTAAATATATATGCAAACGTTTGTATAGCTAACACTCACGTTGCAATGGCCATCCAATCGCCTTCTGCAGGCTTAAAAAGTTCTTAATTTCCTGCGAACTTTCTTCTTGTACTCTTTACGCGAAGAAACTGATCAAAAATTAAGTTATCTACATCGAAACTGCTCATTTAAATGCGTGGGCAAGTGATTCAAATGCACATCAACGTGCCTTGACGCGTACGTGGCAGGCATGTAAACCGTAACCCTGCAAATCTACATATTAATTATAAAATGTGTTCTGAAATATAAAATTATGAGATAACTGATATAATGTTTAAATCAAGTCATGAAGTGATGAACGCAAAGCAGAGAGGTGTATGATAACCATGAACCACATATCAGTCACGAAGTGAAACAAAGCTATGTATTATACCTGCCAGCTTTGTGTTCACTTCATGACTTGTAATTGATTTAAACACCTCTCATCAACACATTGAGCCCTAAGGTTGAAATTCCCAAATTGAGTTGTCCTTTGAAGACTTTCATTCTAGTTTCAACCCATTTTCAGGATGGCAGTTCAAGGATGGTGCCAGAATAGCTTGGTGCCAAGAGAACCTATGCTATTCAGACCTTGCTCTAGAACTGATCATGGTCAATTCACTCTTGTTGAAGTGCATCAGAACTACAGTTCATCCCAGTTTGGATGAAATTTCATCATTTGAAATTCTTGATTACAGCCTGTATATGGAGACAGATGGGCAGAGACCGCATTGGAACATGCAAGGCGTGTCGGAAATGAAGCTTACTTTCGAGCAGTAAGACGCAGACCATTGTGGCCAGAATTCAAGAACCCAACATACCAACCATTACAGGTAATGTTTTTGTTGCTGTTGTGTATAGGTCCTATAGGACCTTGTTTGTAAGTATTGTCCTAGTTTTAACAGTTATGTTTACTGTAATTGCAGAAGACAGATCTAGCTTGCTAGTTGAACCCTTTTCATCCTGAAATATTATATCTCTTCACTAAACAAAACAAACCAACAAAAAACATTGCTTGTTCATTAGACCATCATAGTTCAAGGATGGTGCCAGAATAGCTTGGTGCCCAAAGGCGCCAAGCTATCCTGGCACCACTCTTGAACTAAAATGGTGGATCTCTCTCAATCTGCAATAGAGCCTTCATTATCATAAGACAATAAGCAACATTTAAAAATTCAGCCACAGGATGTAATGGGTTAATTCAAAGAGTGTACTTCAATCTGACATTTATAAATTTGTTTTGTATTCAGAATTGTTATAAGAGAAGTTTTATTGTACATAGCATGTTCAAATCTTAAGCCACAACCTTTTTGCTGTTATCAGATGTCTCCATAAAATTTGAAAAATGTGCTTGATTGATTGCCATTATTTATGCTCTTTTAAACTGTTGACAAGACTGTACTGTTTTTTGGTTGGATTTTTTTTTTTTTTTTTTTTTTGGGGGGAAGGGGGGGGGGGGGGGGGGGTTGTTTGTTTGTTTGATTTTTTTTAATTTTTTAGTGAAGAGATGTAATATAATTATAAAGGCCTGGTTTAGTGATTTGTTTATTGTTCTTATTTTTTTCTTTTCTTTTTCTGTCTGTTTACAGTTCGATAAAAGTAACTTCGACCAAGCATTTCTTAACGTTGCTCAGGCCATGGATTCAATCTCAACACAGTGCAAGGTAATTACACAAATGTTGCAAATATACTGAGGTAATCAGGCACCTTTCTAACTTCTATTTCTTACTTCTTTTTGATCATCCCAGTTGTATTCTGATGGAAAAAAAGCAGTTTGCTTTCTTGGACATTATTTCATAGTCCTCATCATCTGATAATAATTAAAGAATGATGACCCCCCCCCCCCCCCCCCATGTGCATGTGACTGGTTTCTGCATATAGTACATAGTGCTCAGCCCATTTTGCCCTGTGCACTACAGCAGGAGATGAATTAACCATGATAATTCAAGGGTAGTACCCAAACTTGGCACAAATATACCTGGTGGTAAGACTTTTCTATGCATACTACTTTGGATGACTCATGGGAAAGGTACAGGGTCAAACTCAAAGAGACCAGGAAATAGGTCCAAAATAGCCATATTTTGACAAAAGATGCTTTTTTTTTAAATCAAATACTGTTGATGACTTTAGACCAAACTTGGTACAGAGATACTTGATGGCAAGACCTTCCTATGCATACATGTAATCTGGATGACCTCTTGGAAACTATTTTGGTTCATTACTTGCGAAGGTCAAGGGTCACGCAAGATTTACAAAAGTGAAAAATACATGCATTTTGAGAAAACATGGATTTCACAAGTACAAAAGCCAACCCTTTGCTTTACTTACATTAGAACTAGATCATCCATGCATGTGGGCCCTAAGGACTTTGCCATTCTTGTTTTACTGTTTTTGTGCATGTGTCCTCTGTTTAATTTATCTAGAATTACCACTGGAGCCAGGAGCACTGCAGGCGAGGAAAATACGAGAAGCTTCACTGTGATCGCTACCACAACCCAGACACCATGAAGACTAGCAGATCCACCATACCTTACAACACCAATCCAGTAAGCTGTTTATCAAATGATCATTTGTACTTTGTAAATGCAGTGTGCGTCACAGTGAGTAGTGTGTGTGGTATGTGAACGATAGTTGTCATAGAGAGCTTGAAGATTGAGTTGCAGAAAATGAGATGGATTCATCCATTTAGCCACAATGCCCTACAGCAGGAGATGGACTGACCATATTTCAAGGGTAGTGCCAGATTAGCTTGGCGCCTACGGTGCCAAGCTAAGCTGGCACTACCCTTAAATTATCATGGTCAATACATCTTCATCAACTGGCAGTCGTTATGTGACACCTCCAAAGTTTTGGGAAATGCGGCTGTAGGGTTATATGGGTTAAGAAAGTATTATCTTACACACAACGACTTTCGTATAACAAAATGCTATCAGACTGGTTATTCAGACTTTCATACCAGCTAAAGCAAATTAATTTACTTTGGAACAGTGCTTTTTGTTCAGGCGATTCCTGCAGGAGTCATCTCAACAAAAATGCTACGGACAGCTACAGGGTTAGGGACAGCTAAAGACTGAGTTATTTTTATTTTTTTAAAAAGGTTCTCATTTATTGATAACACATCTCTAGGATTTTAGCTGCTTAGTTGATTACCCTAAGTAGCAAAACTGAGAGTAATCCTTCTTTTGTTAAACTCTGTCAGTTTAATCACGTGGAGAATGTTCATGTGCTGGTCCCCCCTGGCAAGTATGCTGTGTCCGCAGGAGAGCTGGGAGGACCCATGAACCGAGCAGAAGTCATCGTCCATGAAGGAGGCTCCCTCTGTTTAGACTTTAAGTTGTGATCAGGGCTTATGTGCACAATACGACTTTTTTTATATATACACAATTAACCCTGTGCCTGCATCCACCGACACTGTTTACAGCACTGGTGGATGTATGCACAAGGGGGTTATCTGGTATTGCTGAGCAACCAGATATTTTGATAAGCACACTAGACATTTGTGTAAATGTTTTACGGTGCTATTTTACGGATGGGTGCCACTGGGCAGTTGCAGGTGATTTCTGATAGACAGTAATTTTTTACTATACATAAAGTTGTTTTTTCCCCTTTAACACCCTTGCATATGCAGCCATTGACACTGTTGACAGTGCCGTTGGCAGCATGCACAAGAATGTTAATCAAGCTGCAAACAACACCATTGGGTTTATGGTTAGCATTTACTGGGTGGGGCTGAAAATAACATCTTCAGATGTGTGGCCGACAGTTACTTTTGAAAGTTACCCACTGTCTATTTTCAATATCACCCACTGCTGAATTTATCAAGAGGGCTGCCAATCAGGATTCTGTTGCCATATGTAAATTAATACCCCAAAATGTGCCTTTTAACCCCTTGTGTGTCAGCAGCAGTTTTAGTCGCGATGATTCCTGTCGGAATCATCGTGACTAAAACTGCTGCCGACACAAAAAGGGTTAACAGTAGCTTCCAGTCATGTGCGACAAAGTTTTTCTAGTCAGTCATTGTAATCTGGACTTTTCTGTGATTTGCATTGGTATTACGGTTGTCTAATTTCTTTATTATAGGCAACTGTCTTTCTTGACATCACTAGTGTACTTCATCGCAACTAGTTTGCAGTTTTTGCCATTTCTTTTGCTATGTTTAAGGGATGGGTGTGAATCTGTCACCGGTGCCTTATATATAGTAACACTTTGGTTAGGTTTTATTTGATAATTTTACTTTACTGCACAGCAATAAGGTAGTTTTTTTTATGTCCCCTGGTAGGGTAGGTCAGCATACATTAACAGAACTTATTCAAGACAAATTGCATCCGGATCTGGATGCAGTTCTTCTTGAATGAGTAAAATGATAACAGCCCCTGTGTATGTTGCCCTCTTGTGCTTGCACATGGGGGGTTTCTTGTTTTCAGCTGGTGGGTAATTTCCTCCACTTGATGGCCATTTAATGTTGAGTACATTGTCCCAAGAAGAACATAATTATGCAAGCTTTAGTCTTTTGGTTTAACAGGCATATTTCGGTGACTTTATTTTTATTATTTGCAGATGCGGATATTTCAGTATGATTTTGTATAGCAGGAGTTTCTTGCGGTTTCTTAGTTTTACAAGTTATTTCCCTTCTGTTGCCCCATTTGTCTATAGTAGTTTTACAATTTCTTACTTCCTTGTGCATGCAGCCATGGGTACCGTTAGGTCCTGTAGGAATCATTGCAACTAAAACCACTACTGACACGCAAAGGGTCAACGGTACCAGTGGATGCATGCACAAGAGGGTTAACAGTTTACCTACTCACGTTTTTAATGTGTTCAGAGCACCTTTAATGTGTTCATGGCAAATGATTCACATCTAGAACTGTTTACATGGATACTTTTGTACTCTCAGTTTTGGTGCTTTGCAAGTACAACTTAACCCCCTTGTCCATGCAGCCACTGTTACTGTTTACAATATCAGTGGCTGCATGCGCAAGGGAGTTAATGGTTGAGATAGACGAGGCTGGTGTGAAACAATGTCAAGATCCCTTTTAGCAAAACGCCCTTAGGCCAACATCGGCTGGAAAGACTATGCTTATTGGCTGATGTTCTGTCAAGTTGTTGCAGTATCTGCAACATTAATCTATGTGCATTTTTTGTACTGTGAACTACTGGGTTTTACTATTCAGCAATAAACTTTTTTACAGCAACTATTTAACTTTGCTGTTTGTGAACTCGATTTTAGCCCTTTGATAATGATAATAAATAGTTATTATAAAGGGCAGTATCCCCAGAACGAGCTCAGCACAGTACATCAAAATTATGTACTAAAAAGAAAAACGTGAATACATTTTAAACCTTTTCATCCCAAGTGATACACTCGTGCTTGAAATAAATTTGACTATGATAGTTCAAGGATGTTGCCAGAATAGCTTGGTGCCTCTGGCACCACCCTTGAACTAAAATGGTTGATCTATCATGTAATCTCTAATGTAGCCTTCATAGGACAATGAGCAATTTTTTTTTTTTAAATCACCCTCAGGATGTCGGGGGTTTTAGGATACAACATACGCATGGCTTGGCTTGACTTCGTGAACGAAGCGAAGATTAGGGGGGGGGGGGGGTGGGGGGTGTTGTCCACGACGTCTGCAGGCATGTTCGTGGCTGCGGAGGCCAATCCGGGACAGGCAGGTTCGACCGCAGTGGCTGCAGGGGAAGGTCTGGCCAAGGTTCTGATTTTCGACATCTCTGTTTTTTCTCCTGAGCCGCTTGTCCTTAAGGCTAGCTCTGCGAGAGTCCTCAAAGGAGACGGCTGCCTTGTAAATGGTGGAGCGCCAGGTGTCGCGGTCCGCAGCAAGCGAAGACCATTGGCGGTGGTCAATTTGGCAGGCACTAAGTGACTTCTTGAGACCGTCTTTGTATCTCTTCTTTGGTGCCCCTCTGTCTCGGTGTCCAGTGGCAAGCTCGCCGAACAGGGTGATCTTGGGTAGGCGATGATCCTCCATCCTGGAGACGTGCCCCGCCCAGCGAAGCTGTGTCCGCAGCAACAAAACCTCGAGGCTCACAGTTTCCGCTGTTCAAGGACCTCGACGTTGGTGACGTAGTCACTCCAGTGAATGCCGAGGATGGTGCGCTGGTGGAAGTGTTCGAGGAGTCGTAGTTGGCTGCGGTAGAGGGCCCAGGACTCGGAACCATACAACAGGGTGGTGAGGACGACAGCCCAGTACACGCTGATCTTGGTGCCATTTTTTATCTGTCGATTGTGCCACACCCGCTTGAATAGTCGCCCGAAAGCACTGTTCGCTTTTGCCAGCCTGTTGTCCAGTTCCTTGTCCAGCTTGGCGTCTGACGTGATGATGCAGCCAAGGTAGGTAAATTGGTGTACAGACTTCAGTTCGGTCTCGCTGATGGTGATGTGGGGAGGGCAGCGCTCTTCCTTGGGTGCCGGCTGATGAAGGACCTCTGTCTTTTTCAGACTGACCTCAAGTCCAAAGAGCTGGGCAGCGTTGGCGAAGCAGGACGTGATGCGCTGCAAGGCTCTCTCTGTGTGTGCAACAAGGGCAGTGTCATCGGCAAAGAGCAGCTCACAAATCAGTCGGTCTAGGGTTTTGGTGTGGGCCTGCAGTCGTCTGAGGTTAAACAGGCTGCCATTGAGACGATACCTGATGTACACTGCATCGTCATCGTCGAGGTCCACTGTGGCCTGCTTCAATATCATGCTAAAGAAGATGGTAAAGAGGGTTGGTGCCAGCACGCAGCCCTGCTTCACGCCATTGAGAATGGGGAATGGTTTTGAGAGGTCACTGTTGAGTCTGACCTGGCCTTGCTGGTCCTCGTGGAGCTGGACGATCATGCTGAGGAACTTTGGGGGACAGCCAAGTCGCTCCAGGATCTGCCACATGCCTTGCCTGGTCACAGTGTCGAACGCTTTTGTTAGGTCGACAAACGTTATGTACAGCCCTTTGTTCTGCTCGCGGCACTTCTCCTGAAGCTGCCTCAGCAAAAAGACCATGTCGGTGGTACTCCTGTTGGCTCTGAAGCCACACTGGCCCTCTGGGAGGTGGTCTTCAGTGATGGCAGGTACCAGTCGATTTAGGAGCAGCCTTGTAAGAATTTTCCCGACAATGGACAGCAGGGTAATTCCATGTTAGAGCAGGCGGACTTCTCTCCTTTGTTCTTGTTCAGGGTGATGATGACTGCATCACGGAGATCCTTTGGTAGTGTTCCTTTCTCCCAGCAGCAGAGAAAGAGGTCGTGGGCGCTTGTTGTGCAGTGCTGGGCCTCCCTGTTTCCAGATCTCTGGCGGGATTCCGTCAATGCCTGCTGCTTTGCCACTCTTGAGCTGGTGGATGGCCTTGAGGGTCTCTTCAGTGGTGGGCGGTTCATCCAATTCAACCTTTAGTGGGAGGTGTGGGATTTGGAAAATGACTGCTTCTTGAACAGTGCGCTCAGCGCTGAAGAGGTCCTGAAAGTATTCCGACCAGCGGTTCAAGATGGACGTACTATCTGTGAGGAATGCCTGTCCATCAGCGCTTCGCAAGAGACTTTGAACCAGGTGCCTGGGGCCATACACTGCTTTCAGTGCTTCGTAGAAGCCCCTGTAGTCACCGTTGTCAGCGCAAAGCTGTGTCCTCTGTGCCAGTCTGGACCACCACTCGTTCTGGAGCTCTCTAAGTTTGCATTGGAGACTGCTGCAGATGAGGCGGAAGGCAGACTTCTTCACAGGGCAGGTAGGCTGGGCTAGGTGGACGGCTCTTTTTTCTGATAGAAGTTCCTGGATCTCTACGTCGTTTTCATCAAACCAGTCTTTGTTCCTCTTTCTAGCAAAGCCCAAGACTTCCGCAGAGGATTTTGCAATAGCTGTTTTCAGTTGTTCCCAGAGTGTTTCAGGGGAGGGGTCTGCTGGATCAGCTGTGTCTTTGAGCATGCGCTGCAAATCTGTCTGAAAGGCATCTTTCACGTTGTCATGCTGAAGGCTGGCAACATCAAGCTTTTTCTTGGGGTGGCCCCCTTTCTTGGGTTTCAGCTTGAGGCGGAGCCTGAGTTTGCAGCGGACAAGGCGGTGGTCAGTGTGGCACTCTGCACTGGGCATCACTCTGGTGAGGAGGACGTCAGTGCGATCCCTCTGACGCACTAGGACATAGTCGATAAGGTGCCAGTGCTTGGAGCGAGGATGCATCCAGGTGGTCTTTCGACTGTCCTTTTGCTGGAAAGTAGTGTTGGTGATAAGTTGCTGCTCTGCACAGAACTCCAACAGTAGGCGGCCATTGTCATTGCACTTCCCAACACCATGCTTGCCGAGGACTCCTTTCCAGGCTTCTGGCATTGAAGTCGCCAAGGATGATGACTTGTCTTCTGCAGGGTTGCTCTGTAGGAGGCTGAGCAGGTCAGTGTAGAACTTGTCTTTTTCTGCAGGCTCTGCCAGGAGGGTTGGGAAGTACACACTGAGAAGGGTGACGTATTGCTGGTGTCTCAGTGGGAGGCGCATAAACATGATGTGGTCAGAGTGACCCGTTGGTAGGTTTTCCAGCTTGGTCGCAATGGAGGTCTTGACCATGAAGCCCATGCCTGAGAGCCTTCTTTCTGATGCAGGCCTGCCTGACCAGTAGACGGTGTATCCAGCGCCAAGTTCTTGAAGGCTGCCTTCATCCGGGAGGCGTACTTCACTGAGCGCAACGCTGTCGATGTTTAACCTCCGCAATTCATGGGCAATGAGGGCAGAGCAACGTTCAGGGCGTCCGCTGTCTGCTGTGTCGAGCATGGTTCGGATGTTCCAGCATGCTACGTTGAGTCCGGTCGTGGTCGTCATGAGAGGGGATCCGTTGTTTTTTCTTGTTTTCTTACAGCAGGAGAAGATGCCTGTTGACCGCGGCCAGCTAAGTGGGGTTGCGAAGGGATGAGCTTTGGTTAGGCCACCTTTTCTAGATAGATAAGTAGCGGCTAATCTCTATGTTTGTTTGTTTGTCTATTTTGACAAAGGGTATTTACCCGAAATATTAATAAATTGTGTTGTACCCGTCTTTTCTAAGCGTGTTTCTTTCTCTGTTGGGTACTTCTTCACCTTTTCTAGGCCCCTCTCCGTGTGGAGCAAGCAGTGCTGTCCCTAGAGAAGGCTGCTTGGTCGTTCAGGGTGTGCCGAGTGACGTCATCCCCAGGTCAACATCAGGCGACCAATATCCTGAACCGCCTGCATGCAGGTTTGGGACTGCGGCTTCCAGTGACATCTTTCACCTGCCGTTTCGCCCCTTGCCCATCGCTACAGGACTTGGAATGGGCAGTGTCATGGTCCGTGGACGTTTCCTAAAGCCTGCGCAGTGGAGCTTTTTGGTGGAGTGCAGTGTGCGCAGTACTGGCCCCACCCTTTAAACCCTTGGTTCGTCTGCCATGGCCTAGCAAGCTGGGACGGTGGCATCCAGGTCCTTGGGTCGTAGGTTTTATATCAGACTGTCCTTGTTCTAGTCTCTGGCTCAAATGCCTTCCCCGGAGACATGGGGGCTTTGATGTCAGGGTTTTCCTCCCTTAGCCTTTCCGCAGCCAAGCGGCCAGGCCTGCAAGGCAGCAGGACAATGATTTATTTTCGAGGTTCTCTCCTCTAGATCTGCCGTGTTTAGCCTGGGGGCTAGTGCTGCCCAGTTTTTGGGGTCACCTCGGAGAGGATGTGGCCAGGGACCACGCACAGGCGGTCTTGGGATAGAGGGATGCTATGCTAGTCCGGAGGGATTACACATGAGGGTGCCTCACAAAGGCCAAGAGGCCCTAGACTAGGGGGATCCCGGGGGAGGCGATGTAAGAGTTCCCCACTACCCGCACCACCAACGCAACTCATCCCCTGGGGCCCCCACCCTTTGAGTCAGGCAGAGACCCCTTGACCCCATGGACTGGCACTCAAAACACATACACACCTATCGGGGACAACTAATCCTTTTAAATGCCAGATTGAAAACAAAAATTTCAATCAGTCTATGAAAATGGCCATGGAATGTGCGTGGCGGATGTTAACCCTTTGAGTGTTGGTCACGGTTTTAGTCGCAATGATTCCTGCAGGAATCCTCATGACTATAACCACTATCAACACCCAAAAAGTTAAGGGGTAGACAACTCCATACAGCTGGAGCTTGTGAAAAGGAGCGCCGACTGGAAGTTTGTAAGGACACTATGTGACTGACAAGTATTCCGTCTTCTGTGCTAAGAGCACAATTCTTGGGCGGGTGTGCAGACAATGAGACAGGAGGACAGGTATGTTAGAGTATTTTCATAATGCTGATATATATACCGACGAGCAAAAGAAATGCGACAGTTTTGGAATCATCGGAAAAACTTGTTTCCGATGTTTAAAAAAATGTTGCATTTCTTTTGCTCGTCAGTATATAAGGGATGCTATCTTGAAGTCAATTCTAACACTTTGGGCATGGGTAGCAGTTTTAGTCGTGATGATTCCTGCAGGAATCTGCCTAAAACTGCTACCGACACCCAAAGGGTTCAACTTGACAGCCGTCGTCCCTGTCTCGCACAAACACAACATGTACATACATATAAACACCCAAACAGCAATGGTAGCGCAATCCTTGGCAGGCGATTTTGATATCTTTAATAAAGAAAAAGTGAAAATAAAGAACACAGAAAAAAATGTGAGATGCCAAACCTAGCAACATCATGTCATGGTTTTGTTTCTGTGGTGATCAATAAAAATGTACAATCAGCACAGGCAAAAACATATCATAGAACATGTATTTGCTCAAATCATTTTTGTTGTCAAAGTTGGAGATCAATTACAAAAGCTTGATGATGACTCCACTTCCAAGCTGTTTTTTTCCTTTGGCAACAAAAGAAGAACAAATTTGTTCATGGCAAAAATAAGCATTAAAAGACGAAGCTGGCAGCACTATCTTTTTAATCAAAACAATAGATATGTAGTTTTGTTTGCGTCATTGAGCACAAAAAAGCATCTAAGTAATAGTGAAACTGAAATATAAATGACAGCAAAAATCATTTACAGCATGTTTTTCAGGACCATTTTCCCGAACATAAATGAAAGTCCGGGGAGTGATCAGCAGATGACTTCAGCCGAGGTCATTTCACTTTCTGTGGTAATATACATGCAGAACTACCTGGAGTCTGCATCACAAATTTTTGGTACAGGAGAAAAACAATTTACTAAAGTTGCATTCACAAGAAGATGAAAATTTACTGCGAGGCGGCACTTGAGCCCCGCCCCACCCCCTCTCTCCTGTGCATACACCCACTGGTACTGTAAAAACTACCGTTGGATGCATGCAAAACACACTTTATGTGATATGTGCCTAATCGTTCATGACTAAAGCCAGGCTACCACCAGCTTCAACATAAACATTTTCTCGTATGACTTCTGCACGTCTGTTAATATATATCAATGTGAGAATATAGAATAACTTAACATCACAACGGAGAAATGTACAAACACAAGGTTGATCACACACAACAAAGATATGTGAAAAGTACACCCCCTTGTCCATGCAGCCACCAGTACTGTTAACAGTACCGACAGCTGCATGCACAAGAGAGTTAAAAAATTAAAATGTAAAAAAAATCACAACACTGTAGATGAGAGTGGATAGGAATGTTGTTCTAATCGCCAAGGAACATTGCAATGTCGTCACTATGCATGTCGCTGATACAAAAAAAAAATATATATATATATCAGAGCAAAATGAATGCTTCAAGCACTGAAAATAATTCAAAATACAGAACGCTTCTATAAAACCAACCATCACAAAAAAAGTCTGTGTAGCTAGTGAGCAAAATCTACATCAGCACAAACTGCTTAGTGGTACACTATGTACTAATATTGAAAATTATCAACACCACCAGCTCATGAGGATCCCCTTCAGCCTATACAGCCCTGACACTGCAGCAGAAAACTGACGGACCAGTACTTTTCAAGGGTAACACTAGAAAAGTCTTGTGCCTCTAGGAACACGTAAGCAAAGGTATGAACACAACCAGGTCTAAAGTCGTCACCTTCTGTTTGTTTTTTCATAGATATGTTAAATTACTAAATGGATGACATCACAACAACATACCTGATTTTTTTTTTTAATCAAAAGAATGCTATTTTGAAAGCATCTATGTACAAAGATATAGAATAACTCTAACCCCCCTGCGCATGAAGCACCATGATGCATGCAAAATGGGGTTATTTACAACATCATCAATACCAATGTCTACACTGGTTATCTGCATGGATTCGCTGCCGCATGTGGTAGCGAATCCATTGAAAGAACCAGTGTGAATCAGCATCATGTACAAATCAGTGTATTACATTTATGATGTGGACATACAGGCTTGTGTATTAAAATTCATTACAAACAATTGTACTCCTCAGTAAAGCAAATGTAACCGCATAAATACGAACCATCATAAATGCACTCTTCAAAGAAATCACAGATTTATGTGTGACATAATGCAATGTTATGTACAGAGAGTACTACACAACACAATGGTATGGAATGCTCTGGTCTAAACACTGCAAAAAAGGAAGCAGCATTTTAAATAATGCAATGTAATGGCTGGGACAGCTGTGGTCGCTCGTACTCCAAGTTTAAGCTACGGTGTAATATACTTTTGCACGTTCACCTAAAGGCACCACTGGGAGAGACAGACTGGTAGTTCAAAAGTACTGCCCAATTAGCGTGATGCCTGGCACAATCCTTGAACTATCTTGGTCAATCCATCTCTCACAGCTGGTGCAGTAGAAGCTATTTTGAGCAACAGAGGTCTTAACCTATAAAACCCTGATATGCCACCACAGGATGTGGATCGAACACGACAGTCCAAGGGTTGTGTCAGAATAGCTTGGAGCCTGTAGGCGCCAAGCTATTCTAACACCACCCTTGAACATTCATGGTTGATCTGTCTCCAAAAGTGCGACATAGGCCTCAAAAGGATATCTAAAAACATTCACAATTTCATTCTCAGGATGTAGTGAGTTAAAAAGACAGGTTCTCTCTCAAAAGAGGTCTAAGAGGGCAAAAAGTGTTCTCCTGTCATTTAGACCATAAAGGTGGTCGGCTGGTCAAAACAGTCTTCATGGACATCTACCAAAATTTGATATGAACAAAACCTACTACCTATATAATAAATGCTTTAATAATATGAAAGCAGATACCTCCCATGAATTTCTTCAGCACAATGCAAACACATCTTACTGTCACGCGAACACAGAACTTACTTCGTGACCCATCTTAACTTGCTCAAATTCGACTAGAAAAGCAGATACCTTCCCTCTCCCCCTGCTTCTTGCATTTGGTATTTTCTCGCGGTCTCATTGCAGCGCCCCTAATGTTAACACCCTTGTGCATGCAGCTACCGGTACTGTCAACAGTACTGGTAGCTTCATGACCAAGAGGGTTATGACAATTGTACAAGAATAAATACACAATATAACTCTCAGTCATTAAAGGCAAGGCTACAAATACAGAATTCAAGGAGTGGATTTTATGTTTGCAGAACTCAATAAAATAACCAAGAAATGTGCTGTACAAAGTTATGCCAGCAAGACGCATAGATACTCCTCTGCAGTTGCAGAGGCTCATTAGCATCTATGCCTCTTGCAGATGGACTTTGGTTGCATAAGCTCAAGAATGAAGATGCATGTGTTAACTTATTTGTACTTATCACTCTAAAGCGTATTTATCTCTCTCTCTCTCTGTCATTTTACAGTACAGATTTTTTTTTTAAAAACCAGGACGCTTTTAAAAAAAAATGGGATGCAATAATTTTATAAATGTAAACAAATGCTGATCAGTGAAGGTTCATACATACACACTTGTGAAGCGAAGTGTTCCTCAGTGATAAATGATATACATTGCTGATCAGCGATATACTTTCATCATACAGAGTTGACATATTTTAACAGTGATAGACTTGTAAGCGGTTTAGTGCTACACAAAGCAGCACAGCACAATTATTGTGTGGTTATAACTTTTAAAAAGCATGTGGTGATGGGGACCTGGGTGTAAGGGAGAAATCTGCTCCAGACACATTTTTTTCGACATATACGCTTGCTTTCTACAGGCAATGCTAAAAGCAAGTGCTAAAATTCACCAGTAAAATGGGTTCTCAATGCTTGCCCAACTTTTCTACCTATTTTGTCACAAGTCTTGCGGGTAACAGAGGGGTTATTAACTCATTCACTGCCAGCCGCATCCGGATGCGCAGCATAGGCATAAGCCACGCATCCGGATTCGGCTGGCCGTGAATGAGTTAACCCTTTGCGTGTAAGGTAGTGGTTTTAGTCGCGATGATTCCTACAGAAATCATCACAACAAAAACTGCTACCAACATGCAAAGGGTTAGTGCCAACCTATGTAGTGATGGAGCAGATCAGAAAAGTCTGGCATTTTCAAACATTAAAACTTCACAAGTTAAGCCAGTGATGTGCAGCATTATCAAAAGACAGACCTAGAATATTTGTAAAGGAGATAGTGTGAACTGTTAACCTTTACTGTTTGTTGTTATAACAAGAGACAAAAAGAAAGTAGATTCAGTATGTCATATTGTTATCACTATATCTACAAAAATGTCTGTGAACTCATTTTCAGTAGTGGTATGCAGACAGACTCCACAACACTCCTCTAAATTTAATCAGCATGAGGCATAGATTCTCATGACCCCTGCTGAAGCAGGGGCTCATGAGAATCTATGCCTCTGACCTATGTTATATCATATGTATGCACTCTCTCAAAGCTGACCAACATAGTTAAATATAATCATAATGCAAATGGCAATTTTTTTCTTCTTCTGCTGAGCAAGTGAACTATTTACATCAAAATCATTCACGTACATGTGTAAATCTTGGAATATGCATCTTTATCAGTGACACAATATATCACACACAGTAACACACACGCACACACAGAGATATGTTGGATACCTTACAAAATACGTGTTTGCTGAAGTTCTATCATTGCTCACCCCTGCAGTAAAACAACCTCACATAAGGTGCATATAATTTCTGACTTCTGCGTCTTGCACTGAAGATCAAACAAGTCAAACACACGCATTTTTTTTTCTCATTTTCAAAGAGTGTAACACAGTAAGAAATACCTTGACCAAGTAACCGTCATAGTCAATTAAATTTTAATGCATTATAGTCCAACCTGTTTCGAGCAAACAGCTTTTTGCAAACAGATCGAGCACGATAGTTCAAGGATGGTGCCAGAATAGCTTGGTGCCCATGCTATGCATGTTCAATCTGTCTCTAAAATTGCAATACAGTCCTTCAGAGGGCAACTTCAAACTTTTGGGATTTTGGTCCTGGGGTAGAATGTGTTAAAAGACAGGTGCTTTTTCAAGAGAAGTCTTGAGCAGTAAAAAGAGTCATCTGTCATTGACCCTTTTAACCCCAAGGTCCCATCTCTCAAATTTTGGAGGTGTTGCCTAAAGACTGTGTACCAGTTGCAGGGGATGGATTGACCATGATAATTCAAGGGTAGTGCCAGATTAGCTTGGTGTCTTCAGGCGCCAAGCTAATCTGGCACTACCCTTGAACTATCATGGTCAATCAATCTTCTGCTGAAGGGACTTGGGGCTAAATGGGTTAAAGAATATTATTTAAGTGGCTACAGCCACCTAAATGATGGACTTTTAACTCTTTGCCCACAGATGTTGTTTTCAGCTGCCGTGAGATTACTTCCCCTGGAAAGCTATCGGGAGTGAGATCCAACCAGCCAAGGTTCGCTTGCAGTGCATGTGCTTGGCTACTTTTAGTACTGAATGTGTTGGTACGTACTTGGGCACTTGGCATGTGCAACGGATCCTGAAATAAACTCTTAACCCATATCATACTGAGGCTAAAAGCTTCAAATTTGTACACTGCCATATGCAAGCTACATTACAGTACTTACAGATAAGGATATAGACCAATGGTTTTAGTTCAAGGGTGGTGCCAGAATAGCTTGGCACCTAGAGGCGCCAAGCTATTCTGGCACTACCCTTGAACTATTTTAGTCAAACTTATTTCACACACTGGTGTATTCCGAATGATGAGGGTTAATAAATTATTTATTGGCAGAGTACATGATACAGAGTTAACCCTTGCATGTTATTAGCGGTTTTAGTCACGAAAGGGTCAATGACAGTTGACACGAGTGGCTGCTCAAACAGCTTCTGCTGTATAACAACTTCTGAACAAGGCTCTAGTTAACCTTTGTGCACATGCAGCCACCCATATGGTAAATTGTACCAGTGGATGCAGGCACAAAAGGGTTAATGCATTATACTATAACAACTTCTGAGCAAGGTCCTAGCTAATGCACTGTAACAACTTGTTAACAAGGTTTATTATTCTCAGCCTGCATCAGTGTTGCAAATTACCCTGCAACACCCAGGAAGACTCCATTTACAATTAAAAGTAATTTGGACTCTATGTAACAATTCTTTCCCAACTTTTCAAGAACCAACAGACAGGACTGATCTCAGCCCGAGTACCTTTACTTCCGGTAGTGAAACGTTGTCTTATGACATCATAATTAACAAACACTGTCATACAAGACTAGAGGACATTACAAAAAGCGTCAGACCAACATTATCACTCATAATGCTGGTATCAAATCTTCTACAAACTGGCGGACTTTTAACAATACTTTTTCCTGTGTCAGTCAAGTTACAATTGTACATCCTTCACAGCTGAAAACACCACAAACATGCAACTGCAAGAAGCATAGATCTTCATAAGCCCCCACAGTTGCGGGGGCTCATAAAGATCTAAGCCTCTTGTTGGTTTCCTTTGTGTTCATGTCGAGGCAGTTATTGGCAACACATATGGTCCCCTATTACTGGTTAGTTCAGGGTTTAACGTCCACGGCACCGAAGTTATAATGGACGGCCCTGACGGGCGAGTTATGGGGGACAGGGAAATCTATTGCCTATGGAGTATGACCTGAACACTGATCAACTCAGTTGCACTCCAACTGTGCCACTTTGATTTACCATAACCTTTCAACGGACATGCTATTGAACAAGCCCTTCTTTCCCCCCTGGATTGCGAGTCCAGCTACCGGGCCCGGGACAATTCCCTTCACTCTCCTGCTCCGACGCTTAACCGCCTGAGCTATTTCGGACTCTAGTTATTGTTAAGCAATCTAATATGGCAATGAAAACGTTAATGAGAATGACAGAATAAAGTTACACAGAAGAAAGTTGAATGGAACATGAGAAAAGCCACAAAAAGGTACATGAGCAATAATAAATATTCACTGGATAATCAAAATGTACACTACAAGAAGAACTTTGCCGAGGCAACATGTCATGAGAGCACGACCAACTAATGAGTTATTTCGGTATGCAATATCCGTAAGGGACAAATGGTAGAAAGAGTTAAAAAAGTTAACCCTTTTGGTGTTGGTAGGCTTTTAGTCGAGATGATTCCTGCAGGAATCATTGTGACTAAAACCACTACCGACACCTAAAGGGTTAGACATGTACAAATGTGACTTAGTTCAAGACATTTAATCTTGTGGAGAGACATGACAGATCACTAACCATAAATTTATGGGAACACATTTAATCTGCTGGATGTATAAATATCATGAGCTCCCACAGGCTGCAGTGGCCCATGCTGACCTATACATCCTATAGGTCTAATATACATCTAGGTTCCTCTGTTGGCCAATTTAACTGGGTGCTTGGTCTAGCGACTAAGGATACTCTCACTAATCACCGTGACCTACGATAAACATTTCAAACCAATCTCCTCTACGATAAGTTTTATGTGATTTTCATAATTTATGCAGTCAGTCAAAGTCTCCTCCATACATTCCCTCACACAGAACCTTCTGTCTGCAACAGACACAGATTTTCATTAGCTCCAGCAGCTGCAGTGGCTAATGAGGATCTACATCTCTTGCTGACCGCAATCAGCCTCGGATGTGCCCCAAATTGAGGCTGACCATTGGGATTAAGCATGTGACTGTACAGAAGGGGTGCCTGTGACAGAGGGTACTGGTACCATCAGCCTTCCTCCCCTCATTTTGAAATGGAAGGTGCCAGGATGAGCGCTGAAAGACTTGTGGGCTGTTCCCACACAGCCTGCATAAGGGCGTGCAGGATGGAGGGTTAGGGATGGGGGCGGTAGTCAGACGTTGGAACTGAGCTGTGACATGGCACGGATCAGGGCTTTGTTCTCCTCCTGTAGCTTCAGGTTGTCTTCATCAAGTTCATCACATTCCTGCAAGCACACGGACACACACTGAATTAAACACACACAACTTTTACTCATAACAAGGTCAGCACTATCGAAACACTGATGTTAACTTTACCTTCCACCCCTTCACTGCTGAGAAAAACTGACCACCACCCAACTTACAGAGGTATAGATCCTCATAAGCTCTCTTATTTGCAGGGGCTCATGAGGATCTATGGTTCTTGCTGAAACTACTTCATATCCATGTTCCTTTGGCTGCTGGGGATCTTGAACGCTGAATTTACAGCGACTTTGAAAACACAATCCGCGTCCACTGGCAGTGATGGGGTTAAACAAAGTTTGGTTAACTCATTCTACTCCAGACACACCACAGGAAGGTAAGGATCAACCATGATAGTTCAAGGGTGATGCCAGAATAGCTTGGAGCCTATGGGCGCCAAGCTATTCTGGCATCACCCTTGAACTATCATGGTTGATCTGTGTCCAGCACTGCAATGCAGACTTCAGAGGACAACGGCTAAATTTAAGGATTTCGGTGTCGGGGTAGAATGAGGTAAGACAAAAAGTCCCGTAACAACACTTTTTTTTTGGGGGGGGATGCCAACTACACTATGTGAAAATCATTCTGCTTCAAAGAAACTGCTGACATACTGAAAAAATAGGTCTCCTTGCTCTTGGAAATGTACCGTTTTACAGAAATCCTTCTCTTAGCTCAAGCTTTATCAGTCACAGCAAGTCTCAAATGACTTAGCTCCACCTCCCTTACTCCCAACTAGTACAAGAAAACCCAAACTATCCATACAGTCAGACAATTAACCCATTTAGCCCCGACGCACTACAGCAAGTGATGGATTGACATGTTAATTCGAGGACAGTGCCACATTAGCTTGGAGCCTGATGGTATGAACCTTGAGTTATCATGGTCGATCCATCTCCTGCAACTGGTACACTATCATTACATGACACCTCCAAAATTTGGGGAATGGAGTTGCATGGGTTAAATGATTCAAACAACAATGGTTTGTTTATTTCTGTGGCTGAACAATGCAGCGACAGGAATGCTATATATTAATTAACCACTGTTATTTCACAAAGCATGGCCTTGCCTATAGTGCCAAAACAAGCCAAAGCATACTGCGTTCTTATAACTAAAGCCAGAAGAGCATCAAACAAAAAACTAATGGAACAGAAGATGCAGTGAAAACACGCAGAATCAGACAATAAGGAAAAATTCTGCATAATGGCACAACAGAACACATCAGTGAACAAGCATCAAAAAAAGAAGAAGTAAAATGCGTGTCACAACAAAACGATGCTGATGAGAACGATGATGTGGATCCCTAATGCTAAGCTTATATGCAATTTAAAAACTTTTTTTTTAATCAGGCGGGGCAGGCAGGTACTAACTTATACAACATGTCACAAAATCCTGAGAAGTACAAAACTGCTTAAAACACTTCGTCTAAACAAGCTGTGGAACAAATTTTAACCCTCTGGATGTCCGTAGCAGTTTTTGTTGAGGTGATTCCTGCAGGAATCACCTTGACAAAAACAGATACCGACAGACAAAGAGTCAATACCCTTAAAAATTCCAAAGAAACTGCATGTACAACAAATTTAGGAAAACAAATTTAACCCATTCAGCCCCGAATGCACTACAGCAGGAGATGGGTTGACCATGATAATTCAAGGGTAGTGCCAGATTAGCCTGTCGGCGCCAAGCTAATCTGGCACTGCCCTTGAATTATCATGGTCAATCCATCTCCTGCAACTGGTGCACAGTCATTAGATGACACCTCCCAAATTTGGGAAATACGGCCGTCAGGCTGAATAAGTTAAACACATAGTGCAAACGGATGATTTACCAGTACACTACTTACAATGCATGCAACAGAATAATGCTTGAGACATCTGCCAAAGGTCATGTTGCATAATAGCATTAACCCCTTCACTGACCAAAAAATGAACACAATCAATCCAAGGTACACAGATCCTCAAGATTCCCTGCAGTTACGGGGGCTCATGAGGATCTACGCCTCCTGCTGACACCATTTTGACATTGTGTTCCTTGGATGGCTAGGACTCTTGGTATAAAATTAACTCTTTGCCTTCTTTTCTGTATTATGTACTCTGCAACTTAGTTGCAGAGTGCATGATACAGAAAAGAAGGCAAAACGTTAATTCCATGCCAAGAGTTTACAAAGTAATTCTGTTAAGAGTTAATTTCTGGATCCAGTGTGCATGCCAAGTAACGGCTTGTAATGACACATTCAGTCCCTAAAAATAGCCAAGCACATGCACTGCAAGTGAACCTTGGCTGCACGGATCTCGCTGCTGACAGTGTTCTAGGGCAATCTATCTCATGGCGGCTGAAGTTGCCATCCCCAGGCAAAGAGCTAACAAAGTTTCCAATAAAACTAAACCTGTGACCACTGGCAGTGAAGGGGTTAAACACAATGGAAAACAGTTCACTAAATGCTCTTTACCTCATTCAAGATGTGCCGCCTCCGGATACGTGGCTTCAAGCTGCGTATCCGGAGATGGCATGTCTCGAACGAGTTAAAACTGACAATGGGAACACACTACCAGGCACAAACATCAACATCATGCTTAGTTACCCGTCTGAGGCTGAGATTATGTGCGCTGAAAGCCCGAACACCAATAAATGTGTTTGAGGTGCATACATCTCCGCAACACATACATACATTGTAAAATACATACATGTACTTGTAATACAGTTAACCTTCTAAAGAGTTAATCTACTGATGCGTTCTGGTCTGCAATGTTGGACCTTACAGCACCTAGCTACAAGGTCCAAAATCACAGACCAGCACACATATATTGATAGAATACTGTAGAGCCTGTTTTCAGTAACCCCTTTTGCAAGAAAAAGTGCTTTTAACCCTTCTAGCCCCAAGGTCCCATTTCTCAAATTGTGAAGGTGTTGCCTAACGACTATATATACCAGTTGCAGGAGATGGCTTGACCATGATAATTCAAGGGTAGTGCCAGATTAGCTTGGCGCCTATTGGCGCCAAGCTAATCTGGTACAACCCTTGAATTATCATGGTCAAGGCATCTCCTGCTGTAGGGATCTGGGGCTAAAAGTTTTAAAGGACAAGTCTTGAATAGCAAAAAGTGTCACCAGTCATTGAAGACCACCATATAGTTGGCTTTAGCCACCTCAATGATGCTCTCTAATGACAGCTGACACTTTTTGGCCACCTAAATGATGGTCTTTAGTGGTCACTCAAAACAGGTTCTGCTGTACGCCCACACACAGTAGATTGTTAACCCTTTGCGTGTTGGCTGTGGTTTGAGCAGCGATGATTCCTACAGGAATCATTGCGACTAAACCCAATACCGACAGGCGAAGGGTTAAGTTGCCACATCTCTACAAGAAAACACTTCAGATTAGCTTACAACACATATCAAAGACAAAATACAATCATGTATACTCCTTAAATTGCAACACCTGTGCACGCACATGACCCTGTTCACGGGTGCATGATTTTCCACACCGACGATTGTCTCTTCATCAATGATACAGCGAGTTTACAACAAATACTTCAATAAAGCAAAGTTCACACCAGGAACTACTGCTAGAAGTACAGAACATGTAATGCCAGTAGCAAAATGTCTTCGGGCCCGCGACAGCCGCAGTGGGCCCGCCCATAGACGTGCGTGGGCCCACTGTGGCCATCATTGGCCCAAGGACTTTTGCTTATTGGGAAGCTACCTGTAGCACATTTTTCACTGCAGAAATGCGTATAAATACATGTAGTACCATAAACGATTGCCCACCACACGTCTGTGGCAACTACAGACTCAAAGAGGAAAACCTATGTATAAATTCTTGTCATGCTAGCATGACTACAATAAACACCCACCTTATTCAAGAGTGCCACCTGTCTCTCCAGTTCTGCAATGCGTCGATCTTTCTGTTCCAGCTGCTGTTGCAGTTTCTTGTTCTCTTCCTTCTCCTTCTCAAGTTGCTACAAACACACCGTAAAAATAAAATGTTATGATAAACAATGGCAACAAGATAATGTTATGATAAACAATGGTGAAAAGTTGTGAGACTGACCCTTTAGCTGTCGGTAATGCTTTCTGTCACAATTTCTGCAGGATTTGTCATGACAAAAAGCACTACTGACAGCAAAAAGGGTTAACCCAAGGTGCCCCTTTCAACATGTCAAGCCGAAGGCCACAAACCAAAACCTCCAAATTTTCAATGATTACCTAACCCTTTCCTTTCTGATACACTACTGCTTGAAATTAATTTGACTATGATAGTTCAAGGGCGGTGCCAGAATAGCTTGGCACCCGAGGCGCCAAGCTATTCTGGCACCACCCTTGAAATAAATGGTTGATCTATCTCTAATCTGCAATGTGGCCTTCATAAGACAATAAGCAAATATAAACAAAACAGCCGCAGGATGGGTTCATCTTGTTCACTCTAGGTGTCTTCCTTGATTAACTACTGCTGATCAGAGGTAACAAGAATCTTGTGCCTTGAGGGCTATCAAAGCATAACCGGTAATTAAGAGCAGGCAGATCTGTGTATTTCGGAGAGGTGGTAGCAATGGCAGTGGGCAGGGGTTAAGGTGGGGGTTAAAGCCATTCTTATTTGGACGAACCTTTGATCAGCAAACCTAGATCGGAGAAGATCGGCGATCATTTAGTTTGTTTCTTAACTGAGGTTGAACGAACCTGAACGAACCTAGGTGAACTTGAGCAAACTAGGTTCGCCATGGTTCTCTTTCTTAATTGAAGAGCTTGGTTCGGCGGAAGTAAGTCTGCGAAGGTGTTCAAAATGGCTGTCGCAAAGCCGCTTCGTGATTTGGAAGATTTTTGTTTTTGTACTCTTTGTAGGAGGGATCCCACAAACAATGTTGCGCACAAATTGCACAAATCAATAAAATAGGTCTTGTTCTTCGCACAAAAGTGAAATATCGCCGTCCGCCATGGTTGTTGGATTGGTGACAATCTTCTTATCTCCAACGCAGAAGAGGGTAAATGTTTTGACCAATCAGAGAAAAGGTTCGCCTTGGATCGCTCGGCAGCGAACTATGGTTTGCCGACAGCGAACTATGGTTTGCCGAGGTTCGCGAACTACTTCAAACTAGGTTCGCCGTATCTTTGGATCGTCTAAGAACCAACCTGGTTCACCCGAGATCGCAAACTCTAGATCGTCACATTTGCCGAACAAATGTACAGGTAGGTTCATCCAATTAAGAACAGCCTTTAGGGTTTCTGAAAGTTGTATAACAACACAAATCCTTAAAAATAAAAAATAAAAAAACAGACAACAGATAAACCCCATGACTGCTACTGACTATACCATTCCGTGGAAAGATGCACAGTTGTGCATCTTTTCCACCGAGCAGCATGTACTGTCTGGGGCGTTTTCTTCTTTCTTCATCACTGTGTTATGAGTAGATAAATTATACTTTGAAAATTTGATTTCTTCCTTTACAAAGTGTGAAGGCTAGATTACAGTTTTGCTGATGACAAACTAATGCCCTCCCAGTCAACAAAAGTCCTCAGGCCCATAACGGCTGCAGCGGGCCCCCAAAGACGTTTTGCTACTGGGGCTTACCCTCTCCAACTGCGCTGTGTTCTCCATGTTGTTGTTCTGCAGTGCCGGCGAGACGAAGGGCCGCGGGGATTGGTAGTGGAACCTGGATGCGTGGAACCTGCTGCCACCTGTACCAACGTCACTCCTCATCTCCCCTGCACTGCTCGCCTCACGATCACGCTCGTGGAACCGCGATGACAAGTAACCGCCGTAGCTTCGCTCAGTCCGACCACTACCCAAGTCTTTGCTCGCCCCGTAACTACTCAACCCCCGGGGAGAGTCGCTCTCTTTGGCAGAGGTGTCAGTATCTCGGTAGGTTGAAGAATCTGCACCCTGGGTGTATCGCGCCATGATCGACGACACCGAGGATTTTGTTGTGGCAGACGAGGGAGGTGTTCTGTTGGAGTCCTGATCGCTGGACACTTGCTGGGGGGATGTAGATGTGCCCCCATACTTGAAGGCCGTGGCCGCAGCCCGCGAGGCCTCCGGGGAGAATTTGGAGGTGTTGGTGGGGGGCTGGCGAGAGTGGAGACCGGAGTTCATTTGTGTGTCGGAGGACTCGGAGCGGCCAATGAGCGTAAGGTTGGTCTCCGAGTGGCTGACAGTGCTGTCGTAGTCCTGGTTGTCCTCCAGGTCTGCCTCCAGGTCTGAAGGACTGGCACACACAAACAACAGCAGGTTAACCATTTGGCTGTTGGTAGCACGTTTTGTCGCGATGATTCCTGCAGGAATCATCACGACAAAAAGTGCTCCCGACAGCCAAAGGGTTAAGCCATTCAATTTCTGACACTAAAACAGGAGATGGAACAAGTGACCACTACCAAACAAAGACACCAAGCTATTCTGGCACCACCCATCAACTAGGATGCTCAACCAACCAACCTCATGAACAGATGTTTAGTTCTCACACGACAAAAACTCCACAATACACAATTTTTTACTTAAGGAATGTGTTCAATCTTCTAAAACCTGCTGCTTGTAATTTCATTCCTCCTTTCAGTGTTGATCATAAAAAAGGTAAATAAGAGTTTGTAAAGTCTGTGAGAAATGAGCCAACAATAAAAGCAATAAGGACAAAACCGTTCTGTTCTTGTTGTCTGGAGATGTGTTACTTTCTTTTTAGTTACTGCCTTGCATTCACTCTTTTGGTCTGGATATCTACTCTAAAAAGGAAAAAGACACTTAAAACTGTGTGCGTCAGTAGTGGATTTAGTCACAATGATTCCCACTACCGAAACCCAAAGGGTTGTAAATTTTTGTGAAAAGTGAGATTTTCATTGTAATTCAATAAACTTTTGCTTTTCACCTAAACAGTCTTTTGTTTTCACAGGACAGATGTAGGTCTTTTTTCCCATCCCATCCACAACGAGGACCAAGGTATAGTATGCAACGTAAAGTGTTTCGAGTATACTGATGAGCAAACGATATGCAACATTTATGGAATCATTGGAAACACTTTAGTACTGATGAGCAAAAGAAATGACATTTTTGGCATCATCAGAATCACACTTTAGTGTTTCCGATGATTCCAACAACAAAAAATTTGCAATTCTTTTGCCCGCCAGCATATATTTACTATAAGCACTGGAAAGGTGCCAAATTATAATAACTCATGTTCTAACAGCACACACACACACACACACACACACACACACACAGTCTCACCTTTTGTTGCCCCGTGGTCGACTCTGTAACAGAAGAAAAGAAGAATTGTGACAAACAGAATTGTGACAAAACAGATTTAGTAAGTTATTGGCTTTAACTCCGTGCAGGCGACCCAGGCCACCCCACGGCGGACATCTGAAGTCTAATGAAGCTTTAAAGTGCTGTATGTGATTCTACTCCACTTTAAGAAAATCGTGTATGGGTTGTTCATGAGTGAAATCTCATGTCTGTACTAATAATATTCATCTAAAACTCCATTGCAATATAAAGCACTTGTGTGCTCGGACACATGTCCAAATGTACGGTGGTCTGTGATACTGGCCCTTACGGCTTCCAGCCGTAAAGTCCAGCATCACAGACCAGCACAGAAAATGAAACCCAAAGTAGTCTGCCCTATAGAATTATCATAAATGTCATCTGTGTCACAACTTTCAAACCAGGGACACTATAGACGAGTCCCATACATTCCGTCTTCTGTGCAAAAGACAAGACAGTAATTGGATTCAAGGGGGGGGGGGGGGGGGGGGGGGTATTCTTGGGACAACATAAGAGACGGACTGCTTCACGCCCTTTGATGGTATCACGGGGCTTTGCGCGGGCCTTCTATCAGTGTCAATGTTATCTAAGGCTGTGTCGCGAATAACAAAACATGTCCTTTCACGTCGTCTGCCAATCGATCGCTTTTTACAACTTTCTGTGATGGCTGTTGATTCATCAGTCGCTGAAATGAGAAAAACAAATGTAACCCACTCAGTCTTTATACACCACAAACAGGATCTATCATGACAGTTCATGGGTGGTGCCAGAATAGCTTGGCGCCCAGAGGCACCATCCTCGAACTTTCATGGTCGACCTGTGTCCTAACCTTGTATGAAGTTTCTGACGGTTAAAAACTAAATGTTTCTGACGGCAACTTCCTAACTTCAAGTGACAAACATAGGGTTGACTGTGTTAACCCTTTGGTTGTCAGTAGCGCTTTTTATCGCGATGATTCACGCAGGAATCATCGCTTTAAAATCTCTACCGACAGCCAAAGGGTTAAACCCGACTCCACAATGATGCATGCTAAAAAGTTAACTGTTCACCTGTGTCCCAAATGACAACGAAAGAGACTGAGACAGTGAGAGGGTTGTAGCTGATCGGACCTGAGCCTCTCAAATAATAATAATAAAAAGACTGGGAAAATAATAAGGACAAAACGGCATCTCTTAGGCCAGTTGCATGAGCGAGCTTAGTCCTGCGCCAGCCATACTGAAGCAAGGTGTTCGCTACAGCGGAGAACTTTTCTTAGTGGCTGGCGCAGGACTAAGCTCACTCATACAACCGGGCTCTTGTCCTTGTAATTTCACGATTCTTTCTTTTTCTTTCTTTTTTTTTTTTTTTTTTTTTGAGGGGTGGGGGGTGGGGGGGGGGGGGGTGTGGTGGTATTTTTCGGTTTTCACACGCTTGACAGTCACCCTGTTGGTGCGGATTTCGCCTCGCCGGCAAACACAGTGAATCACTGGCTCGGGACTTTAAAGGGGCCAGGCTGACATCTGTTCCTCCACATGCCTAGACACCCCCCCCCCCCAACCCCTCCCCCCACTCACTCTTACCCACCACCCTTCCCTCCCTCCTCTTTTTTCCCTGGGACCGTGAGGAAGCAGTAGTTGATCGAGTCATGTGTAAATTCCCGTCCAACTCCAAGCCTGTCATTTTCTGTTATGTTCAGGCATGCATGAAAGCTGACCCGGCCGGCATCCTTTGTCGGCATGAAGTTTTGAAAGATGACTCGTCCCCTTTAATCTAAACTTCAGGATTGCGACGCAAAAAACACCCGGCAACACTGAAAAATTAATAAGATTTAGAGGATGGTGCAAAACTTTAACCGTTTGTCCTGCAAAAATCACATCGACAAAACGCGCTACCGACAGACAATGGGTAAAGTGTGATTTAGTCAACCCGGAGTCACCAGTTAACCCTTTTAACCCCAAGGCCCCATTTCTCAAATTTTGGAAGTGTTCGGCCTAACGACTATGTACCAATTGTAGGAGATGGATTGATCGTGATAATTCAAGGGCTCTACCCTTGAATTATCATGATCAATCCATCTCCTGCTGCGGGTCCCGGGGCTAAAAGGGTTAAGACGTGCACCAAACGACGGTAGCACCAGCAACTTTACACATTCACTGAAAAGACACCACGGCGGAAGACTGTATCAGTAAGTAATAGCTCACGAGTAGTGCCAGAGTAGCGTTTTGGAGCCAATTCAGAAAGGTGCAAAGCTAATTAGGCACGGTCTCGAACTATCACTGAAGACGATCCATCTCTCACAGGTGAGGCACAGTCACTGATATAGACGCCACATGATGTATTTTAACTCTTTTCATCCTGATACACTATTGCTTGAAATACATTTGACTGATGCCTGAGGCGCCAAGAGGCTATTCTGGCACCACCATTGAACTACCAGTAACTTGGAATGGTTGATCTATTTCCTATATATATCTGTAATAATACTATAGCCTTCACTGGACACTAAGTAATTTTTTTTTAAAACTCATTCTACCCCAGACACACGACAGCAAGATGAAGATCGACCATGATAGTTCAAGGGTGATGCCAGAATAGCTTGGCGCCTATGGGCGCCAAGCTATTCTGGCATCACCCTTGAACTATCATGGTCGATCTGTGTCCTGCACTGCAATGCAGTCTTCAGAGGACAACGGCAAAATTTGAGGATTTCGGTGATGGTGTAGAATGAGTTAATCAGCCTCAGGATGTAATGGGTTGAAGGCCCACTACCGCCGTAACTGTTCAGAGATACACTTCTGTAACAGATGGTTACGAAATGCTACACACTGGTCTTGTTATGGTTTAGACTGACACATGACAATCTATTTCAGCACACGTCGTCTTTATATCAGTCAAGTAACCTGACAATGACTCCACTCCACTCCACTCCGTTCTAGAAATACAACACTTTCAGAACGAGAAACAGTTAAAAATAGATTGACACGCCAACGGCAGCGCAGAATAAATGTGCGACTACGCGTGTGCTTGTGCTGCGGGTCCAAACTGCTGTTAACGTTCCTTATGTGTGTCGACATGGCATAACAAAAAACAAATGGTGCTGAAATGTATCTTCAGATTTCAATGGTACTTTACGCTATAACCAAAAATGTAAAAGAAAAATGATCGAACTGAATAAAAGCAGTGCCGCCGATGTCTTGGCCGCCGGGCGGTGACACTGTGGAGGTCGTTTCCAGTAAAGAAACAAAGATGGCACTATTAGTAATAGAGTTTATATTGTCCAATATAAAAATATTTTGTCCAAAAACAAACATCCCAATATCAGTGTACACGCACTGGTGACGAGCGGCTTTCAACATTCCGCATACGGAACAGAAAAAGAATCTATTCAGAACACAAACAAAACGGCTACTCTTGGCTGTCCCTCGCCAGCCGATCCCCCACTCCGGAAGCCAAGACTGAACACATTTAATTAATTTAATAAACTACTTTAAAAGCATTCAGGAAGAAAAGAACGTGTCCGTCGCAGGAATGTTTCTCACGCCACGCCTCTTTAGCTTTTATCTACACACCGAAATAGTCTAAATAACAGCGGCTTTGAGCCTTTTCTTCCTGAGCATGCTTCCCGCGCGCTATTTTAAAAACCGCCGTACGAAGAAGGCACACGTAAACAGAGCTTGCAAGAGGCACAGATCCTCATGAGCCCCCGCAAAATGCGTGGGCTCATGAGGATCTGTGCCTCAGTCTTGCGGCAGCCGACATGGGGCAGCCGGCGCTGCCGTGAAAAAGAGTGTACATAACATGCTCTCCACTGACATCGCGCTGACAATGGCGCGACGCCGAAAATAAACCTACTTCGCACCCTAGTGAAAAGCAAGGGCCCCCAAGAATAGGCCCTCTTGCAGACGACAGAAATTGTTGACAAAAAAAAAAAAAAAAAAAAAAACGTCCCGGTCGGCTGGGGACGAGCTGATCAATGGGTGAAATGTGCATGGGGGTGGTTCCCCGCTTCTAATGAGTGCCGGGGGGCAGACGTGCGAGTAAAAGCGACAGCCGGCCCTTGTTTCCTTTATACTGGTTTCTGTGACCGTTTAAACATTCGTATTAAGTTATAACTGCAAAGGGTCGAGAGGCCGCGTAGGTTCTCTGTGGCCCCTAGCCGCGGCAAACCGCAAGGGCTGATGTGAATCTGGGCGTCTTCAAAGTTGCACTGAGACGGGCGGGTTTTGGCTGAGTGACCCAGTGTGTACGTACCTGCTACGTAAACATAAGGTCGGAAAGACTGACGGGCCCGCCAGGTCGTTCGCTTATTATTTTTAAGCCGACATGCGGCACAGACCACATACGACTGTGCCGGAGTGTGATTGATTAATCCCTTGACTATCAGTGGACGCGGCGGATTTTGTGTCTGAAACCGGCACTGCCGCACACTAACCAACATTCACAGGCGTCAAGAAAACAAATAAAATAATAAGAAGTATCCAACCAATGCCAATGAAGATAAGTAGCGGCTAATCTCTCTGTTTGTTTGTTTGTCTATTTTGACAAAGGGTAATTTACCCGAAATATTAATAAATTGTGTTGTACCCGTCTTTTCTAAGCGTGTTTCTTTCTCCGTTGGGTACTTCTTTGCATATTACACGCTTGGCAGTCACCTTTTTGGTCTGGATTAAATAAAATAATAGACGAGCAATAATAATCAGCGCATTAAATAGGCGCTTTATCCCAATTGAAAATCGGCTCAAAGCGCCGCCGCGAACTGAACCCAACAAGCACGCTCACGTGAATCACACGCATTCACTCACACACTGTACATAAACACAGAACATTCACGTGGTGCTAAGGGCAAGCTCAAGCGAGCTACTGAAGTTTTGGAAATTCAAATCGTTTATACTTGAAATATGATTAATGAAGTGGGCTGCAATTGATACCAAAATCATACGTGAAGGAGGATGAGCCGGACGGTACCCGGAGAAAGAACCCCCGACGGTCCGCCCGAATCGGGTGACACTAGAGGAGAAAAGTCCGACGCCGGAACTGGGTATCGAACCTCGGACCTCTAGCATTGGTGGCAGGCGCTTTTACCGCTGCGCCACGGACCGCCCCCATTGAACCAACAATGGCCGGTAACAAAGAACACTGACAGGACAAACAAGAGACATAAATCCTTATGAGCCCCCGCTCATGATGATTTATGTCTCTTGCAGGTGGGTAGCGTTCGCCTTGCCCAGGCAGTGAAGGGGTTAATCCTTCAGCTTCCACGTCCAAACTGCTAGTAAAATCTTCTGCCAGATAATCTGCCCTTGGAAATCAAAATACAGCATGTCCAATTTTGCGAAAAGCGAGATTTTCATTGCAATTCCATGAAACTCTCGCGGGCTTTTGACAAAAAAGATGAGCAGGCCCGGATCCAGGGGGGGGGCCCATGCCCCCCCCCCCACAAATTTGTTAAAATGCTATAACAAAGTCCCTTTTTGGGGGTGTTTGGCCCCCCCCCCCCACTGTTAGTTTATAATTTGTAGAACGGCTGAGCGGATAACCCCCCCCCCCCCCACGTCATTTGATATTTGTAGGAACGGCTAAGGTCTAGCCCTTGGAAGGAAGGACTAGTACCATTTCCCCATGACCCTTTCGTAGATTTAAGTTTTGGCGCCCGGAAGCTGTCACATAACTCCCCCCCCCCCCCCCCCCCCGTTTGATTTTTCGGTGCCAAGAATGTAAGTTTGCAGTCTAACCCCCCCACCCCCACCCCCCCGGTTGATTTTTCGGTGCCAGGAATGAATGTTTGCCGTCTAACCCCACCCCCCCCCACCCCACCCACCCACCCACTGATTTTTCGGCGCCAGGAATGAATGTTCGCCCCATGCCCCGCCCCCCTTGGAAAGGCCAGGAATGAAGGTTCGCCGCCTACTCCCCCCCCCCCCCCCCCTGTTTAATTTTTCGGCGCCTGGAATGAAGGTTCACCGCCTTACCTCCCCCCTCCCCACCCCATCCCCCCCCCCCCCCCCCCCCCCCCGTTTGATTTTTCGGCTCTTGTGGAAACAAGATCTAGCGTGGTGGAGGTGTTTTGCATTAGATGCAAGGTCCCAAACAAGAAGTTCCCCCCCCCCCCTCCTGGAGCTAAATGATCCGGCCCTGATGAGGCTTTCATCCCAAAGTCTACCGTATTGTTTGGATTGATTGATTGATTGTACATTGCTTAACGTCCCGACAGCAACAAGGCTTTCTCAGGACGTGCCTGCACTGCTTGTGAAAAAAAAAAATAAACAGAAAATTGAATGTATGTCGCCAGCCGGTCAAATACATTAAATAAACCTACAACATGGGGCATAAATAAAGCTAAGACCATTTAGCAACACACATCCAATATCAAGAGCTACAGGCAGTGCAGACAGTAGGGAGAGTTTTAAAAAGGCAAATACAGGTGAATGGACCTCGGGTAGACAGAAACACATGCCCCAGAATAGAGAGAAAAACCCACCCTGTGGGGCTGACCAGGGTGACCCTGGGGTATTGTTTGGAGCTCAGATGCGTTTTATCTTTAGGAACATTCAGAGTTGTTCATATTTTTAGGCTTATAATGCTGATCCATTTCCCTCCTCTATAAGCCAACCCTAATCAACACACACGTCGGCGCACACAAACAAGGACGGACACACGGCGCTTCCCGCCGTACGCTCTGTGGTCTGGTGAGGCCCCGCGACAGGAATCCATCTACTAACCCACCCTCTGATCTACACACACTGGCACACATAAATAAAGACGAGCACACGGCGATTCACGCCATTCGTAAGCTCTGTGGTCTGGCGTAGCATAGCTATTCTGAAGACTGAAGAATAATAGCACGAGCAGCGAAATGACGTCACTTCACTGAAGCTTCACGTCATGGCATCATTAGCCCCCACGACGCCGTATTCATAGTTACGACTCGATGTTATACGTCATCATCGCAGTACTAACAGTTGACGTATCAGAGGATCAACTTTGCAATTTTCTTGCTGATTTTCATGCCTGGAGCTTGCAGGTCACAATCTGACTTAATCCTCCTACCCGGCCATGGCCGGGACAAATAGCAGGCTCATGCAAACACTGTTTATGAAAACTCATGGGGGTATTAATGAGAAGACAGCATTTTTCGTAAAAGAAAAATTAAAGTTATGTCAGCTGTTTTAAAAATGACTCCGAAAAAGTAGTGCAGAAAACTGATTTTCACACCTAGGGCATACAGGTCACAATCATATATATATACGCTCTATGGTCACAATTGACCTAATCGGACCCGACAGCCGAGACTACAAACTGCAGGCTAATGTAAATACCGTATACGAAAAATCATGCGATTATTAATGAGAAGATTGTTTTTTTCCTATAAAAAAAAGATTCAATTGTTTTAAGATTAACCCATACAATTTGCAAAATTAATCCCAAAAACGTGAAAATATTTGTTCAAAAAGTATTTAATTATCACTCAAAACGTTCTAGAGGTACAATGCTGGTTAACGAACTCATTCAACGTGTCCCTTTTATCTAGCTATAAGCAAAATATCTAGTAAAATTTAATAAAAATTACGGACTCCAGTGTGGATCAACCGGTTTTTGTGAAACGGCCATTTTCTCGCCAATAGGCAACTTTTAAAAAAAAAAATTTTAAAAAGGTCCCGAGATAATTCTTTTAGGGACAATATCCTAAAATTTCAAGCTTTGTCCGTCCTCAAACGCGGGCTCTAGTCGCTGTCACATACACACACACAAACGGCGTTTGGCGCCAAAAAGACGTTCTCTAGCAAGGTTTGCGTAGCTAGACGTGGCGTCATTTTTATCGTGTCAAGTTACTTCTTTGCCAGAATTTCTGCGCCGCACGCCAAAAACGTCATGTGCATGCTCCGGAATGCGCTCCGACACAGCCCCATTTCAAAGTCTACCGTATTTTTTAAATACGGTAGACAAAAAACGCCTCGCGCTGGGACCATATGGCGTTGAGGCGCGTCCCCTGGGTGGTGGATAGGGGGTCCCTCGTGAGAGGGGTGCACCGAATGATTAAGGTGCCGTGAACCAACATGGTCTAAGGGAAGGTGACCCTGACAGCCCCTGGTCCTCCTAGTAAGGGGGTTGGGCGTGGGGGTAGCTTCCCCACCCTGCAAAAAAGGAAATAGCTACAAAAACGCCGACGAAAAGACTAACAGTAATTCCTTTCCTGGAGGAGGAAGGTTCTTCTACCAGAAGACTTAGGACGTCCTGTGGTGAAAGCCGGAAGTCTTCGGAAGCCACAGGACCGAGCCGCCTCTCTCTATCCAGGGATACAACCATGGGCACATGGAACGTCAAGACCATGTACCAGAGCGGCAAGGCCGCCCAGATAGCAGCGGAAATGCAAAAGTACAACCTTTCCCTGCTAGGTATCAGTGAAGCCAGATGGACGCAGTCTGGCCAGAAAAGGCTGTTAAGTGGGGAGATGATTCTGTATTCAGGTCATGAAGAGGAGAATGCCCCCCATACAGAAGGTGTAGCATTCATGCTGTCACCAGTGGCACAGAGAGCGCTGATGGGCTGGGAACCTCTTGGGCCAAGAATCATCACAGCAGCCTTTAGAACCAAGAAAAAGCTCAAGCTGAACGTCATCCAGTGTTATGCGCCCACCAATGACAGTGACGAGGAAGAGAAACAAGAGTTCTACGACCGACTCCAGAGTGCCTTGGACAAATGTGCGGAGCGAGACATCACCATCGTCATGGGCGATTTTAATGCCAAAATAGGGGAGGACAACACCGGATACGAAGAGGTGATGGGGAGACAGGGACTAGGTTCGGAGATGAGTGAGAACGGGGAGAGGTTTGTAGACTTTTGTGCTCTAAACCGACTTGTCATTGGAGGCAGCATCTTCCCACACAGAAGGATACACAAAGCAACTTGGGTCCCACCTGACCATACAACAGAGAACCAAATAGACCATATCTGCATTAGCAAGAAATTTAGAAGATCCCTTCAAGATGTTCGAGTGAGGAGGGGAGCAGATGTCGCCTCCGACCACCATCTGCTTACCTTAAGAATGAAGCTCAAGCTAAAGAAAAGCCGCACAGAGACAACAAGAAGACAGCGCTATAATGTAGGCCTCCTGAGAGAAACTGGAGTTAGAGAAGAGTTCAAACTGGTGCTGTCCAACCAGTTTCAAGAGCTACAGGAGCTAGTAAATGAAGAGGAGGCGGTCACCACAGAGCAGCAGTGGAAGGCAGTTAGAGAGGCGCTGAACTCAACCTGCAAAGACACTGTAGGGTTCAGGAAACACCATCACAAGGACTGGCTGTCGGCACAGACCTTGAAGAAGATAGAAGTGAAGAAGCAGAAGAAAGCAGTTGTCAACAACAGTCGCACGAGAGCAGCCAAAGTAAGGGCACAGGGGGAATACTCAGAAGCCATCCGCGAGGTGAAGAGGAGTATCAGGGCAGACAAGAGGGCCTACACAGACAGCCTGGCAGCAGAGGCAGAAAAGGCAGCAGGCAGCGGCAACATGAAACAGCTCTACGACATTACCAGAAGATTGTCAGGCAAGTATGGCCATACAGAAAGACCAGTAAAAGACAAAGAAGGCAAGCCTATTGCAGACAGAGCAGACCAACTCGACAGATGGGCCGAGTATTTTGAAGAGTTACTGAACAGACCTAGCCCACCCGACCCCCCAGACATCCAGCCGGCAGAGACCGACCTACCCATCAGCTGTGACAGACCCAGCCGGGCGAGATCAGAAGAGCAGTGGCATTTTTTGAAGAACGGCAAAGCAACAGGCCCAGATGGCATCCCAGCGGAGTCTCTGAAAGCAGACCTAGAGACAACAGTGGAGATGCTGTACCCACTGTTTGGAAAGATCTGGGAAGAGAAGGTGATGCCGGCTGACTGGAAGGAGGGGTACCTAATCAAGCTTCCCAAGAAAGGCGACCTCAGCAAGTGTTCCAACTACAGAGGAATCACCTTGCTGTCAGTACAAGGAAAGGTCTTCAACAGGATCATCCTGGAGAGAATGAAGAGCTCCGCTGACCCCCAGCTGAGAGACCAGCAAGCAGGATTCAGGAAGAACCGATCATGTACAGACCAGATCGCCACTCTCCGCATCATCGTGGAACAGTCTCTGGAGTGGAGCTCCCCGCTGTACGTCAACTTTGTGGATTACGAGAAAGCATTTGACAGTGTGGACCGAGAGACTCTGTGGAAACTCCTACGACACTACGGTGTACCCACAAAGCTCGTCCGCCTGATCAAGAGCAGCTACGATGGCATGACATGTCGCGTGATCCACGAAGGGCAGTTCACCAGGGAGCTCCAGGTCAGAACTGGTGTCAGGCAGGGGTGTGTGCTGTCTCCGTTCCTCTTCCTACTGGCCATAGACTGGGTCATGAAGATGACCACAGAGCACAGACGAAGTGGAATACAGTGGACACTGTGGACACAGCTTGACGACCTCGATTTTGCAGACGACTTGGCATTACTGTCCCACACTCATCAACAAATGCAGGACAAGACCACGAGGCTTGCTGACATCTCGTCCCAAGTGGGCCTCACCATTCACAAACAGAAAACAAAGACAATGAGGCTGAACGCAACCAGGGAAGAACCAGTCTTGCTTGCTGGCACCCCCGTTGGAGGAGGTGGAGTCCTTCACCTATCTCGGGAACATCATAGACAAAAAAGGCGGCACTGATGCAGATGTCAGAGCACGAATCGGTAAAGCCAGAGCAGCCTTTCTCCAGTTGAAAAAAGTGTGGAGTTCCAGAGAGCTGTCACAACACACCAAAGTCCGGATTTTCAACTCCAATGTAAAAGCAGTTCTCCTATATGGAGCAGAGACTTGGAGATTGACAAAAACCACAGTCAACAGAGTACAGACCTTCATGAACAGTTGCCTTAGAAGAATTTTGAAAATCCACTGGCCAGAGAAGATCAGCAACGTCAGACTCTGGGAGAGAACAGAGCAGATAACAGCAGAGAATGAAATTGGGCGAAGAAGATGGGGATAGATCGGTCACAGTCTGAGAAAGCCAGCTTCCAGTATCACTAGGCAGGCACTGTCATGGAACCCCCAGGCAAAGAGCAGCGAGGTCATGGGCGGGAACCCCCAGAGGAAAAAGAGGGAAAGAGGAAAAGAAGGGCAGGCCGAGAAACACCTGGCGTCGAGACCTCCAAGCAGACATCAAGAGACTGGGAACCACCTGGAGTAGAATCGAAGGAGAAGCACAGGACAGGAGTTGCTGGAGGTCTCTCGTCGACGGCCTATACCCGGGGGTAGGGGTGACAGGCGTAAGTAAGTAAGACAAAAACGGACTCAGTGGAAGTCTTTTTGCTTTCACAGGGTATACATCTTCTAAGATATACCCTACCCGATTTCCACGTAGGTCGGACAAATCGCTGCGGCCGGATCGACTGTGACAGCTCAGGAGTTGAATATGACAGTTTCGTGCCTAGAGGTGACTAAATAATTAACTAGATAATATCTCCACCCTTACGCAGTTCAAAGCAAAGTTTAAAACTTACTTTTTCTCGCAGACTTTCGTGTAATTTCTACGCTATTTCAAAACACACCCTGCAGACTGTGTGTGTGTGTGTGTGTGTGTGTGTGTGTGTGTGCGTGCGTGCGTGCGTGTGTGTGTGTGTGGTTTTCACCTGCTCATTGCGTTATATTATAAATATGAGAAATGCGCCATATAAATATTATTATTATTATACACACCACTTTGCAAGTCAGACGTGGCAGCCGAAACGACTGCCCGCGATAGCTCAACGGTTCAGCTCGATATTTTTGATGCCTAGTGAGGTGAGCCATCAACCGACTTTTCATGTAACTTACCATGGCCGATTGCACATTTGCACCAGCTGGCGCTGAAGACGAAAGGGCTTAAAGGCCCACTACCGCCGTAACTGTTCAAAGATACACTTTGTAACACACAGGTCTAGTTATGGTTCATTTAGACACAGGAGAATCCAGCTCAGCACACGTCGTCTTAATATCAAGTAACCTGACAATGACTCCACTCCTTTCTATAAATACAATGCTATCAGTACGAGAAACAGTTTGAAACGCTAACGGCTACACTGAATAAATCAGCGCGATTACGCGTGAGATGTTGCTGACTGTCCAAACTGCTGTTAAAGTTCATTAGGTGTGTCGACAAGACATAACAAACACAAATAGTGCAGAAACGTGTCTTCGGATTTATGCGCAATTGTACTTTAAGTACTGCCTTCTCGGTAGCTCGTCTAATTTGTGCCCTCACTCCGACAGGTGACAACCCCCCCCCCCCCCCCCCCCCCCCCCCCCGCTAGCTTTTGATATGGCTAATCGATCAACCAAGCCATGCATCAACCACTCTCACAGCACAGTATGCGTAACCCGATCTGGTCGCGCAGGTTGCGGGAAGGGGAAGGCATCAGGCTGGTCTGTGATTTTGGACCTTGCGGACTCCAGCAGCAAGGTCCAAAATCACAAACCATCACTCAATACTAGCGTGTCTTCGCTGTTCGCCTTTTAAATGAGCCAGTCCTCACGCAGCATCATAGACCAAAAAAAAACTAAAAAGGCGGCACTGATGCAGATGTCAGAGCACGAATCGGTAAAGCCAGAGCAGCCTATCTCCAGTTGAAAAAAAGTGTGGAGTTCCAGAGAGCTGTCACAACACACCAAAGTCCGGATTTTCAACTCCAATGTAAAAGCAGTTCTCCTATATGGAGCAGAAACTTGGAGATTGACAAAAACCACAGTCAACAGAGTACAGACCTTCATGAACAGTTGCCTTAGAAGAATTTTGAAAATCCACTGGCCAGAGAAGATCAGCAACGTCAGACTCTGGGAGAGAACAGAGCAGATAACAGCAGAGAATGAAATTGGGCGAAGAAGATGGGGATGGATCGGTCACAGTCTGAGAAAGCCAGCTTCCAGTATCACTAGGCAGGCATTGTCATGGAACCCCCAGGGAAAGAGGAAAAGAGGTAGGCCGAGAAACTCCTGGCGTCGAGACCTCCAAGCAGACATCAAGAGACTGGAAACCACCTGGAGTAGAATCGAAGGAGAAGCACAGGACAGGAGTTGCTGGAGGTCTCTCGTCGACGGCCTATACCCGGGTAGGGGTGACAGGCGTAAGTAAGTAGTAAGTAGTAAGTAAGTCCTCACGCAACGAGAGCCTTCCACAATCTTTGATCCGTTGTGTGTGCAGTGGCTTGAGTTAGGATCAAATTTCTGCTAATTCCCATGCTGTTACGTTTGCCTTATGGGCAGCAAGCAAGTCCACTTTTGTGAGATGCGAGGTTTTCATTATATTTTCAATGACAATCCCACTTTTCACAAAAGCGGACTTCATGTGTTTTGCTAGATTATGACTGTGAAGGGCCAACTAGCCGACTAATATTAGGTGAGCAATTCAGCACACAGCCACATTAATTTAGACCTCGATGTCACAAAACGCGTGGCATACAGAGTGAGACAGGCCCTGATGCACGACATAGCACACCCTACCCCCGTCCCACACCCCAATAGCATCAATAACGTATTTAAACCCGTTCACCGGCGACGAGAAAACGTGAACACCACCCAACTGCAAGAGGTATAGATCCTCATGAGCCCCCACAGTAGCGGGGTCTCATGAGGATCTATACCTCTTGCTGACACTATTTTGAATCTATTTTGAATCAATGTTCCTGGGACATCTAGGTTGGCGTTTTTTGCTTGTTTCTTTGTTGTTGTTTTTTTGGGGGTGTGAATTAACGAAGATTGCAGAAACGCAGCGTCAGCTGGTACTGAACGGGATACGTCACCCGACCTTGAGCTATCGCGGATGGCATCCACCTCATGTTTGACGCTAATCACACCCACAATACTACTAGTCAGTCACACACCTGAGCAGGAATTCGGCTGAGAGGACTCAAAATACTGACTGTTCTGGGTGGCGGACGGGTCGCACTACTGATACCCTTACCTCTCAGAGCCAACCGTGGGAGACAGACCAACCTTGATTGCTCAAGAGACACGTCAGGTACATGTATTAAACCAACACAGAAAAATAAATACTACAAGGGCAACAGTGCTAAAAACTAAAACGACTACACATGGTCCACAGCCTATGTCCCTGTGATCCACGGCAAGAAAGAGAGATAAATTACAGTGATGAAGGGGCTCGTGAGAATGTATGCCTCTCACAGATGGAAAAGACTGGCTGAGGACTTGTTTTGTCTGAACCAAAAGGTTGAAATTCTGCTTTCTGGGAATCTGAAAATGCTGAATCAGCTTAAAGGAGTGCCTGTAATAATAATAATAATAATAATAATAATAATAACAACAACATAGTACAGTCTATTCCGCTTATAACAAGGTCCGATATAAGAAAAGTCGGATATAACAACTTTGTTTAACCCATTATAACCTGAGGCTGATTTTTTTAAAATTTGCATATTGTCCTAGGAGATATATCAACCATGTTAATTCAAGGGTGGTGACAGAATAGCTTGGCGCCTGAGGGGGCCAAGCTATTCTGGCACCACTCTTGAACTAACAGTCACATCTATTGCTTGTGTATCAGGATGAAAAGGGTTAAGGTCCTGACACCTCTCTCGCCATGTAAATGACATCGTTTATAACATACTTCAGATACAAAACAAAAATTGGGTTCCCTTGTGATCCGTTATGTCCCGAGTTTATAATAAGTAACAGCAATAATAATCATAATAATAATAAAGTAGTGATAATAAGTAACTAGTGATGATGATGATGATGATGATGATGATGATAAAGGAGTAGTAACTAGTATACTTTTTCTAGAGACCGATGACGACTACTACGTAAAGGTGGCCGCTAAAGTGGGGTTGGGTTGAGTGTACGACGAAGAGAGTGAACGCTAAACACAGTTTGACCCTGGCAGTGAAAGGTCCAGGTAAAGGCAAGGTACGTGCGTGTGGTCCGTCTGCTCATCAAAATGCCTTGTCGGCCACGCGGAATGTCCGCTATGACACCTTCCTACTCCTGAGTCCACACCACACAACTGCCCAGTCATCCCCTAGCCACGCACGCCGATAAATCTATTAGCATGGGCGACGGCATAAAATACTGAAACAGTCCTCGCATGTCCCATAATCCATGCCAGCAAGAGGAATAAATTCTCATGAGCCCCTGCATCCGCAGGGGCTCATGAGAATTTATACCTCTTGCAGATAGAACAGGCTGGCTGAAATACAAGTGTGTTGCAGACGGTGGAAAAAGTATTTTATTAGTGACATTTCTTTTCTAAGTAATAATAATAATACCGGTATTCTATAGGCGCTTTTTCTCAATTTTTGGGGCGATTGGACTCAAAGCGCCGCGAACTGAAACCCAACACGCACACTCACGTGACAGATACGACTTTACTCTGAAGACAAACATAGTACAAGACAGACGAAGGGTCAGCTCAGCTACTGAGGTTACATACATTTTTGATCGCTTGTATTTGAAATTTATAAAGTGGCCTGAAACCGGTACCAAAGTGTGTGTGTGTGGGGGGGGGGGGGGGTGGTGGTGGAAGAACCGGAGTACCCGAAGAAAGAACCCCCGACGGTCCGCCCGAATTAACGATGACACTTACCAGAGGAGAAAAGTCCGACGCCGTAAACCCGTTTTCGAACCTCGCACCTTTGGCATTGGTGGCAGGCGCCTTAACCACTGCGCCACGGACAGTACCGTATTATAACAGTATCCCGAAAAAATATGTTCACACACACACACACACTTTCCTGTCCCAACTCCCCCTTTCCCCGCCCCCCCCCCCCCCCCCCCCCAAACACATACACAGAGGTTAAAAAAAAAAAAATCAAAAAAAAAAAAATCGAAACAAATTGGCGATGGTGGTGTGACCCATGGCCATATTTACATGACTAATTCTAAGCAAGTCGGTCCAACACGTTTCAGCTGAAAGCGCAACATTTGGTGACAGAAGTGAAGCCCGGCAGTGATATCCTACTGATTGGTCCCGCTCAGTGGTCTGTCAGCCTGGTCAACGCACTCACTCAGTACGAAACCCGTCTGCAGGAGGCACAGATCCTCATGGGCCCCCGCAGTCTGTGGGGGCTCATGAAGATCTATGCCTCTTGCAGGCAATATTTATGTCTGTGTTCAACGCATGGAGGAGATCACAGGGAAGACTCGCAGTCGGTCATCAGCTGCGTGGACAGTGGTGGCAGGGTGGGGCGGGGGCGTCTTTTCATGACACATGTTTGCTGTATTCTAAGTTTCTGCAATTCGTGACAGAATCATCATGATTAAAAACCCTTGACGGGTCAAATTTGATAATGAACTGCCGTTTTTGTTTTCTGAGTGGTATGCAAAATATTTTAATTTTACAGTGACAGTCCCACCCAAAAAAATATTTTGTGACACCATAATCGTAATGTGTTATTATAACACCCACCACCACCACCACCACCCCCCCCCCCCCACACACACACACACACTAACACCCAACTCTCCACTCTTTGCGGTTTCACTTTGAGGAACGAACAACTACATCTGATCTTTGGCTAGCAGGAGGTACTCATTGTCAGGAGCCCATAAAGCTTTCGAAAAAGAGAAAAAGGCTACATTTTTATTTATTTATTATTATTATTTATTTATTAATACATTTTATTTATTTATATTTGTTTTTTGGTTGTTTTTATTATTTTTTAAATTTATTTATTTTTATTTATTTATTTATTTATTTATTTATTTTATTTTTTTTTTTTGGGGGGGGGACAGCCAAATGAATTGATTGATTGATTGTACATTGCTTAACGTCCCGACAGCAACAAGGCTTTCTCAGGACGTGCCTGCACTGCTTGTGAAAAAAAAAAACTAAACAGAACATTGAATGTATGTCGCCAGCCGGTCAAATACATTAAATAAACCTAACACATGGGGCCTAAATAAAGCTAAGACCATTTAGCAACACACATCCAATATCAAGAGCTACAGGCAGTGCAGACAGTAGGGAGAGTTTTAAAAAGGCAAATACAGGAGAATGGACCTCGGGTAGACAGAAACACATGCCCCAGAATAGAGAGAAAAACTCACCCTGTGGGGCTGACCAGGGTGACCCTGGGAACTAAAAAGTACCTAACCCCACCCAAGTCCCCCAGGGCAGACCCGGGTGGGGGGACAGCCAAATGAAAATTGGAACGCTAAGCTCTACAGCTGAATATACATATATTTACTGACTGAACTGCCAGCAACACTTCATCACTTACTAATCCGTAAAACACTTCATCACTTACTAATCCGTAAATGATTCGTGAATCCACGAAATTGTGTAACCTGCTAGTCAAATGAATAATTAGTACAGGATTCTAGCCGACACTGTAATCACTAATAAACGATTACACAGACATGGTAATTGCTGGCTGGCTGTTCCGAGTGTGTGTGTGCGAAGGGTAATTGAAAACATTTTCTGAACACAAGTAAATTATCTCATTCCAGACGTGCCGCAACCGGATACGCGGTACAAAGCCCCGCATCCAATTACAACACGTCTCGAACGCATGAAAGTCGCCAATTTGTTAACTCGTTACATCCAAGAAGCCCCGCAACAATAGCTGCGAAAGTTTCGTATAGCGTTGAATGAGTTAACCCATATCATACTGAGGCTGAAAGCTTCAAATTTGTACGCTGCCATATCAAGCTACATTATAGTACTTACAGATAAGGATATAGACCAATGGCTTTAGTTCAAGGGTGGTGCCAGAATAGCTTGGCGCCTAGAGGCGCCAAGCTATTCTGGCACTACCCTTGATCTATTTTAGTCAAACTTATTTCACACACTGGTGTATTCCGAATGATAAGGGTTAAGAGTTTAATATGATGTGGGTATTTTTCAATGACAAGTAGGCCTACTGTTTCCATTGACGATGATCAAACTGCTAGGACACTCTCCACATTCTTCCCAATCCGCCATCACAATGTCGCACAGTACACCTAGTAAGCAAAGATCCCCGGGCCCAAGGCGGCCGTAGTAGGCCCGAAGACGTTTTGCTACTGGGGCAGTAGTAGATGAAAGCGTGCTTGAAATTGTATCTTGGCCGTATTCGATCATCATTGCCCACCATCAACAACATAATTAGAGAGAGAGAGAGAGAGAGGAGAGAGAGAGAGGAGAGAGAGAGAGGAGAGAGAGAGAGAGAGAGAGAGAGAGAGAGAGAATGCGAGTTCATTTTGAGAAAATAAAAAGCTAGCAGTCCGCAAGTCGTTTTACGTCCGCAAGTGCGTATGCGTGTGTGTATGAAAGGGGGGAGGGGGGCCTTGACAAGGGGAGTATGCGTGCACCCAAAAAGCCCCCTCCCCCCCCCCCCAACCAAAAAAAAAAAAAAAAAAATTGTCTGTGATCGAAATTCTTACAACCCGCCCTCCCCCCCTTTCTTCCCGTTATTTTATTTTTATTTTTCGAACAATGAGGCAATGGGCAAAAGTAATGACCCCCGACCCCCCCCCCCCCTCGACCCCCCGGTAACTGATCCGCCCCTGCAGCAATACCTATGTATCCCTACTGGGTGAGGACCCCCCCCCCCCCTCATCCCCTCCTATCCTATTGATCCGTGTTTGGGGGTGGAGACGGGGGCGGTGGTGGTGCAAAACGACAGGAACCTTGTACCAGTAAAGCGTCTAGACTTCGTGATTGCTTATCATTTATGCTCAATCTTTATGTCAAGTAAACGCGGGCGGATATAACTATACCGGTGTAGATTTTGCACAAACTTAGTGGCCGGATTCAGCGACAGTCATGTTGGCGTGTTCCCCCTCGCACGCAACACCGACAAGCTTAACCCATATCATACTGAGGCTGAAAGCTTCACATTTTAACACTGCCATATGCAAGCTACATTATAGTACTTACAGAAAAGGAAATAGACCAATGGCTTTAGTTCAAGGGTAGTGCCAGAATAGCTTGGCGCCTCTAGGCGCCAAGCTATTCTGGCACCACCCTTTAACTATTTCAGTCAAACTTATTTCACACACTGGTGTATTCCGAATGATAAGGGTTAAAGGCCCACTACCGCCCTGACTGTTCAAATATACACTTCTGTAACAGATGGTTACGAAACGCTACACACTGGTCTAGTTATGGTTCATAGTTTAGCACAGGAGAAAACAGTTCAACACACGTCGTCTTAATATCAAGTAAACTGACAACGATTGCACTCCGTTCTATAATTACAACTATATCAGTACGAGAAATAGCTAAAAATAGATTGACACGCTATGGGTTGCGCAGAATAAATAAGTGCGATTACGCATGTGTGTTTGCTGCATGTCCAAACTGCTGTTAAAGTAAGGAACACAAACGATGCTTGTATGTGTCTTCAGCTTTACGCATAATGGTACTTGAAGTCACCCCAAGTGGATGCGGCGCAAGGGTCAGTCTGACGTGTTACACGGTCACTGGTGTGCATTTCGCCACGAAGAAAGATGATATAACACTATGACTCTGCCAAGATGTTTTCCGAAGCCTTGTTCAAGTGCTCTACCTGTTTTTTGCTTCTGCAGAGCGACCTCTGACTCCTCAGTTCTTGAGACACTGACACAAATAGGTCACTCCGACAAAAGACAAAGATCCTCATGAGCCCCAGCATTCTGCGGGGGCTCATTAGGATCTATGTCTCTTGCAGATCAATGGCGTTCCATACAGATGCCCTTCTTCTCCCCACCGGCCAAACTTGCCTGGCCATGAGCCACAACCAGACGTTTTCATAGCCTGAAGGCCAAAAAAAATGCAGTCGGCTGATCGCTGCCCTTTTTTCCAGCCGTCCATGCCACGTCCATATAAAACACGCTGCAGCAGTAATTCTTTCCACGTCCAGCGCAAACTAACTTGCTGGCGACAATCGACCATGACAGCTCAGACAGTGCCCCAAATGCCTGTCGTCTGGGCAAGGACCAAGCGATACTTTTCTAACGCTCAAATGAATCACGCCTGTGCCACAGTGGTCAAATCCTATCCATAATATTTCAGATTCTGAAACGTGAACCAAATACGAATCTGGCAGAGTAGCTCACTAAAGGATAAACTGTAAACCTGTGCAGCGAGTGCATGCCGTTACCACCATGAAGAGAAAAAAATCTGAATATAAAGCACTAATAATGATGGGCTTGGGTCTTTGCTTTCTCCGAAATGGCCGTCTTGCGCCTGGTGATTTGGTGGGGGAAAAAATGTGCTGAGGTATGCAACTTGAAAGTGACTCGACAGTGACTGGTGGTGCAGCTCATAACACCATTAACCCTTTGCCTGTCGGTAGCGGTTTTTGTTGTGATGATTCTTGCAGACAGGCAAAGGGTTAATGTCATGGGACATAAAGTGCTACAGACAGCCAAAGGTTAACTCCCTTGTGCATGCAGTACCTATGACTGCAAGCTCCGTGGCAATGGCGGTGAAAAAAACTGAAATAAAACTTACTGTGCACTCAAGTTGCAAAAATATGAAATTCTGTATATGTTAGATGGGAGAGACATTCAACAGAAGTACAACACAGATCTTGCAAAGTAGTTTCAATTGCAATACAGCAGAAACCAGAAACAATATATCGATGCTACTAAAAATTCAAAGACTACACTTTTTTATCCAAAGAACTAATATAAACAAAGAACAAACAAACCTTGTCCATCCTTTCAACCTACCCATCCCCCTATCTATAGTGGGGTACATGAGTCACTGGAGAAATACACCCACTTTACTTTTCTGTGCGCAATGCACCACTTTCTGAGTACACTGAGGTTGGTATCTGAATTCACATTAGTGTGTGTATGTCTGTGTGTGTGTGTGTGTGTGTGTGTGTGTGTGTGTGTGTGTGTGTGTGAACTTTGTGTGTGTGTGTGCGCGCGCGTGTGAACTTTAAGCACAATGCGATTGGCATGTATGTATTCATTTTTCAGTCCTTCTACCATTGCAAAAGCGGTAAGTTTTTAACTCCAAGGCTGCATTCCCCCAAATTCTGGAGGTGTCCCCTAATGACTATGTACCTGATGCAGGAGTTGGATCGACCATGATGATTCAAGGGCAGTGCCAGATTTGCTTGGCACCTAAAGGCGCCAAGCTAATCTGGCACTACCCTTGAATTATGGTCGATCCATCTCCTGATGTAGTGCCTTGGGGATAAATGGATTAATTCTGTGTTTTTTAACAAATGTGTTTGGAGTAATGTAACAATCATAGTTCTAGTTCACCTTTCAATCGTTGGTCCACTGCCAAATGTCTTACTTGTTTTTAGCAGAGAGAAAAAAAACGAGTGCAATTTACTTATCTTGCCCTATATTCCAACTTCAATCCCTCGTCCGTTGGCGTAGACTTTAAGACCTCAGTAAAACCACTGAATGCTTTAAATGGAGTTTTAAGGTGCCAAAGAATTAAACGACTGAGTGTGCATGTCACTGTGCATAGCTGCCCTGATATGAAAGGAATTCATACCTGCCGTTTAAGTTACATCGATTCCCCCTCCCATCAACCCCTTAAACCCCTAATGCATACAGTCATACTGTTTACAGTACCAGTGGCTGCATGCCCAAGGGGGTTAAAAACAAGTAAGAGGTTTTCTTTTCGGGCAGTCCCGGCTACACGAATATCAGTCAGCACAAACGACAGCCATTTCCGATACACAGCAGAATCTGTCTCGAGCATCCACCTTTTCGCAAGAAAAAAAAAAAGTGGGCTTAAAAGACAGGTGCCGCTTTCTCAAGAGAAGTCTTACCGTGACAATAGCGTCACCTGTCAATAACCCATATCATTCGGAATACGCCAGTGTGTGAAATATGTTTGACTAAAATAGTTCAAAGGTAGTGCCAGAATAGCTTGGCGCCAAGCTATTCTGGCACTACCCTTGAACTAAAACCATTGGTCCATATCTGTAAGTACTATAATGTAGCTTACACATGGCAGCTTACAAATCTGAAGCTTTTTTGCCTCTGTATGATGTGTGTTAAAAAGACCAGCGTTAAAGGTGGCTTACCCATACAACCACTTTGAATGATGGTCTCTATGAATGGCAGCCGGACATCTCTCATAAGGGTGGTCGCCCAAAACAGGTTCTGCTGTGTATGCCTCAGACCAGTCCCTATGGCAGACCCTCCCCTCTGCTGAAGGCTTTGGGTCATTTAACGTGACGCAGACTGTGTTTCCCGGCGCAATCTTCGTTGATTCAACATCAAAAAGCCCTGGCTGTTCCAAGAACATGGATTCAAAGTGGTGTCAGCAAGAGGTACAAATCCTCATGAGCCCCCCCGACTGCGGGGGCTCATGAACATCTGTGCCTCTTGCAGGTGGGTGATGTTCAGATTTTCTCGGCACTGAACGGTTAAGCCACTCACTCCTGAGGTGACGGGGCTCTGAGATCAGCTTCTGAGATTCTTCAAACTAACGGTGTACTCTTAATTACTACTCAACCCATCTAACCCCACAGCCGCATTTCTTAAATGTTGAATGTGTCACCTATGTAGCGGTTGCAGGAGATGGATCGGCCAAAATAATTCCAAGGGTAGAGCCGGATTAGCTTGGCGCCCAACGGCGCCAAGCTAATCCGGCACTACCCTTGAATTATCATGGTCGATCCGTGTCGGGGCTAAAAGGCTCAAAGCGCACGACTGATACGTGGAAATTGCATAGTTTCAACCGATTTGCTGTCGGTAGCACTTTTGGTACAACATCGCCATCGACTGTCAAAAGGGTTAATAGCAGGCAAACACACTTAAAATGCATGCACGCAGTCTCCTATGATACGCACCTCCTTCCAACAACAAGTGGCACTGATTCACATGAGCGACTGTGCAGTAGCAGGAACTAATGAGAATCTTTGCCTCTTGCTGACCAAGACTGATCTCAACGGATGTGAAAGATCTTAACCCAATGATTAGACCCAAGTCCCTACAGGAGGAGATTGATTGACCAGCACACTGACATAAAAACAAATCCTGCTGCATGTACTAGCACGTTGCGGAATTTGCGGGGCTTCTTGACACGGAAAAACGCCGTTTGAAGTCAAAAGGTTTTCTTGGGCACCGACCCGTTGTCCTGCAAGCAACCCTGTGACAGCTGTAATTTTTTACGGCATAAAAGCTCACATCCATAAATTCCCGCACGGCCCGCTTCAAAACAAACCACTTAAAATACTTCATACATCGACGTATCATTACTCGGCATTCCTCCACATTACACATTATAATGGTTACGTTGATTAGAGGTACACTGTACCCGCTCCAAACCAAAATGTTAGCGTGTTCTAAACACAAATTCCTAACCAATACAACCAAATGACCTGATTCAGTGCTGTTATGCCCCCACCCCCTTTCCAGCCTGTAATGCAGCGACTGAAATTAATGGACAGACATGAGATGTGTTTATTTAAACTCCAAAAGTCCGTGTTAATCCATCACCTACCTTGGAATGCTGGCCACTGGTGGATTACAGACCTGGTGAAATTGTGCCAAATATACCGACGAGCAAACGAAATGCGACATTTTGGGGATTCCAAAAATGTCGCATTACTTTTTGCTTGTCTGTATACTAAACGCCATTCTCATCTCGTTACTCTGACCTTCACACAAAATGGTGGTAAGATTAAGTAGGAAGACATAATTTAACCGTCACGTGGACCACCTAACCCTTTGGCTGTCGATAGCGGTTTTTTTTGTCGAGATGATCAAGTTCCTGCAGGAATCATCGCGACAAAAACCGCTACCGACAGCCATAGAGTTAAGTTGAGAACCGAAAAACGCACGTTAATGTAAATGGTTAAGTGCAAAAGACGTTACTTTCAAGTCTCCTAATCTGCAGTGGCTCATAAGGATCTAGGTGTATCGCAGTTCCACGCAGTTCTCTTCTTTTTCTTTTACTGACTCACGCAAAACCTATCCTCCCAGACCCTTGGTCTTTAACCCTTTATCATTCGAAATACACGGGTGTGTGAAATAAGTTTGACTAAAACAGTTCAAGGGTAGTGCCAGAATACCTTGGCGCCTCTAGGCTCCAAGCTATTCTTTCACTCCCCATGAACTAAAGTCATTGGTCTATATCCTTATCTGCAAGTACTATAATGTAGCTTGCATATGGCAGTGTACAAATTTGAAGCTTTTTGCCTCAGTATGATGAGTTAATGACTGAGCAATTTGCAGATTACTGATAATCCATCAACCCCCTACATCAGAAAAAAAAAAGCAGCAAAACAAAACACACTCTAATGTACATGGGATTCGAAAAGGATATAATTTATATCTTCATGAGACCCCGCAGCCTGCGGGGATGGGGGGGGGGGGGGGGGGGGGGGGTTGGAGCATAAAGATGGGTTACGTTCGCTTCAAGACAGTTAAACTGAGGAAGTCTCACATCAATGAGATTAGCACGAGGCATAGATCTCCTTGCGCTCTCGCAATCAGCAGGTGCACATGAAGATTTATGCCTTTTAAAGAAGGATTAGGTTCCATTTGGTAACGTGATTTTCCTTGTGGCGTTTCCTGGCACCTATAATAATGTCACAGGGACTGGACTCCATTAGCACAGTGAGTGTGGCATTCTGAACTCCGCACGCGATGTGGTATTTTTATAACGACCATTCCTGGCGCCACAGTAGGCCAAAGTACCCACCGTCACCGTGCCGTCTGCAGATTAGCCCTTTTCTTTCGCTTTTCTTTCGGAATACACCAGTGTGTGAAATAAGTTTGACTAAAATAGTTCAAGCGGGGTAGTGCCAGAATAGCTTGGCGCCTCAGTCTTGGCGCCAAGCTATTCTGGCACCGCCCTTGAACTAAAGCCATTGGTCTATATCCTTATCTGTAGTACTATAATGTAGCTTGCATATGGCAGTGTACTGAAATTTGAAGCTTTTAGCGTCAGTATTATATGGGTTAATAACAGGCAAATGAAAATACTAAGTAGCAGCTCTTCTTCTGTCTCCTCTCCGGAGCCTTACGGGAGATCAAGAGGGTCTACGCCATTTGCATGACAGAAGGCGTTCACAGTAAGATAGAGTAGCCTCGGGTTGGTTGGTTAGTTCGGGTTTAACGTCCACAGCACCGAGGTGATCATGGACGGCCCTGACGGGCGGGTTATGGGGGACAGGGAAATCTATTTGCCTATGGAGCACGACCTGAACACTGATCAACTCAGGTGCACTCCAACTGTGCCACTTTGATTTACCAGACCTTTCAACGGACATGCTATTGAACAAATCCGTTTTTTTTCCCCTGGATTGTGAGTCCAGCTACCAGGGCCGGGACGGGATTTGAACCCACGACCCGGCGATTCCCTTCGCTCTCCTGCTCCGACGTTTAACCGCCTGAGCTATTTCGGACTCTAGTGGCCTCGGGTCATACAGCTTGCCATAACTTGAACGTAGCCAAAACCAGCAGCCAGTGAACCCCACGAGATAACCATTGCAAGCATTCAAAATACCTGGAACGTTCAGGTTCAGTATGCCCTCGCAACCCTTTTGCCAGGTAAGTACTGGCCAACGTAAGAACTGGTCCTTTTGGTTGTTGTTGGTATAAGTCGTTAATTTATTTAGGCAATGTGTGGAAAGCAGTAAAATATGCACAAGAAAATGAAACGTGTAGATGGCATAATTTTATTAGAGGTTACGTTTACGCCGAACAACTCCCAACAACGAACGTGAGCGACTGAAGCTGGTCAGGACAGATAACCCGCTTTTGCAATAAGCATAGACAACACTCCGAACATCTCCAAGAGGCATATATCCTCATGAGCCCGAAGGGCTCATCAAGATCTGGGTCTCTTGGAGATGTTGAGAGTTCCGTCTATGCTTCTGGTGCACACTGGCTACTATGATCCGACGTGACTTCGCTCTCGTTCTTGGTTGGAGTCGTTCGGCATAAACGTACCCTCACTATTGTCCCTTAAATTCTACGAAAAGAAAAATTCATATACATGTGAGACTGAGATGGAATGCGTGCATGGCACGAGAGAAAGGCACAGACAATCATCCCCTTATCAAAGTACTAAAGTATCAGTGACGACTGACAAACACGCCCTCCACACAACTACTCAACGATCTCAGTATCTGCATAGAAACACTTGTCCCGCGGGCCTCTACTATACATAACTCCCAGAGCCAAAAACCATGAGGACATTATCTGAATCGTCTCCAAACCTCGCAAATGAGTCGCAAGAAAATGATCGACCGTGGAAGCTCAAACTCAAAGGCAGTGCCTGACCAGGACAGGCGCGAAGCTGATCAGGCACTATCATTCAGCTACCACGGTCGATCCATATATGCACGCTGTCAGCGCTGGAAATATAAGCGATCCATACTCGAGCCGACTATGATTGCACTTCTGCCACTTATCCCTCCCACACGCTTATGATGATAACAATCTGAATCAGAAGGGGGGCGTGCTGCGTGATACAAATGTTTGCGTGTGTACTGCATTATTCGGCAGGACACATTACGAGTCCCCTCACCTCCAATACACCACAAAGACAAGACCGCCATTTAGTACAGCGATTAACCCATACAGCCCAAAAAACCCTTCTACAGGATGTGGACTGACCATGATAGTTCAAGGAATAGGGCTCGGGAAGCTAACGTCATCATGCCAGTCGTGGCGGCCATCTTGTGAGGATATGGGACTACGCGCTCATAGGGAAATCTCTGTTTTTGTAATGTCAGGAAAGTCCTGACGTACTATAAGCAATAACATTAAGGCTTGTCATCACTGTAGGAAACCGCTCACCAGAATCTGTTTTTTGTTTGTTTCCAAAGAGGAAGAAAAATGAAGAAAAACGTAACACTATTTCGCTACTATCTCATGATTATGGTATCCTCTTAAGATGGTGGCTGACGCTGCTAGGCAACGCGGGGAACTTCCCGAGCCCTATAGCTTGGCGCCTTTAGTCACCAAGCTATTCTGACACCACCCTTGAGCTATAACGGTCGATCTTTCTCCAGAAATGACAGCCTTCTCTTTTTTAAAAAAGGACATCATCATCCTCAATATGTAACGAGTTAACATAATTATGTAGCAGCTAATTAGAAATATTACCTTGTTAAGTTGTTATAATTTATTTCAACTTTCAAACTTCAAAACAGAGAGAGTTTTCTTTAAAAAATCCCTCTCTTATTATTCATCTGGACACAGCCGGGACAACACCGAATCATCCCTTTAAATTATGCTAAAAGGTGACGACCACTGACGTGGTCATGGTATGTTTTCTAATGATTCACTATTCATGTGACGCTAATCAAATTTTTAAAAATCCACAATAAGAGCCTTTTTCTAGAAAATCGTGATCCTCTTGTATGACACAGTAGACAAAAGCCGAGAATTTCCTGGTACAGGTAAAACAGCATGCTGAACGCCACCAGACCTCCTCCACCACAGAAACACAGGTATCTATGATGTCAAGTGGCATACATCCTAATGCGCCCCCGCATTTGCCGGAGGCACATTTAAAATCTAGGCCTCTCTCAGATGCATAGCTTTCGCTGACGTGGTGGGCGGGGAAAGGCCAAAGCAGCTGGTGCAATGCTCAATCACTGTCACAACTGGCCTACTAATTTCTGCCTACGCATTTAAACACTGCGCCTTGACAAACTACAACAAGATGACATGACAGTGTAGGGGTGGCGCCAGAATAGCTTGGGGTTTAGAGAGCTTTTTCTGGCACCACCCTTGATTACCACGGTCAATGTAATGTCTTCGGTGACAACTCCCGACTTTGGGAGTTTCGACTCCGTCCACATGTTCAGCCTAACTACTGAACAAAGACCGATTGTTATGACGTTGGTGCAGTACAATCTACATGCTCATGAGATGAGTTTGTCGGAACTCCCGTCAGCCTACGAATGAACGTCTGATGTGATTTATTTTAAAACTCTATCACTGAGTCACCAAGTTAACCCATTTAGCCCTACATTTGGAGCTGGATCGACCGTGATAATTCGTCAAGGTAGTCATCAAATTAGCTTGGCGTCGTCAGACGCCAAGCTAATCTGGCACTACCCTTGAGTTATGATCTTGGTCGATCGAGCTCCTTAAACGTGTACGTAATCATAGATAATAATAATAATAATAATAATAAGCGCATTAAATAGGCGCTTTATCCCAATTGAAAATCGGCTCAAAGCGCCGCCGCGAACTGAACCCAACAAGCACGCTCACGTGAATCACGCGCATTCACTCACACACTGAACGTAAACACAGAACTTTCACGTGGTGTTAAGGGCAAGCTCAAGCGAGCTACTGTAGTTTTTGGAAATTCAAAATCGTTTGTATTTGAAATTTGATTAAGTGGACTGAAACTGATACCAAAGTGGATAACACCTCTAAAATATGGGAAATGCGGCCATGGGGTTAAATGGGTTAAGTGCTTAACCACTGTCAACTGTTGTACTTCGGACAAGACTTTCGGATGAAATCAGGATTAAAAAGGTGACTGCCAAGCGTGTAAAATGCCGGAAAAAAAAAACACGCTTAGAAAAGACAACTACCAACTCACCGTATGGTAACTGTCTTTTCTAAGTGTGCTTTTTTCTTCATTGGGTTATTCTATGCTGATGAAAGCACGAGTAGCAAATGGCGCAAAAAGTAGCACTAAATGGTGACAGTATGTGAGTATGTCCTTTGCCAGATATGTCCCCCAAAACAACAACGTGAGTAGCTAAAGGTGCCCAAAAAACGTCCAGAGATCTATATGAAAAAAACATGAGTATCAAAGAAAGGGGGGGGGGGGGGGGCGCCTTGAGGGTACGGGTACCATCACAGATTCATGATGATAACTTTTGCAATTCACGGATCATTAAACCCCAACCCCAAAACAGCATTCACATTTCATGGTGGAAAGGAACAATGAAAAGAGAGGGTACCGTTTTTATAACCTCTTTTATTGGCCAAAAAGCCTAAAGTGTGTGGTGGGGGGGGGGGGGGGGGAGCTTTCACAGAATCACTGGACAAATGGCCGGAAAATCAAACGACAGGAAGGGGAGGGTGTGCATGTGTGTTCACGACGGCCCCTTCTTTCACGGATTATGAGGATGAAAACAATGCAATCACCCATCATTAGAACCAATCACGATTTTAGAGCATGCCTACCCCTTTCGCGGAGTACGATGACAAAAATGCAATCATGCATCATTAGAACCAATCACCAATCACGATTTTAGAGCATGAACCCCCCCCCCCCCCCCCCCCCCCCCCCCCCCCCCACGGGTCCCTTCGTTAAATGTATCAAAAGTCCATCAGAAAAGTCCAGACTGTTTGCAGCACATGCTAACTCAAGTGTTTTCGTCTCTTCACTGGTAATATAATTTGAGTGAAGTCAATGTTCTAACTTTTCAAACAAAATGTTAGTAGCAGTCATGACAACTCAGAACATTAAAATGGTGGACTAAATTTTATACCAGTATAACAAACAGCTCAATCACACCTTATATTTAAAAGTTATATTAAATATAACGACTTGTGCAGATTTGGGAGGAACGTACAAGAATGCATAGTCTAATGTGTAAAAGCTGGAAGAAAATGTTTAGCGCTTAATGTCTTTTGTCCATCATGATTTCAAAGACAGGGCGCTGAATAGGGCCTGAACAAATTTTGACCCTTGCTGGGTTTTGTACCCATGACTTTACAGACGGGAGTCGAAGCTCCACCACCTGAGCTACCCAGTAAAAGCTGTGGGAGATGTATCAGCAGTAATAGTTCAATTGTAGTGCCAGCTTGACATATGGGAAGGGTTGGACATCATGGTTCAAGAGTAGTGCCAGACTGGCGCCTAATGTGTCCAGCTAAATGACCAAACCCAATCAGAGAATCCATCTCCCGCTACGGTGTCTAGAGCATTAAACTAAAGGGTACATATTTTAGATCGTAAAAACTAAAAATTACACCCAAATAGTTTCACTCACATCGAATGCGTGGTGGTGATGGTGGTGGTGATGACTGGAGGTTGTGGTGGCCTCATTAAATGTTGTGTTCTTCTTCGTCTCATGAATCATATTCTCATCATCGTCATCATCATCATCCAGAGAATCACCTGTGCTCTGCAGAAAATCAAATTAAAATAGTAAGAAACTGCAGATTCTTTGTCCTTTCAACCCAAGAGGCCTACAGCATGTGCAGGACTACCGACTGCTAATTAGGTCTCATCTTTAACCCCTTGAAGTCCTAACACTCTAACATAAGATAAATATAACCATGATAGTTAACAATGGTGTCAGAACAGCTTGGCACCCAAAGGTGCCACGCTGTTCTGGCACCAGCCTTGAACTATCATGGTCAATCTATCCTTTGGACTGCAATGTAGCTTTTCTAGGACAACTCACAGTTTGGAACTGAAAAATTCAACCTCAGAATTTAATGGGTTAAACTCTCATTTGTTGACCAAATTTTTGCAAGTGCTATGACATATGGTTGTTGGGGTTGAAGGGGGACAAAAACAGCTACTGCCTCTAGAGTATGACCTGAACTCTTATCAATTCAGCTACACTGCAACTTTAATTTACCAAGACTCTTCAGCTATATAACAAGCCCGTCTTTTTGCCTTGACTGGCTGTTACAGGACTTCAGGTTATAAATATAATCTTTGGGTGGTAAATAACATAGTACTTAGTAGTATCATTTGTTTGACATGTTTGGAAGTGTTGGTGAGGATGTTTGTTGCAAGTGTGTTTGCGATACATATATGTGTGCAAGTTTACAATTCTGTGTGTTCATTTGTACGTGCACATAGTGTGAGTGTTTTCTGCTTGGGAAAAGTGAGTACAACATGTCTCAACTATTAACAGTCCATGCAGAACCTAGAAGTAAACAGCAGAAGGTCAGGAACACTAATTTCCAATTCAAACAGCCTGAGTCGCAATTCACTGGGCCTTTTCAGGAATGCAGAAAATGTTATTGCTCTCACACCACCCTTACACTGAACGGGCAAGATAAAAGTCCACCCTTAAGCAGGGTCAAAGAAGTTTAGCTTGACACTGAAGACACTTCTTACACTCAGGCAGTAACATGTCAGCACTCACTTAAATTAAGGTTTCACCTCTTCACTGCTGAAAACGTCAACACCACCCAACTTCAGTAGGCACAGATCTTCATGAACACCAGCAGGTGTGGGAGCTCATGAGGATCTATGCCTCTTGCTGCCACTGTGTTGCATTTGTGTTCCTTTACTGAAATGTCCTCTGGCCTTGAACTTGAGTTGACAATATTTGCAGAAATTACAGTTTTCCAAGTGGCACTGGCAGTGAAGGAGTTAACAATGACAAGCTTTCCTTGCTGATAAGAGTTCTGTCTGTGTGGTGTCATTCTTTTCAAAAGTTACTGTCCTCAAAAGAAACACTTAACATGAATAGTAGCCTGTGTTACATGTAGACCGGCGTTTTTGGCTGTACAGTGAAGTGGTCCTGGCTCTACACTGCACCAATAATAGTGTCAAAACATGATTTGGAATTAACCATTTGCATGTCAGTAGCAGTTTTTAGTAGCAACCAAACTGCTACCGACATGCAAAGTGTGTAGCACTGACAGTTTTGTCCTGCTAGAACCACATAGACAAAGCAAAGGGCAAAACTGACCACCAATGGCTTCTCACTTTCATTCCTGCTACTACAATCATTCATAAATAACATACTGAATAAATAAGCTGAACATCAGGACATAATGTGGTCAACCTAACATGCACACAGCTGGAGAGACTCGCCCAGGACAGAGACGGCTGGAGGGACCTTGTCGGCGGCCTATGCCCCAGGGGGGGTGATGAGCGTAAGTAAGTAAGTAAGTAACATGCACGTAAGGCTTAGTTTGAGCTGGCCCTGTATCCTCCAAGGTCTATATCACAGTTCTGGAGACAGATTCACCATATTTCAAGGTTGGTGTCAGAATAGCATGGTGCCTAGAGGTGCCAAGCTATTTTGACACCAACCTTGAAATGTCAATCACTCAATGGTTGATCCACATCCTGTCGTAGTCTTTTAGGGTGTTATGGGTTAAGTAAATGGGTGATAATATAGTCACTGTAAAACCAGAACGAAAGCCAACCACTCAGATGATCTAATCATGCCAAATAATCTGAATATCACCAATAATGTTGTATTGTGATTATATTAATGATAATTATTCTATAATAAGTGACATTCAAAGTACAAGATACTGATAGACCATATGAAAGTTCGACTTCAACTTCAAGGATGGTGTCAGAATAGCTTGGTGTCTATGATAGTGCAAGGGTGGTGTCAGAATACCTTGGCACCAAGCTATTGTGACACCACCCTTGAACTATCATGGTCAAACTATCTCTCTAAATGTAATTAACCCCTTCCCTGCCACTGGACACATTAGTTTTCTGAAATGTTTGTTCATTCTAGGATCAAAAGCTACAACAGTCCAAGGAACATGGCTATGACTGAATTGTTCTGAACATGAGGCATACATGCTCATGAGCCCCTGCAGATGCAGGGGCTCACGACGATCTATGTCTCTTGCAGTTGGATCGCATTCATATTTTCTCGGCAGTTAAGGGGTTAATGTAGTCTTCAACAAGGTCAATCCCTTCTTTGAGAAAAATCAAAAACAGAACTTATAAAATGTTTTATGAGTCGACCATAACACCTATGCTAATCAAGCACCTCCCTTAAACTTACGGCAGCATGGCTGATCCATCTTCAGCAACGTGTACTTGGCGCTGATCAGCCTTTTCTACGCTGTAAGCATACCTGTGGCAGCACGGCTTATCTGTATCAGCTGACCCGACACTACTGCTTACCTCTGTGGAGGGGAGATGCACGACCCCTGTGCTTCTCCTCTTCTCTCTCAGCTTTCTCTTGTCTTTGGGCAGTTTGCCTTTGTGCAGGTGGTTGGCGCGACTCCGGGTTTTCTCTTTGAGCCGAGCGGCGGCACTGCGAGTGGGAGATTCGTGGTCAACTCCACCACCAACACCACCACCACCATGTAACGTGTTGTCTACTGTGTCGCCATTCTGATGGTCACCGCGTCCTTCTCTGTCATGGGCATCACCCCCTGCCTCCACCCTATCGCCGCTCCGATGCGGCATGGCTCTACCCCGATGCGTACGAATCCTATTTCTGCGAGCCATGGTATCGAAATCGTCCATATCCAGGCTCTCCTGACTGACAGAGCTGGACGCCATGACGGACGGAAGTGTGGGCAAATCACTAGTAATGATCGGTTCGGAGGCGCTGTCACGCAGCCAGTCGGGAAACCCACAACAACGCACACCGAAGATCGAAAATAATTTAACCAAGAAAAGGTCACCTCGACTGCATACTTAATTACAAGAACTGAGACCGAGTAAAGCTGTTTCTTTGTCACTGAGCTTGAAATCCACAGTCACACAACCACAGTATGATCAGTAGCGTAAATACAGCTTGCCCATTCACGATGTTGCGTGATGTATGGCGGTAGACATTGCGACTTCACAGGGCCTCGTTTTCGTGGCCTACCTATAGTGACATCAGCATTACGTCACCACGGGGTGTTTGAAATATATTTCCGTCTTGTCAACCTCTCGCTTCCCGTGCGTTCCCGGCGACTTCTTACTACAGTTTGAGAGCGGTGCTTGGCTTCCAATGTTGTGAGAAATGGTGGTAGGTGATCGATTTTGATATGCCGCTCGCGCAAAGCTCAGCCAGTCTTTTGACTGTCGTCTGCTACCACGTACGCATGAGGGCGAGGGTAGGGGGTATAGGTTATACTCGTGACACGTCACGGCGGTATATTTATGCTTTCAAAATCGCAGATAAAGCACTGTCGCGATGCGGTACGGCTAATGTAACACACTCTGATAATCGTGACGTTTAAATGCTGAATTTTCAAGACTAAACTTCGAAAAATGAACTTGGGATCGCTGTTTACGTACATACAAGTCTCAGGATTAGACTGTTTACTGACTGGACTGAACATGGCGTCTGTTGTTTGTGTTCACTTTTTTCTGTGTGTGATTGTCAGGGCAACATGTCCGCCATCAGTGGACTGTCTAACAGAAGGGGGTGGGTGGGGGGTGGGGGGGGGGATTTGATCCACAGTTTGCTCAAGATGAGTGTGTTTTCATAATAATACATCTGTTGAAGGAATTTTTCAGCACTATGAAAGCTGTCTATGGCCCTGCCAGACCTAGCACAACCCCTCTTTTTTCCGCCGACGGCTTCACCTTGCTAAAGGACAAAGGTAGCATCACTGAGCGCTGGAGAGAACACTTCTCAAATCTGCTGAACCTGCCTTCCACTGTCGATCCCGTGGCCCTGGACATGATTCCCCAGAAGCCGACACTGAATGACCTTGACCTCCCGCCAACCCTGGACGAGGTCAAGAAAGCGATCAACCAGACTAGCTCTGGCAGGGCTGCAGGCATGGACGGCATCCCCGCAGAACATGCCACAGGAATTTAGAGATGCTACAATCATCTCCTTGTTCAAGAACAAGGGCAGCAACGCAGACTGTGCCAATTACCGAGCGATCTCACTCTTGTCCCTTGCTGGCAAGATCCTTGCAAGAGTCATCCTCAACCGCCTGATCAGCTCTTTATCTGAGGAAGCACTCCCAGAGGCTCAATGTGGCTTCAGACCCGGCCGCAGCACAGTCGACAGTTCTCTGTGTGACAGGTCCAGGAGAAATGCATTGAGCAGCACATGGACCTCTATGCTGTCTTCATAGACCTGACCAAAGCATTCGACACCGTGAACAGAGAAGCGCTTTGGGTCATCCTCGCAAAGCTCAACTGCCCCAGAAAATTCACCAACATCATCCACCTCTTCCATGATGGAATGGTAGGAGTTGTCCAGTCAAACGGCGACACATCCGCACCCTTTGACATTTCCAACGGTGTGAAACAAGGTTGTGTTCTTGCCCCCATGATGTTCAACCTGTTCTTCACGTGTGTCCTGACCCATGCAGTATGCGACCTTGAGAAGGGATTGTACCTGAAGTACAGACTAGACGGCTCTCTCTTCGACCTCTGTCGACTGAACGCCAGGACCAAGACCATCGAGAGACTGATCCTTGAGGCGCTGTTTGCCGATGACTGTGCGCTAATGGCGCACACGGAGTCTGACCTCCAGGCCATCGTCAACAGGTTCTTGGAAGCTTCTCGACTGTTTGGCCTCACCATCAGTCTCAGCAAGACCGAGGTCCTGCTCCAACCGGCCCCAGGCACAAGAACCCCCGCCCCCCCACCCAAAGTGTACATCGAAGGCACAGAGCTGAAGACTGTCGACCAGTTCAAGTACCTTGGGAGCATCATCTCTTCTGACGGTACTATCGACAAGGAAATCGCAGCTCACAGCAGCAAAGCCAGCCAAGCCCTGGGTCGCCTGCGCACTCGTGTGTTGAATAACAACAACGTCAAGCTCTCCAGCAAGATCAAAGTCTATAAGGCAGTAGTTCTCCCCAGCCTCCTCTACGGCTGTGAGTCATGGACGCTGTACAGAAAGCACCTCAAGCAGCTTGAACATTTCCACATGAGATCCCTGCGCTCACTCATGGGCATCAAATGGCAAGACAAGGTGACAAACCTGAAAGTCCTGGACATTGCTGGCTTAGTGAGTGTTGAAGCCTTGATCTTAAAGACACAACTCCGCTGGACAGGTCATGTCATATGCATGGATGATTCTCGCATGCCACACCAACTCCTGTATGGTGCACTCTCAAAAGGCCACAGGAAGCAAGGACGGCCAAAGAAACGCTTCAAAGACTGCATAAGAGACAGCCTCAAGCACTGTGTCTTCCCAGTAAAGAACTTGAAGCACAAGCACAAGACAGATCCGGCTGGCGTGCCGCCACCAAGAAAGCCTGCACGCTCTTTGAACACAATCGGCGCGAACGGATCACCAGTGCCAGAGCTCGCAGAAAGACAGTGTCGACTCTCCCCACAGCTATGTTCCAGTGCCCCCATTGCCCTCGCAGGTGTGGCTCCAGGATTGGCTTGGCCAGCCAAACATGCACCCACAAATAGAAGTCATGCACAATGATATCATCGGTTTCGATGGTCTTCCCATTAAACATCTGTGGAAGGAGGGGGGGGGGGGGGGGGATATTTTGATTCACAGTTTCCTCTAGACGCCTTGTTTACATAATAATACATGTTTGCTTGACTAAAAAGTAAAAATTACTTATAGTTTCTGAACAAAAGTGGGTTTTGCTTGCCCGCCACCCTATTGTATCATACCAACCCTACACTTTCTTCGCAGAATAAAGCTCGGGAAGTTCCCTGCGTTGCCAAGCAGCATCAGCACATCAGCCGCCATCTTATGAGGATACCGTAGTCATCAGATAGTAGCGAAATAGTGTTTCAATGCATTTTTCTTCATGTTTCTTCCTCTTTGGAAACAAACAAAAACAGATTCTGGTTAGCGGTTTCCTACAGTGATGGAAAGACTTGTTGTTATTGCTTATAGCACATCAGGACTTTCCTGACATTATAAAAACAGATATTTCCCTACGAGCGCTTAGTCCCATATCCTCACAAGATGGCCGCTACGACTGGCGTGATGATGTCGGCTTCCCAAACCCTATTACTTACTTACTTACGCCTGTCACCCCTGCCCGGGTATAGGCCGTTGACGAGAGACCTCCAGCAACTCCTGTCCTGTGCTTCTCCTTCGATTCTACTCCAGGTGGTTCCCAGTCTCTTGATGTCTGCTTGGAGGTCTCGACACCAGGAGTTTCTCGGCCTACCTCTTTTCCTCTTTCCCTGGGGGTTCCATGACAATGCCTGCCTAGTGATACTGGAAGCTGGCTTTCTCACACTGTGACCGATCCATCCCCATCTTCTTCGCCCAATTTCATTCTCTGCTGTTATCTGCTCTGTTCTGTCCCAGAGTCTGACGTTGCTGATCTTCTCTGGCCAGTGGATTTTCAAAATTCTTCTAAGGCAACTGTTCATGAAGGTCTGTACTCTGTTGACTGTGGTTTTTGTCAATCTCCAAGTCTCTGCTCCATATAGGAGAACTGCTTTTACATTGGAGTTGAAAATCCGGACTTTGGTGTGTTGTGACAGCTCTCTGGAACTCCACACTTTTTTCAACTGGAGAAAGGCTGCTCTGGCTTTACCGATTCGTGCTCTGACATCTGCATCAGTGCCGCCTTTTTTGTCTATGATGCTCCCGAGATAGGTGAAGGACTCCACCTCCTCCAACGGGGTGCCAGCAAGCAAGACTGGTTCTTCCCTGGTTGCGTTCAGCCTCATTGTCTTTGTTTTCTGTTTGTGAATGGTGAGGCCCACTTGGGACGAGATGTCAGCAAGCCTCGTGGTCTTGTCCTGCATTTGTTGATGAGTGTGGGACAGTAATGCCAAGTCGTCTGCAAAATCGAGGTCGTCAAGCTGTGTCCACAGTGTCCACTGTATTCCACTTCGTCTGTGCTCTGTGGTCATCTTCATGACCCAGTCTATGGCCAGTAGAAAGAGGAACGGAGACAGCAGACACCCCTTCCTGACACCAGTTCTAACCTGGAGCTCCCTGGTGAACTGCCCTTCGTGGATCACGCGACATGTCATGCCATCGTAGCTGCTCTTGATCAGGCGGACGAGCTTTGTGGGTACACCGTAGTGTCGTAGGAGTTTCCACAGAGTCTCTCGGTCCACACTGTCAAATGCTTTCTCATAATCCACAAAGTTGACATACAGCAGGGAGCTCCACTCCAGAGACTGTTCCACGATGATGCAGAGAGTGGCGATCTGGTCTGTACATGATCGGTTCTTCCTGAATCCTGCTTGCTGGTCTCTCAGCTGGGGGTCAACGGAGCTCTTCATTCTCTCCAGGATGATCCTGTTGAAGACCTTTCCTGGTACCGACACCAAGGTGATTCCTCTGTAGTTGGAACACTTGCTGAGGTCGCCTTTCTTGGGAAGCTTGATTAGGTACCCCTCCTTCCAGTCAGCCGGCATCACCTCCTCTTCCCAGATCTTTCCAAACAGTGGGTACAGCATCTCCACTGTTGTCTCTAGGTCTGCTTTCAGAGACTCCGCTGGGATGCCATCTGGGCCTGCTGCTTTGCCGTTCTTCAAAAATGCCACTGCTCTTCTGATCTCTTCCCGGCTGGGTCTGTCACAGCTGATGGGTAGGTCGGTCTCTGCTGGCTGGATGTTTGGGGGGGTCGGGTGGGCTAGGTCTGTTCAGTAACTCTTCAAAATACTCGGCCCATCTGTCGAGTTGGTCTGCTCTGTCTGCAATAGGCTTGCCTTCTTTGTCTTTTACTGGTCTTTCTGTATGGCCATACTTGCCTGACAATCTTCTGGTAATGTCATAGAGCTGTTTCATGTTGCCGCTGCCTGCTGCCTTTTCTGCCTCTGCTGCCAGGCTGTCTGTGTAGGCCCTCTTGTCTGCCCTGATACTCCTCTTCACTTCGCGGTTGGCTTCTGAGTATTCCCCCTGTGCCCTTACTTTGGCTGCTCTCGTGCGACTGTTATTGACAACTGCTTTCTTCTGCTTCCTCACTTCTATCTTCTTCAAGGTCTGTGCCGACAGCCAGTCCTTGTGATGGTGTTTCCTGAACCCTACAGTGTCTTTGCAGGTTGAGTTCAGCGCCTCTCTAACTGCCTTCCACTGCTGCTCTGTGGTGACCGCCTCCTCTTCATTTACTAGCTCCTGTAGCGCTTGAAACCGGTTGGACAGCACCAGTTTGAACTCTTCTCTAACTCCAGTTTCTCTCAGGAGGCCTACATTATAGCGCTGTCTTCTTGTTGTCTCTGTCCGGCTTTTCTTTAGCTTGAGCTTCATTCTTAAGGTAAGCAGATGGTGGTCGGAGGCGACATCTGCTCCCCTCCTCACTTGAACATCTTGAAGGGATCTTCTAAATTTCTTGCTAATGCAGATATGGTCTATTTGGTTCTCTGTTGTATGGTCAGGTGAGACCCAAGTTGCTTTGTGTATCCTTCTGTGTGGGAAGATGCTGCCTCCAATGACAAGTCGGTTTAGAGCACAAAAGTCTACAAACCTCTCCCCGTTCTCACTCATCTCCGAGCCTAGTCCCTGTCTCTCCATCACCTCTTCGTATCCGGTGTTGTCCTCCCCTATTTTGGCATTAAAATCGCCCATGACGATGGTGATGTCTCGCTCCGCACATTTGTCCAAGGCACTCTGGAGTTGGTCATAGAACTCTTGTTTCTCTTCCTCGTCCCTGTCATTGGTGGGCGCATAACACTGGATGACGTTCAGCTTGAGCTTTTTCTTGGTTCTAAAAGCTGCTGTGATGATTCTTGGCCCAAGAGGCTCCCAGCCCATCAGCGCTCTCTGTGCCACTGGTGACAGCATGAATGCTACTCCTTCTGTATGGGGGGCATTCTCCTCTTCATGACCTGAATACAGAATCATCTCCCCACTTAACAGCCTTTTCTGTCCTGACTGCGTCCATCTGGCTTCACTGATACCTAGCAGGGAAAGGTTGTACTTTTGCATTTCCGCTGCTATCTGGGCGGCCTTGCCGCTCTGGTACATGGTCTTGACGTTCCATGTGTCCATGGTTGTATCCCTGGATAGAGAGAGGCGGCTCGGTCCTGTGGCTTCCGGCTTTCACCACAGGACATCCTAAGTCTTCTGGTAGAAGAACCTTCCTCCTCCAGGAATGGAATTACTGTTAGTCTTTTCGTCGGCGTTTTTGTAGCTATTTCCTTTTTTGCAGGGTGGGGAAGCTACCCCCACGCCCAACCCCCTTACTAGGAGGACCAGGGGTTTTCTGTCGGGGTCACCTTCCCTTAGACCATTTTGGTTCACGGCACCTTATTTCATTCGGTGCACCCCTCTCACGAGGGACCCCCTATCCACCACCCAGGGGACGCGCCTCAACGCCATATGGTCCCAGCGTGAGGTCCCAAACCCTATAGGGGAGAAAAACAGTATTGAGCAGATGGGTTCAAAGTAGTAGTACTCTCAAGTGCTTCTTCTTTTTCTTTCTTTTTTTTTTTTTTTTTTTTTTTTGGGGGGGGGGGAGGGTTATTATGGGGTTTTGATGATTTTTCCACATGTGTAGCACATAAGGACATCCATGTCATGCATATGTGGCACTTCTGGAGGAACAGAAGTAAGGCAGGATGGAAAAGAAAAAGAAAAGAAAGTTCTCCTCCTTGGAATCATCAGCTGAAATGTCCAGTGAAAGAGGTTACAGTCTTAAAGAGGTTACAGTCTTAACCCTTTTCATCCTGATACACTACTGCTTGAAATAAATTTGACTATGATAGTTCAAGGGTAGTGCCAGAATAGCTTGTCGCCTGAGGAACCAGCTATTCTGTCACCACCCTTGAACTAAAATGGTTAATCTGTCTCCTAATCTGTAATGTAGCCTTCATAGGACAAACACATTTTTTTAAAAATCAGCCTCAGGATGTAATGGGTGAACCTGGCACTGGAAGATTGAACGATTGCTGGTTTTGTGCACCCTGACTTGGTTCTGTGCATATAATGTGGTGTATGAATGGTATGTGTTGCACTTGTTAAATGCCAACGATTATTTTTCATCCTTTTCTGTGCGCATGTTTTCCTGTTTAACCCATTCAGTGCCAGCTGACGCAGACTGTGTTTTTGCAGTCTTTGTTAATTCCAGACCAAAAGTCCGAAATGTCCCAGGAACATGAATTAGAAGTGGTGTCAGCAAGAGATATAGATCCTCATTAGCCCCCGCGGGGGCTCACAAGGATCTATACCTCTTGATTTGGGCGATACTCAAATTATCTCTGCACTAAACTGGTTAAAGCGACCTACTCCAGGCACTCAAGGGTCAACACTTCACAAGACCTTTACATGTTCTAAATGCATGTATGTCTTACAATAATACTGGACAAAATGGCGAACTTAAATGATGAAGACCGAGTGCAAATGAAAGACTTTTCTGCCCTTTTTCTCCTTTGTTTACAGGAAAGTTCCTTTCCTTTACACACAAAGTGTAGTGGGAAAAAAAACTTTGATATGTTTGCCTATTCACATGGATTGTGTAAAAAGAGTTTTTGAAAAGTCTTAGTTGAGGCAAGACAACACTGAACACACATTGTATCAGCAAATTTTATCAGTCAAAGCCTGACATGGAGGAGATCGCTTCAACTGCCAAGTGCATGCAGTCACTGGTACTGCTGGTTTACAGTACTTGTGGCATAGCCGCATGCACAAGGACTTTAATTTAATACGGTGTTTCTCTCTCTCATGCAGTTGGTCTCTCTCTCTCTCACACACACACACAAATTATAGACACAAAGAAAAAAACTCCTTGAAGTGTTAAGGGAATCCCAAACAAGTTGTTTATTAAATGGGTAAATTGTGTGCTATACATTCCTACACAGACAATCCATAATAAGTAGTCACCAAAACAAAAACATTGATTTACAAACACTTGTCAGTCTCAGCATGTGACAGCGGGCGACTTTTTCTTATCTTAGTGAAGGCAAGGACATCGCACGAGACCTGTACAGTAAACGTCAATTGTAACAGTAATGTAATTAATTACATATTGTGAGGAAAGTAGGCGCTCAACACTTTTGTGCATGCAACCACAAGTACTGAAGTACAGAAGTTTACATGCACAAGAGGGTTAAGATAAATGGGGGCGTAGTCGGTATATACTTTACTCATATGGTAATAACTTACACAGCCAGCAGACAGGGTACAAAACTCGGTGCGAGACGATACACCTGATACAGTCAATTAAGGGTATTAGTGAGGCAAGAAAACAAGTGTCTATATGCGCGTAGTAGTAAGTACTGGTAACAGATTTAAAATGGACGACTTGCACTTTTTTGTTCCTGAAGGCGGCAGCAGCATACTGACATAAAAACAATGATTTAAACTCCTTTATACATGCAGCCACCAGCACTGTTTACAGTACCAGAGACTGCATGCATGGCAGGGTTAAGCATACAGCAACATGCTATAAGTTTGTTGTCGAGGGGGGAAAGTCGCAATCAGATACGCTGCTTCTTTTAATCCCAAACTGCTTGCCTCGTAGCAAAATCTCTAGTTTGGGTCCTACAAACACCAACCAGAAGAAAATAATGATAATTGCAAAACCATGAAATGAACAAATCCAGTGTGATCTATTTGTTCACTTGCAACACTGTCGTACTCTGAACTGCTCAAAAAGAGAGAAAGGCAACAAAAATGCTTGTAACAAGCATCATGTACATCTTTAGAAAACAACTGCATCTTTAGGAAACACTGCATCAAATCTGTAATAACGACACAGAAAAGTACTTGAACATACAAAATGTATAATTACACACATAAAACATACATTTTTACAAATACACACGCATCAAGAAGACACTACAGAAGCTTCAAGAATGACTGACATAACGGTCCCATTATTAAGAACATACAGTTCAACACAAATTCTTCCTCTAGATCGTATATTACTTAATACATATAACCAACATCTACTTTAATGCAAGCAACTTTTTGCCTAGCATACAGGAAATCATCTCTGTCTACATCACAGTTTAACAAACAAGACATGTCGGCATATGTTCAAAAAGAATGAGAAAAAGGACATAAGCATACACCGTATGCATACAAAATCGCAATTATACGTTTCTTGCGGAGAAAAATGTGCTGAAATCAGATGTCTTCGCTTGAAAGTTGAAAACACCAGAAAACGCTGCCAGTAGAGAGTGAGGGAAAGAGAGATGTAAGATTTGTTTATTCTATACCGATGAGCAAGAGATATGTGTTGCATTTCCATACTGACGAGCAAAAGAAATGCAATATTTAAAAAAATCACCGGAAACAATAAAGTGTTTCCCATTATTAAAAAAATGTTACATTTCTTTTGCTCGTCAGTATAAATAATTAAAAAAAACTTACACATAACATTTTCTTGCCATTTCTACAGCTTCAGCTGTTGAATAAACTTCACATACTGCAGTAACCCAATACAGTATTAATGTTAGAATTCAGTGAATTCAAAGTCACAGCAAAAAGCAGCTACTCCATCTATAAATAAAGTGGAAAATTTAAATGTTGCAAACATTCAAATACTGGTAGAAAATCAGAACATGCCCATAACAGTTAAACCAATAAATCCATAGAATTTACCACATTTTTGTTACTACCTGTAATCAGAAAATTCCATCTGCAAGTGTTCTAACCCTCTTAAAAAATCAAAAATGTCAAGAGCATGTCCACTTTTTATCCACAGCAACTTGAGACACTAATGTTTAACCTTATATAGTGAATTTTACGGCATAGTCATAAGTGCTATTCTATCATCACCATAGTGACAAAAGTTGGCTGTTTCTGAAATCTTTGTTAAGTTTATGCCACAGAGCCCAACGCATCCCCAAAACCCAGGATAGGAAGTCATGTTAGCAAAAGGCATAGATTCACAGCAGCGCCCAACCAGGTACAAGAGGCATAGATGTGTATGGGCCACCACAATTGGGGGCTCCTACAGATCTATGCCTCCTGCAGCTGGGTGGTGTTTTCACTCTTCCACAGCAGTGCAGGAGTTGAAGTACCTGCGAACAACAAATTTATTCTACAAGTAAGAAATATTAGCTGGTTAAAACCCTAATGCCCACATGGAATCCTAAACAACTAAAACAAAACAGAAAAGAAAAAAAAACTCTCAAAAACTGACTATACTGCTAGTGATCAAAGCAAAACATGAGATGTTGCTGAAACTAAAATGAAACTTGTCAACATCTGACAACATTCTGACTTCAACTTGAAAAAAAAACAAAAAAAAAACACATACTGTCCAAACTCTGAATTTGTTAACAATGTATATAATTATACTAACTTTAACTTCTGACTTGAAAATCACCTCCTGAAATGTAACAGCTTTATGGACTGTAAATGCTGATCAGAATATAAAATTCATGTCTGCACATGTGTGTGCACACACCGAGTTCCTATGATGCACCACTTAAGACTACAGCAGACTATGCCATGTCTAAACCCCCTTGCGCATGCAGCCACTATTGCTGTTTACGGTAGGGGTGGCCGCACGCATAAATTTAACGCATCAAAATATTTATGCATGAGCCATATGTCAGGCATGCACTTTTCATGGGCACTGAAGACCAGAACTGGGTTCTAAAAACTATTGCAACAGGAGCATCGCACACAATACCAACTAAAAAGAAAATCGAGAAAAAACGAATAAAGTTGAATGAAGAAAAGCCTACACTGAATGAACATTAGCCTGAACTGCACGTCGCCCACAGAAGAACACCTTGTTGTGATTATTAAACAAAACACTGATGGAAAACAAATCAGAAGATGACATAAAACCAATAGAGGAAAACATATTAGATCACTGAACAGATAACTTTGATAAATATAAACCCTGCAAAAGTTCATTTTCATCTGCAAGAGGCATAGATTTTCATGAACCCCTGCAGCTGCAGGGGTCATGAGAATCTGTGACTTGCTGAATAAGTTCACCTTAGTTTCACCTCAACGACCGGGTCCAACATGTCACCTGGGGAGGCTAAAATAAACACCACCACTTCAACAAGGCAATCATTCCTGTATTTCTCTGCTTAAAGTGCACATATGAACATGGATTCAGCAAGACGCATAGATCCTCATGCGCCCTCACAGACTGTTAGGGCTGACGAGGATATGTGCCTCTTGCAAGCGAGTGTTCTGTGCACATGGACATAGATGCAGCAAGAGACACAGATCCTCATGAGGCCTCGCAGTTTGCAATGGATCGTGAGGGTCTGTGCATCTTGCGTGTTCACTGCACCACTACCCCTGCAAATTGAATACTTCTGAATTCTTGGAACGCCCAAACCAAGGAAAAGTATGTCTGTTCACAGCAGCATCCAGTGAACGTCAGTCGCGTGTCAACATTAACTCATTCAGCCCGATGGCCGTATTTCCCAAATTTTGGTGGCATCATCTAATGACTATGCACCAGTTGCAGGAGATGGATCGACCACTTTAATTCAAGGGCAGTGCCAGATTAGCTTGGCGCCGACAGGCGTCAAGCTAATCTGGCACCACCCTTGAATCATCATGGTCGATCCATCTGCTGTAATGTGTCAGGGCTGAATGGGTTAAGTCACACGATCAACTCATTCGCGATGAGATGCATCCATATCAAAGATGTTTGCAGACAGCTTCCATGCTCCTTGCCACATCAATTTGTTGTGTGTTCAGACTTCTTAAGTCTCAATTCATGCCCTTTTTTTCACATTTTAGTGTTCTCACTTAACCCTTATAATTCGGAATACACCAGTGTGTGAAATAAGTTTGACTAAAATAGGCGCCAAGCTATTCTGGCACTACCCTTAACTAAAGCCATTGGTCTATATCTTTGTAGGTAAATACATGTACTATAATGTAGCTTGCATATGGCAGTGTACAAATTTGAAGCTTTTAGCCTCAGTATGTGGGCTAAACCACTACATCATGAGGCTGATTTTGTAAAATTTGCTTTTTGTCCTATGAAGGCTACATTACAGAATAGGAGACGGATCAACCATTTTAGTTTGAGGGAAGTGCCAGAATAGCTTGGTGCCTCAGGCACCAAGCTATTCTGGCACCAACCTTTAACTATCGTCAAATTTACTTCAAGCAATTGTGTATCAGGATGAAAAAGGTTAAACAATTTTTTTTTTCCTATTCCTTTTTTTTCTTTTCTTTCATCGTAAAAGCAGTTCTCCTATATGGAGCAGAGACTTGGAGGTTGACAAAAACCACAGTCAACAGAGTACAGATTATCATTAACAGTTGCCTTAGAAGAATCTTGAAAATCCACTGGCCAGAAAAGATCAGCAACATCAGACTCTGGGAGAGAACAGAGCAGATAACAGCAGAGAATGAAATTGGGAGAAGAAGATGGGGATGGATTGGTCACAGTCTGAGAAAGCCAGTTTCCAGTATCACTAGGCAGGCATTGTCATGGAACCCCCAGAGAAAGAGGAAAAGAGGCAGACCGAGAAACACCTGGCGTCGAGACCTCCAAGCAGACATCAAGAGACTGGGAACCACCTGGAATAAAATCGAAGGGGAAGCACAGGACAGGAGTCGCTAGAGGTCTCTCGTCGACGGCTTATACCCTGGGAGGGGTGACAGGCATAAGTAAGTTTTCTTTCATCTCATTTTAATGTCTTCAACTTTAGAAGTTAATTTCTTTAAAAGCTAGTCTTGTAACCAATAACTCTTACAGTTGGAAATAAATGTTCGTTGTTCAATTCCCAAGCAACATCTTTATTAAAATGAAATTATGTAATTGCATATGCAGCAATTAAAAGGAAGAATAAATGCTGTGAAGAAATCATCCGAGACGCTTTTTCATGAAAAATTGAATTTAAAAAAATGGGGTAGGGTGGAGGTTGGGTAAGAAGTAGCAAAGAGTTCTCAATAAGGACCACTGTCCTACATTATACGTAAGCTGAAAAGAGCAGTATACCTGACAAAGTGATGAACCAACACACTAAGGCCAGTTACAAAGGCCTCTCACACACACTAAAAACATCAGATGCACTGACTTAGTGTCATCCACACTGGTTACCTGCCTTGATTTGCCACGCTTACAAGGGTAGCAGGCAAGCGAGGTAAATAGCGCACATATGCACGCCAGGAGTCACGAGTGTCGGTTACCATGCGGTCATCATATCAAAGTGCACATCCAGGCCAGTCAGACCCAAAAGCGTGATAGACAATAAAAACTAAACCTGGCCGTCAGGGTGGTTTCTGTCAATGTGAAAACGACCTGACAGCCAAACAGTTCCACCCAGTGGACAAAGGTCATCAGGATAGCGGCAGCCACAACAGTTGACCACAGCCACCGTAAGCCTGACTACCCTTTCCTTGCTGGCACGTCTGTCACTGCTCTGTTTCCACAGCCAATCATGATGCAGCAATCAAAGCACATGGGCGGACAAGCCCTGAGACTCCTAGCGCATCAAACAATAATCCCCTTGCGCAGCAGGACTCAGCTCCTTGAGCGAGCTTAAATCCTGCGCAAGTTACTAAGCAAGGTGCTCCGCTTTAGCGGAGCACCTTGCTTAGTGACTTGCGCAGGACAGGCTCACTCATGCCACCGGCCCCTGTACTGTATAGTACCAATGACCGCATGCACAAGGGGGTTAAAAGGGTTTCGCACAGCAGCAGAGTAAGGTGAAGTCGCTTTAACATTTATACACACCTCTACATAGGGGTCTTGCTATACATTCACACTTGCCATGATGAGTCTATTACTGATGATGAGATTTCAATCTCCATATGACGTAATGGAACTCAAAAAAAAAAAAAAAAAAAAAAAAAGCACTCAAAGAAGCAAATGTAGAGAGGTATGTATAGCACCAAGGGAGTTCTAATGTGATCACAATGAAGCCATTCATACAGTACTGATTCAATATCAAAAACATTTACAGACATTCACTTTCACAAGCATTTCGCTCTCACTCTAAAACTCATTTTACAAACGCCTTTTCTGCCACTGTGCAAAGCCAAAATAAGCTCGACAGATTCAAGACACATTTGAGCATTAAGTAATTGGAGGGAAAACACTTCAGTACTGCAATCACACAGTCTAATAAGCTGGAGGCAAACCATATTGCTTTACATGAATAGCGCAACTGTGCAACAGTCTTAAGGCTTACGTAATATACAGCTTGCAATCCAGGAGCCAGCTGAGGCTCACAAAATAGAAGACATCACACCAAACACAGAAAATCAGACACTGGTTTTAGCGCACTCTCGAGATTCTCCTTGTAAGAGCCAGACACTCAGCCTGCTCCACTGTCAAACACCAAACTTCTAGAAATGACTGGGAAGGTGTCTGCAAACATGCCCAAAGCCATTCCTCGGGCCCACGAAGGCCACAGTGGGCCCGTGTGCAGGCCTACTGCGGCCATCGTGGGCAATAAGGCATTTTGATACTGGGGTTGTAGTTCTATCTGCAAGTGAAATGGATTCTCAATGACCCTTGCTTCTTTCTGCAGGGTCTGATGACAATCCATGCCTCTTGCCAGACTAGGTCTGGTACAGGGAGAAAACACCTCTGCACGGCAGCAGACCACCGGTCCAACATGTCACCAGTGGGGGCAAAGACATGGTTCATGCATGAAATGAGAGGTATGGCTGCCAGGGCAGCTTCACACCTCTGCTCGTGCGTGACCTCGTGCTCGCTCTAAAGCTGCCGTGCCTGAGGCTCAAGAAGTGCAACACTGGGGTTGGCCAGGGGCTGTTCCCGCAGGCCAACGTGGCGGGTGGCAAGGTCGTCACCTTGGCGACCCGGCCCCCACAGTGCTCAGCTGCCGGCTGGCCTCAGATCCAACATGTCACCCGAGGAGGCCCCGCACCCCAGCGCCCAAAGTCAAGGCCAAGGTCATGTCCGTTCGAACTCCAAGGCAGAGGTCACATTCAAGGTGAAGGTGCATCGACTTGACCTTCAAGGTGATGATCAAGACAGGGTGACCTGGCCTTGACCTCCAAGTCGCAGAGTGGGGACGACTGAAGCAGGCAGCCAGGACGGTAGGTTCCAGAGAAGTCAATGTGTCGCCTAGCAACTGTCGCAATCGTTCTGTAGATGCTGGTGTATGTAGTAACCTGCATTTACAGCATCTATATATTATACTACTGTTAAGTATTTTTGGGTGCATTTCTAATGGGTGTTCAACTGAAACGCATTCAGCAAGATATTTAGAGCCTCATGAGCCCCTGCATGCGTTATACCGGCAGTGCCTGCTAAAAATCTCATAGGATTTAATGCAGAAGCAGATCTTTTTAACTATTGCTGAAAGTCAGAAGTTCACTCACAGAACTGGACACAGTTGCATGAGTGAGCTTAGTCCTGTGCCAGCCACTAAGCAAGGTGCTCCGTGATAGCGGAGCACCTTGCTTAGTGGCTGGCACAGGACTAAGCTCACTCATGCAAATGCCACCTAGAGAGAAAAAAACTGTAGCATTCACACTGATCACACACACACACACACACACACACACACACACACACACACACACACAAACACACACAACTTTTAACCCCTTTATGCATGCAGCCACCAGTCCTGAAAACAGCACCCATGGCTGCTTGCACAAAGAGGTTAAGCTATGCAACACTGTACACACGTTGACTCTCAGAGTCAGATATAAAGCAACTATGCTTAAGTACACTTACCACCACGCGCAAAAACTGTCACCTATTAGTATTACATAAGAATATATGTACAAGCATGCAAGACAGTAAATGCTAGACATGTACGCCCATACATCAAAAACGCGCGGTTAGATTAGATTACAAATGGACAATTTCATCAAAATTACAAATCTCATTACCAAATGAGATCAACTGATCACAAAATAGAACTCTCAAGGGTTTGCAATACAAATAAATAACTTTTTCTCATCTTAAAAAATGTACAGCTATATTTACAATATTCTAACATGGCTATATACAAATGACTTTTGTGTGCACCACACAGCGCATACACGAAAAAAGCATCAAACTTGAACTTGACTCATAATGAACATGGTGTTCACAAACAGGTGTCATCTTGAACACAATAATCTCAATGCGGAAAAGAAAAGAAAAACCAGTCCACATGAACGGCAGACTGACCCACAATTGGCACAATTGATTAGCTCAATAGTTGTTGGATGCAAAACCGTTTTCGGGTCTAAACCATTTCATAATTTCATACACAGTAGACAAAAGGTCCTTGGGCTGACAGCAGCCATAGCTGGACCGCTTGTAACTAAACTATGCACTGACCAACTAAAGCTAACCCTTTGGCTGCTAGTAGCAGTTTTCATCGCGAAGATTCCGGCAGGAATTATCGCGACAAAAAATACTACTGACAGTCAAAGGGTTAACAGAGGCCAGGGACCTTCAGCTCAGTTCATACGTACAGCACAAGTGAAATGCTAACCACTCTTGCATTCTGTGGATCAAAGCTGGACTCTGGCAAGAGCAAAACAGCATATTTGACGCAGTATCAAGGCTGAATGCTGGATGACCTCTCCAAGCTTGGAAGCACAGAATTAACCCTTTGTGTGTCGATAGCCGTTTTTGTCACGATTCCTGTCAGAATCATTGTGACAAAAACGGTTTCCGACACACAAAGAGTTAAATGGGGTATGCAAACGGCATAGATTCCACATCCCCTGCGGCTTGCAGGGGCTGATGGGCAAGTACACTCCTTGCATACAAATGACAGATGCAGATGTAGTGAGAGTATCTCCAAAGCCCTAAGCAAACTAAACCCGCAGCTGACTTGCAATCAGAAAGACTAGAATACACCTCTTTGAGTTCTCCTCAGTAAATTCTGCATGTGACTAAACTATGTACACACAGCAGAGAAAAAGTGTGTATGTGTGTGTGTGTGTGTCTGAGAGAGAGTGTGTGTGTATTAATGACTACATACAGATAGAAAAACATCAGGCATATTCCCAGCAACAATTCCAAAAGAAGAAACTATGTTGACAGAAATCTTTCAGCATTAATCTTTTCACACACATATAAATGTGTAGCTCCAAATGCATTGAATTAGGAAACCTAAGTTGTTTTGAAAAAAAAAATGAAAACACTGTTAGTATGTACTGGTACTTTTTTTTAACCTGGTAGTATGTACTTTTTTGACATAAAAGTACTTTTCGTTTCACAGCCAGCGTCTCCCAATCCTATTCCACTCAGACCCCCCCAAAGACAGGTAAGATCAGAATCAAGAAACTTTCTAGAAAAGGTGCCCATTTTTGTCATCAGCAAATTACTGAACCCTCTGGCTGTCCATAGCGCTTTTTGTCAAGGCGATTCCTGAAGGATAGCCAACGGGCAGGGGAAAAAAACAACTACCCTATTGTTTAAGAAACAAAAAGAAATTTCCTTAGATGTCACTCGTTTCCATATCTCATTCTTATAAATCGTGGTTGACACTGTGATGCAGTAATTCTCTTGGCTTGACTTCGCGAACGAAGATTCTGTAGGGCTTGCCCACGTCGTCTGCAGGCATTTTCGTGGCTGCGGAGGCCAATCCGGGACAGGCAGGTTCGACCGCAGTGGCTGCAGGGGAAGGTCTGGTCAGGGTTCTGAGTTATGACAACTCTGTTTTTTCTTCTGAGCCGCTTGTCCTTAAGGTTAGCTCTGCGAGAGTCCTCAAAGGAGACGGCTGCCTTGTGAATGGTGAAGCGCCAAGTGTCACGGTCCGCAGCAAGCGAAGACCACTGGCAGTGGTCGATTTGGCAGGCACTAAGTGACTTCTTGAGACCGTCTTTGCATCTCTTCTTTGGTGCCCCTCTGTCTCGGTGTCCAGTGGCGAGCTCGCCGAACAGAGTGATCTTGGGTAGGCGATGATCCTCCATCCTGGAGACGTGCCCCGCCCAGTGAAGCTGTGTCCGTAGCAGCAAAGCCTCGATGCTCACAGTTTCCGCCTGTTCAAGGACCTCGACGTTGGTGACATAGTCACTCCAGTGAATGCTGAGGATGGTACGCAGGCAGTAATTACACCCAAACGGCAACTCTATTTCAAAACGAAGGCAAGTAAAACCTATGATCTACCAGCTTGGTGTTGGATGTTGTCTTTCTTTGTTCTTGTAACCCAGCTGTCAGAAAGATTCTTACAACGCAGGTAAAACCTGATTAACCCATTTAGCCCCAACACCCTACACCAGGAGATGGATTGACCATGATAATTCAAGGGTAGTGCCAGATGAGCTTGGCGCCATAAGGCGCTAAGCTCATCTGGCACTACCCTTGAATTATCATGGTCGATCCATCTCCTGCAAATGCTACAGAGTTGATGGGCAACACCTCCAAAATTTGGGAAATGTGGCTGTGGGGTTAAATGGGTTAAGCCTTTCACCCCCAGAACTAAACGACTTCAATTCCATAGAATGCAAGTAGTTCAGTTCTGGAAGCCAAAGGGCTACAGCAGTAAAAGAAACTGCAAATCAGATGCCGCGTCGTCACGTCCCCTCCTCCCCCCCCCCCCCCCCCCCAAACAGTTTACTTTGTACAACTTGGTAGTGACAAATGTGTGAAGTTTGCATAATGAGTGCAACTGCAAGCACACAAGCAGCTTATCACGTCTAAAGTAGCATTAACAATCACACACAGACATCAAAATGAGAAAAATGAAAATTACCACCCTTTGTACATGCAGCCACTCATGTTGCTTGCAGTATGGGTGGTCGCAAGCACAATGAGGCTAACCCATTGGCTGTCGGCAGCGGCTCTGATCACAATGATTCCTGCTGGAATCATCCCAACAAAAAATCACTACAGACAGCAAAAGGGTTAACCCCTTCAATGCCAGCAGACACCAGTGGTGTTTCTAAAGTCTCAACACCAAAGAGCCCCAACCCTCCAAAAAATGTGGATACAAAGAGGAGTTAGCAAGAGGCATAGATCCTCATGAGCCCCCACAGTTGCGGGGGCTCATGAGGATCTGTGCCTATTGCAGTTGGACTGTGTTCATTTTTTCGTGGCAATGAAGGGGCCAGCTTGCCAGAACAGCAAAAACTGGTTTTACAAAGCAAGCAGATGTGACACAATGTACGTGCGTTGATTTGTCCATGTTCAAAGTCTTGTCCTACATATTAGCACCAGAGTTAAAGTACACACACACACACACACACACTCATTAACATATACATCATAAACAGGAAGAAAAAAAAGGTTTGTCTCCCTTCATCAATGAGCAGTTCAGAGTACGACACGGCAAAAATAAATAAACCACCAAACAAAAATTGTGCGCAGCAGGGGATTACAAAAAAACAAACAAATAGTTTTCCGCTTGACATTTTGCTGCAGAAAATTGTCTGAGGTTAGCTTTCGGCCTAGTAAGGGGGGGTCAGCGACGGAGTAAGCACAAGAGTCAAGGCTACATATGGTGTGCTAAACATCCTACAGTATTGTATCACGGGCCTCTACACATCCAATATACTGTACACATACAAGTCACATCAAATGGGATTTTTACACAGCTCATTACGTACTTATGTATTACAAGAAGAAGGCCCCCCTGAAATTCGAGGACCCACATACACAAGTGCGCAACGCCTCAACGAACTTGTGCGTGCATCCACCAGTACTGTTTACAGTACCGGTGGATGCATGTACACGGAGGTCGACTTCTCCACTGACACAAGGGTGGCTGGGAGTCTGATTCATCAAAAACATGAAACAGGTATTGCGGCGAACAGAAATAAGGGGCAGTCCGAGTCGCTTCTCCAGACTATTTCATCTGCAAGAGGCATATATTCTCATGAGCCCCTGCAGGGGCTCTTGAGAATCTATTCCTGTTGCTGGTTCCTGCAGTAATCCAGTAGCCCCCTTTAGCATGCTTCCACTGATACCGTTGGCTGCATGCACACGGGGGTCAAGCATGTGACTGGGTTATTTGCCCTTTGTTCCTGCATCACCAGGTCACATTATTCTCTCCCCTTCAACTTGCTTCCGAGTCACAGAAACAGTTTTGATGAGTTTTTCTCTCATCATCGAAAGTCTTCCGTCATGAGGGAGGCGTGCCAGCTTTGTACTAGTACAACACTCTCCCTCCATTGACAAAAACTTTTGTGCAGACAAACATTTGTTGCTGGGTCCTTTTTTTTTTTCTTTATTATTATTATTTTTTTAACAACTAGACAGTCAACAACACAAATTATTGAGAATTGCAAGTGAGAAAGTATAAGCGGGAACATCTTAGGTGGGTTGAATAATAGCGATTACGAGAACAGATAGTTTCATTGTGCATAAGTGAACAGACTTTAACCCCCTTGCCCATGCAGCCACTGGTACTGTAAACAGCACAAGGGGGTTCAAATATGCGAGCCAGCCCCAACACATGGCTAGCACAAGAACAGTCCACACACTGATTTTTGGTGGGTTATTTTACTATAGAATGAGTACCACTATCTTGAAGTATGCACATTTCATGTTCATACACTGTCAATACCATGTTAAATTTACGTTACAGCTCTCAGTTTTTGTGAGTCAACTTAAAAACCATTTTCCATTAGATATAGACCTGTATAGTGATCCAAGACAACACATTATACAAAACAAGGTCAGCGTGAGTACCAAACACTATACATGCTACTGTACAGCAGATCATAAGTTTAATTAATTACCAAATAAAATCTGAACATTCGAGAAAGAGAACAGCAACCTGCAAGAATGGTACCACAGCATAGAAGAGAAATGGAGATGGACAGGAAAAGGACAAAGTCGAAAGTCAAATCTCAGCGAAACAGGGACAAAACATTAGTCAAGTGTGAAACAGAGTCATGAACGTAGAAAGACAAACTCCACCCTCTTGTGTATGCTGCCACTGGCTGCACACACGAGAGGCTTAGTGAGGGTATTCAGTTTAGGCCCTCCTGATGTTTAAATCTATACACATTCAGTAAATCAGACATTTCTAAGTACCACTTCACCTGTTGTTAAAGACCATCATTTACGTGACTGCAGCCTTTTAACCCTTTGCGTGTTGGTAGTGGTTTTTGTCATGATCATTCAGAATCATCCTGACAAAAAAACGCTAACGACATGCAAAGGATTAAATGATGGTCTTTAATGACAGGTGACATCAACGGCAAGGTAAGTCAGGTCATCTCTGTTACGGTACTTTTCACAGTACCAGTGGCTTCACGCACAAAGAGGAAGAGCGAAATCTCCAAAGTGAACTGGGTCACCACCACGCTGTTTAGCCACAAACACCCTGGCACCGACAATGAGAGTATTATTGCAGTTTCTCACAAGCAGACCAGGGAATTGCAGTTTCCAGTTTAACCCCCTTTGGACTTGTTCATGCAGCCACTGGTACTGTTTACAGTTACACATGGGGATCGACGAGTCTCTTCCATTTTTGCCTACGTCCTTGTCAAAATTCAATTTCTTTGCCACAAGTAAAGAACCATTCTGCTTCTGACCAAGAGGTCTGGTCCAAGCCAGATGAATGGTCTTGACTAATGAACTGCTTTGATCTTGTCAATGACCTGACCCATGACCTTGACCTAATCAAGTTCTGATAGTTAATCTAGAGAGTGTATAAACTTCCAGACATAGCAGCAGACACTGGTTCCCTCCCTAGATACACTACACAAGCATAGCCAATAGACATGGGTAACCAGAGCATCTCAAGAGGGGCAAACAGTGTGAAGAAGAAATTAAGGACCATGAACACCGTTCTCTCTTGGAAGACAAGTGAAGGGCTGCGACCAGATCATTATACAGCTTCCTATATAACATGGCCGCACGCGCACGCACACAGTAACACAGAGCTCGACTCAAGTCTGCAGCCTACAAGAAGTTATTCACATCTTTATAAAAACCTGAACAGACATTGCACCTTGGAAGGGGGGGAAAAGAGAGTGAAACCTAAGTTCTTGGACCTGCGTTTCCACTGTTCTGTTCCTAAACAAGGATGGTCGGCTATTTCGACAGCTTGCTAATCACTCGAATAAGAGCTCCGTTCTCATCCTTCAAGCGCTGGTTGTCCGCTTTCAAGGCTTCCATTTTCTGCAAAAGACAAACAGAGACAAACTGTTAACCCTTTGCATGTCGGTAGCGGTTTTACTCGTGATGATTCCTGTCAAAATCATCTCAAGTGAAACAGCTACCGACACACAAAAGGTTAAGTTTCAATTCCAGCAGCTACCGACACACAAAGGGTTAAGTTTCAATTCCAGCAAAGTACACAGAGCATTCAACTAATGATTCACAGTCTCACTATGCTTACCAGAGTCAATTTCAGGGCAAAATGTCTCTTTTTTATTTGGGAAGGGGGGGGGGGGGGGGGAGGAGGGAGGGATCTGACCAGGAACGCTCATGGAGAGTGTCTCAGCGTGTCTCGTCTGATCCTTCTCCAGTAACACTGGTGCTGGGGACAGATGCATGGTTGGTTTAACACACGGAGCCGTAGGGTCGCTATTCACAAAACTGAATAATTTAAGCTCATCTAGACATGCCAAGCTATTCTGGCATCTCCTTGAACTGCCATGGTCGATCCATATATTCCTGTAGTGTGCTGGAGATGAATGGGTTAAATTCTGCACACGCTGCCAAACAAAGTGCTCCTCTACAGGAGCGCCTTGCAGGATTTAACCCTTTGCGCGTCAGTTGCAGTTTTTGTCACGATGATTCCTACAGGAATCATTGCAACTAAAACCGTCTGGGCGGGATACCAGCCAGACTGACACTGTGTGCTAGTCCAGGTAAATACAACTAACAAAAGGACTATTTCTTATAATCCTCCCTCCCCCTGCAATACAATACACAATTGAGAAAAACAATAAAGACTTGATCTCATGAATACGTGTAGATGCCGACATAAAGTGTACATTCTCAATGGTGCATCTGTAGAGGATCCTGAGAATCAATGCCTCTAGGCTTACATACCCTTCACTGCCGGAAATTTGCGAACAGGACTTAACCACAAGAGGCAACGAACCTGATGAGCCCCCGCGGATGCGGGGGCTCATCAGGTTCGTTGCCTCTTGCCGACCCTACTCATATCCTTTTTTGTTGGATGGATGGAAATATTCGTTGCTGAATATGCCCTGCTTTCAAAGACATCGTTTTGCTTTCAGTGGCAGTGAAGAGGTTATCTGAGAGCTTAGATAATAGAGAGATGCAACGTGAACTGTGAGAAATTGCAGCAACAAAGTAGCAGTCACCTAAGCACAATGCAACAATGACGACTGTAGAAGCAATATGCCGTCAAGTCAAACTTCATAAGTCATTTTACACTGACCACTCATAGTCTGAGACAGCGGGAAAAAAATGGGTGCGACTGACCTGAGAGAGAGTGCCCGTGCTACAGAGAGAGAGACACAGAGAGAGAGAGAGAGAGAGAGAGAGAGAGAGAGAGAGAGAGAGAGAGAGAGAGAGAGAGAGACAAAAGGGGGAGGGGGGGGGGGAAGGGAGGGAGAGAAAGAGTGAGAGGTGCACAGCATGTTTGACAGCACGTTACAATTTAGAGGTTACATGCTGTCAGGGCGAGCGAGAGAGACAGAGGTGCACATGTAGTTTGACAGCATGTAACAAGTATAATGTCAGAGAGAGAGAGAGAAAGGGAGAGAGAGAGGTGCACATGTAGTTTGACAGCAATTGTACTTGTTATTTGCTGTCAAACTAAATGCGCATAGACATGAAAACTGTATCAACTATTATAAAGAACAAAGTAACTCCTACAATATCTGCATGCAACAGTTTACAAGTATTAGCTACGACTGTATCAGAGATGCCTGTTTTTAGCACATGCAACACTGCAAGATAGATGTGTGCCAAGATGTTAACAGTTTTATTAATCATGACCATGCTCTCAAACTTCTTGTGCTCTGAGAGTAACATGCATATGAATCACCGTAAATACTTTGACAAACATACATTAACTTGATTGTCATGTATTTATACACGAGGAAATCAACATATAACAGCTTTTGCTACAAAGATTGTACAGATACACTGGCCTAGTATCACTATGGGTGCAAGCAATTTTATACATCACAGCTGACTGCTGCTACAGGCAGCTTATTAACAACTCTTAAACTCTCAGAAATAAATGACTTTCATCTTGTCATATGGAAGTCATTTAGTCCTAGGAGTTTAAGAGTTAACTCATTCGATACATGCTGCATCTGGATATGATAAAACGACGCATCTAAATGCATCAAGTCTAGAATGTGTTAACCCTGTGCCTGTCGGTAGCAGGAATCATCACGACAAAAACTGCTACCAACACACAAAGGGTTAATGCAGCGAGATCTAGCCTGCTGTATGGCACAGAGACAAGGCAGTGAGTGACCTATCTCCCACAAACCCGTTCATTCATGGCACACTACAAGGGGATCAACCATGCAAGTTCATGGGTGGTAACTAATCAGCTTGAAGCCAATCAGAGCCAGGCTATTCTGGCGCCACCCTTGAAATGTCCTGGTCAATCTGCTTCATGAGCCAGCCAGGGTGTTGTCTCCTAGCTCCAAAACTCTGGAATAACCATAGACCTTTTGGGTCATGTAATTTAACTTTCTGCATGAGATTTATTGTGCTATCAAATGCACAGTGTGTGTTGAGAATTGTTTGTTTTAAGCTCCTGGGTAAATAACAGACAGACAGCAAACAAATTAGTAGCAGCTGGATTTTACAGTACATTGCCGACTACAATGTACATGCTGATTTCAATCATTCATTGCTGGAGCTAGGTTCCTCGTACGTATTTGTAGTGAACAGATTATTTTCACACAGGTTCCTGGTTTTAGGTGCGAGAGCACCCATTCTCAAGGAGACACAAGTAGTCACGGACATGGAAATGACAGGCCTGTACCTACTGTACTGGACAACTTAACCCCTTTGTGCATGCTGCCACCGTTACTATCAGTGCGAGTGGCTGTATGCATAGGTTGATTAACCCATTCAGCCCTGACACCCTACCACAGGAGGGTCGACCATGATAATTCAAGGGTAGTGCCAGATTAGCTTGGCGCCTGTCGGCGCCAAGCTAATCTGGCACTACCCTGGAATTATTATGGTAGATCCATTGCCTGCAACTGGCACATAGTCATTAGATGACACCTCCAAAATTTGGGAAATACGGCCATCGGGCTGAATGAGTTGAACACATATGCTTTAGTCCAAAAGAGCATATAAATGCGAAACATCCATAGCAACAAAATAAAACGAATCACTGCCGTTACTTAAAGCTGCGTTAACCCATTACATCCTGACGCTGATTTTTTTCCATTACATGTATTTTGCTTATTGTCCTATGAAGGCTACATTTTAGATCAACCATTTTAGTTCAAGGTTGGTGCCAGAATAGCTTAGCGCCTCAAGCTCCAAGCTATTCTGGCACCACCCTTGAACTATCATAGTCAAATTAATTTCAAGCAGTAGTGTATCAGGATGAAAAGGGTTAAATGTTAGTTAGCACACCGACCGTCCACTTCTGTGATCAAAATTGGTGTTGTATGTACAATTCACAACGCTAGCACCATGTACACAAACACACCATAAAATGATAAATGTCTTCTTGGTTGTATAACAACACAGCTCTGTATTAGTGTGAACACAACACTGCAAAGCTGCATTAGTATATTAGTACATAATTCACAAAATGTGTTAAGATCCTTCACAGCATCCCGAGGCACCATTCAACACAATAAGCCAAACTAGGTATACAAATTTTAAAACATCTACAGTCACAGATTAAACTTATACCCTGATGGTTGTCACCTCAAGATGTAAATGTGGCTGACATCATACAGCCAGAAGTACAGATTCTAATAAGCCCATGTGGCCAGAGACGCTAATAAGAATGTTTTTTCGCAGATGGAACATGGCTAGCTGAATCAACATCATCATTTCACGAACGCAGACGTTCAGTTACAACACCTTTCCCTTAAGCAATTAGATTTACAGTGGCAACGTCTAATAAGATGGGATGAACCATAACCCATGAAGTCTCTTCTATGTGAGATCCATAAACCACAAAGTCCCTTCTATATGTGAGTTGTCCTTGCTGTCAAGAGTCTCTATCTGCTGTCTTTGACCTGATTCTGATGTTGAAATATCTCTTACTGAAAAAGCCTAAAAGAGTTGTCAAAGTGTCAGTGAGCTCTGTAAAGGGCACAGTGCATACGCGTCAGTGGTTTGAAAAACGTCATTTGTCATAACATATTTCGATTTTTTCCTTAATTTTATATTTTACATAATATGAGTTTCACTTTGCCTTCTAGACGAGAAAAATGGTGACAAAACTAGAATTTCACAGTACAGTTTCAGTCTTCCTATAATTTGTGTGAATCTACTATACACGCGCACGCTCTTTTGCGTGTGCGCACACGTGTGGGTGCGAGTGTGTGTGTCAGAGAGAGAGAGAGAGAGAGAAATATGTCATATTTAGAGTGTTGCATTAATGTCTGGATGGTGATGAAGTTGTTGCTTTTACGTCACCATCACATTTTCTCCAGAAGTCGAGGATCTTACTTCTTTTTTTTAAAATTCTGCAGACAATTAATTTTTACTGAAAATGTTCAAAAGACACAACACTGGCTAAGGAGCTCATCGAATATATTTTCCAATCTAGCTATATCCAAAATTTCAAGTCAACATGACAAAAATGACAGACTCTAATGTGTTCTATAAACGGTCTGTTAACCCTTCAATGAGATGCTCAATTTTAATATGCTCAAAGGCTCTCCTAGGCATCTCTTGAACAAAAAACTTACCCAAACTTGCACAAATATCAGAGATTCTCGTGTTTACATATAAACGCACTAGCTTTGCGCCGAAAGTACGTTCACCGGCGAGGTTAGTGTAACTAGACATGACGTAATTTTTATCGTCAGATTTTTAGATCTGCCCGCCTTTTCGTCATGGGCATGCTTCTGAATTGGCCCCACCGCGACACATCCTAAAAAGTCTCTTCTATAAATAGAAGAGACTTTAAAATGACCAACAAAGGGCTTCACCCCACAGTACATGCAGCCACAGGTACTGTTAACAGCATCAGTGGATGCATGCACAAAGAGAGTTATTTTCTAAACATAACAAGACAAAACTTAAACCCTTTTGTGAATGCAGCCACTAGTACTGTTAACCTCTTCAATGACAGTGATGATGTTTCTGAAATTTCCATAAATTTAATCCATTTAACCCCACAGCTGCATTTCCCAAATTTTGGAGGCGTCACCTAATGAGTACCTACCAGCTGAAAGAGATGGATTAACCGTGATAACTCAAGGGCAGTTCCAGATGAGCTTGGCGCCTAAGGCGCCAAGCTCATCTGGAACTACCCTTGAATTATCATGGTCAATCCATCTTCTGCTGTAGGGCACTGGGGCTAAATGGGTTAATGTCCAAGATCACCAGTAATGAAAGTAAAATACGGAGTGGTTTCTGCAAGAGGCCTAATAAATGCTCACGAGTCTCTGCAGCCGTTGGGGGGCTCACGAGGACCTACACTTTTTGCCGTTGGGTGGTGTTCAATTTATCTCAGCAGTGAAGAAGTTAATAATACCAGCAGCTGCATGCAAAAGGGGATTGAATATGAGAGTACCGTTTGTGTGTAAACAGTCAAAATATATGTAATCCAAAGTTTGTCCTTTTTCAGCTGGAGGCAGAAGATTTGTGGGGGTAAAATGTACAGAACTGTAGCAGCAGGGGTTGTGATCATGCGGAAGGTTATGATACAAAACGTGCAGGGCTCGAAATTTCACTTGTACAGATTCCAGTGTTACCGACTACAAAAGGTCAATGCAGCTGCTATGGTCTGTTAATCGATAGTTTTAATTGTGTGTGTACAAGTACACAGAAATCAATGACAACACGTGAATGTAACAACCAAACGAGAAGAGACAAGCACACATGTGCAGGCGCACACACAAACACACCCACCCATACACACATACACTTTCTTTCTTTCTGTTTGTTATCTGTGTACAAACTGCTTCTGAAGACAAAAAGGCAACCTATATGAAAGGCGGGCTCAAATATACTTTAGGAAAAAAATATTGGGATAGTGTCTTGATTTCTACTGAAAACAGCAATCTCATTGCACCAGGGGCGCTGACTGTAAATTGTATGAACCAGAACACAGCAACTAACATTAACCCCTTTGTGCATGATACTGTTTACAGTAACAGTGGCTGCAAGTACAAGGGAGTTAACCCATTTAGCCCCGACGCCCTACAGCAGGAGATGAATGACCATGATAATTCAAAGGTAGTGCCAGATTAGCTTGGCAAGTGATGGCACCAAGCTAATCTGGCACTACCCTTGAATTATCATGGTCGATTCATCTCCTGCAGCTGGTCCACAGTTGTTAAGGGACGCATCCAAAATCTGGGAAATGCGCCCGTGGGGTTAAATGGGTTAAGCAGAAACATAATTTAGCTTTCTTAAATCAGACCTGTCTGAAAATTTCGAGCCCTGGTACTGAGGTTCAGGTCTTGGAGCATGCGCCGAGCACCCATGGCAAACGAAAAACAAACAGGGTAAAAGAAGGGTAAGCATGGTGCCAGTGTTACCTATTTGGACAGTTTGGACACCACCCGAGACAGAGCCCTATTTTCTTCTTTAAGTTTTTTGTTTTCCGCCTTAATTTTCTCCAATTGCTGGAAAAAGGACAAAAGCAGTGTCAACACGGATGGAACAAAGCCACAAAAATGTCTTCGTAAACTTAATGGCGCATTGTCATTTTTGGTTCCTTCAATTCAAACCAAACAGGTAACAATGACACAGATTGCTTTCAAGGGTAAGTGGTGTTTCAGGTTTGAAATCAGCAGATATAGTCAACAATGACTGAAAGGAAAGAAGTGAATATCACAGTGTGACTGCAGACATCCAGAGGAATGGTAGAAAGGAGAGAATGTTTTACTTTATCAAAAACAAATGAGCACCGATAGCTTCTTTCTAAACTAAACTACTCAACTTACAAACAATAATTCCAAATCAGATTTATTTTAAGCATCAAAGATGGGCTGTGAAAACATTAGCCCTTTGGGTGTTGGTAGCGGTTTTAGTCACGATTATTCCCTTTGGAATCATCACGTCTAAAACCGCTACACACACCTGAAGGATTCACAAAGTTAATACTTTTTGTGGCTTTGTCAGGCTGTTGCAACGCAATGCCAGGGCTGAATATCAATATAAGTGCTGAAGAAAAATACATTTGCCCAAGAACAGTACATGAAGGATGCAAAATGCTTTTTCATGTATTTCTGCACACAATTATCCTAACCCTTTTGGTTGTCGTTAATTATTTTCATCGAGGTGATTCCTGCAGGAATCACCTCAATAATAACTGCTAGTGACAGCCAAAAGGTTAAAAAGATTACAGGGAAAAAAATGCAAATAATAAAAAAAGGGAGTGAACTAGAGATACTAGTAATATAAGCAGCACTCTTTGCACACTCCTGGGAAAATGAAAAGATGGGGAGAAAAATGTTGTGCCCACAGCACACAAAAAAAAAAAAATCAAAAAGGCAGTGCTGCCATCTCATTAAAATGCCGAATTTGTGCATGGACACTATGTATTAAATTTTTTTTAAAAGACTGATGGTAAAAATACTGAGTCATGAAACGTCTCCATTTTAGAGGGCATGGGCATGAACGGGAACAGCTGAAATCGATCTAAACAGGCAAAGTAGTGCAGACACAGTTTGATTCTTAGCCTCTGCAGGGGCTCATATTAACCCTTTGCGTGTCGGTAGCGATTTTTGTCACAATGATTCCTGTCGGAGTAATTGCGACAAAAACTGCTACAGGCACGCAAAAGTTTCTCCTATGCGTCCTGCAAAAAAAAGGTTGGAAGTCAACTGCGAAAGTCCCCAATTTTTTCTTTCCTGGTACCAGTACATGTATTTCATTCACACAACAGCAGTTGACATCATGACAAGATGTTATGACAATAGCACAGACAAATGAGCACAATGGAGACAATACACATATGAACTCTGGTTACGTCAGCGCTCACAGTCATTCTGATAAAATAAGAGGGGGCAATACACCTTGAAACACAGTCATTGGATGAGTGCAAAATGCAGATTCACCCTTTGCATGTCAGTAGCGGTTTTGTTGCGATGATTCCTGTAACAGATTCCTGTAGGAATCATCGCAACTAAAACCACTACAGACAACCAAAGGGTTCATATTCCAACAATACTTTACACTTCCCATCAATACTCTGCCATTTTCAACATAATTAAACCAGTGCCATATAAAACACAACCCAGCCACCTTGAACCCCCCCCCCCCCCCCCCTCATGCACACAGTCATCAGCACAATAACCCATTGCCCGACAGCAGCATTTTTTGTCGCCATGAATCCTGCAGGAAATTTTAAACATAATCAACCCAGCCACCTTAGCCCCCCTTGCACACAGTCATCTGCACAATAACCCATTGCCCGACAGCAGCGCTTTTTGTCGCCATGAATCCTGCAAGAATCAGTGTTTTAAAAAATTGCTACTGACTGCTAGAGGGTTAAACAATCCCCTTCGTTGCACGCACAAGGGTTCAAACTGCCAGGTCAAACTTCTGACACATCTGTACCCTTAACCTGCAATAGCACGTTTGATCTGAGTAACAGCTGGAGTCGACACCTCAAACAAAATACACTATCATGAGACCCTGCAGCCGCTCATGAAAGTCTATTTTGCTTGAGGAAGTCAACGTTTGCAGGGGATCATATGAATCTGTCTTTTGCAGACTGAAAACCTCAACAACAGACTGAATACAAGCACCCATAGATGTGCTGTGCTTCAAGATGTGTATTCTGCCCTCCATTCTGAAATACAACAATGAGAGGGTGCAAAGCTTTCACCGTGATACTGAAGGCCACACATGAAAATGAAGCCAAAAAAAGAACAGCAATCAGTCACTATCAAGTTTGAAGTGTGTGTTTGAACTTACTTTCAATTCCTCTTCATATTCGGAAACCTTGCGTTCAAGTGCTCTCTTTTCCTGCAAGAAAAAAAAGGTATTGTTTTTGCGGAGTTGCGTTCTATTTTTTTTTCTTGCTTATTTGTTCCCAAAACATTTTGACAGCCGTTCATAACTAAGGCCAAACAAAAGCTGATCAGGGGCTATCTAACTACCCCACCCCCCCTCAACCCCTACCAATCTAGTTTGACTAATAACTTGAAAACAGTGCATATGAAATGTTCAAATGTCCTTTTCATAAAATGAACAAAGTAATCTCAAGCTTAACCCCTTCACAGCCAAGAAGTCAACCCTGTCGCCACAAGAGGCATAGATCTTCATGAGCCCCTGCATTTGCAGGGGCTCATGAGGATCTATGCCTCTTGCTGAGCCACTTTGTAGTCATGTTCCATGGACAGCTTGGACTCTTAGGCCTTGAATTAATAAAGATTTCAGAACATAATCTGCGCCCGGTGGCAGTGAAGGAGTAAACCATCTTCGGCACGCATCCACCAGCACTGTAAACAGTACCAGTGACTGCATGCACAAAGGGCAATGCATTAACTCATTCTATCCTGAGGCTGATTTTTTTTAATTTAAAAAAAAAAAATGTGCTTATTGTTCTATGCTTTCATATGTTCTATGCTACATTACCTGCTGTGAGATGGCCAGAGTCGCCTGCTCGGCATTAAATTCCAAAAACTAACTAACCAAGTACATTACAGATTACAAGACAGATAAAAAATGAATTTTTTTTCTAAAATGTATTTTTTTGAAAAATACTTACCGATGGCATTACTATATGGAATACACTCTATAGCCTAACGATTTCAGCCCAAAGTTGTGTCCCCTACACAACTGGGGAGGAGACACCAGGGATCCATGTATAGGAGCCCGGGTGGCTTCCCCTTACCACCCTATCTCGGCATGCGTGGGGCGAAAGGTCCCCAGTTTCACACTTAGCCAATAATACTTAGCCAAGGAGGCAAGCGGGGCAGATGGGAGGGCCGTCCGAGTAATGCCATCGGTAAGCATTTTTTAAAAAAATACATTTTAGGAAAAAAATTCATTTGTTTTTTCAAAATACATTACCGATGGCATTACTATATGGAAGAATAGCGAAGAGGAGGAGGGTGCCGACACCCAACCCCCTGTACCTAACACCCTCAGCCGGCCCAGAAGGAGTACTCCCAAAGATTTCAGTTAAGAAGAGCCCATGGTGCCTGTGGCACGCGGAGGGAGTGCTGGGCCGCGGGGATGTTGCCCACCAGGGCCAGGGAATCACGCTGGCCGGATAGGTCGCGGAGGTAGAAGCGGGTGAAGGTGGAGTCTGCACACCAGCCTACCGCCGTCAGAATGTCTACAACCGAGCAGTTGCTGTCAGGGGCCGCACTGGGGGCTACTGCTCGCACTTCATGCGCCCGGATCTGTAACCATCTGTCCAGGGAGAGGCCTTGGTAGGCCAACGAATCACCCACCGCATCCAGGACGAACTGTCTGGGCCGAGATATCCGGCCTGCCTGGAGAAGGTGGTGGGAAGAGGCGGATACGTCCAAGACGGCATGGCTATGAGCGACGCCGGTAACTGCAGTGCCCAGACTGGGTCCTGTTGACGCAACCCACGGAATCGGGCCGTCCCTCTGAGCACAGTCAGCATCTGGGGCGCAGCCGTGGGAAGCCGGTACATGGCTTGAAGGACAGTTCGGTGAATAGCTGCGCAGAGCCGTCAGCTCAAAGGGCATACACGCGCGGCATGCCGAGAGTGCAAGAAGCTCACTCAAGCGGGACGCCGTGGCAAGTGCCAGGAGGGACACGTTTCCGGGTCAGGTCGGCAAACCGTGCCAAGGGCAGGGGATTGAAGCGTTCCATAATTAGCCACGTCAGTACCCAGGCGAGGTCCCACCGAGGTATGAGAGAACGGGAGACAGGACGTCGGAGATCAAAATGGGCCAACAGATCCGAAAGGTCTCTGCAAGCGCCCGGATCCGGTAGGGCCAGGTGGCGGTAAGTGTCTGTGATATGGCGAGGCACCACTAGACGGGAATGTGCCAAGCCTTGGTCGTCGAAGAGCCAACGGAAGAATCCGCCAGTTGGGGGGTAGTTAGACTCGTGGGGGGAGCCACTGGGCGGCGCACCACGACTGGAAGACCATCCACTTGCCTTCGAACATCTGCCTGGTAGGCAGTCTGCTGGCTGCTGTAAACGCCGCCACTGCTGCATCCGAGACACCTCTAGCGGCGAGGGCCTGCCGGACAACCTCCAGGCGTGAGGGAGGAGGCACTCCGGGCACGGGTGGAAGAGAGCCTGGAGGGGCTGCTTGGACATGGTGGGCGGGGCGGGTTCGTCGCTAGAGCGAGCAGAACCGAGGTCCAGCTCTTGGTTTAAAAGAAGGGGGGACACCAGTAAGAGAACTGCGGAGCATCCCAGAACCTTACGCAGGATCTTCGGCCCCAGCACCAACGGGGGTAGGCATACGCGGTCAGACCATCCAAAAGAAGGGAGAGCGCATCTACCGCTCAGGCGAGAGGGTTCGGGACTGGAGAGACAAACAGCGGAGGCTGGTTGTTCCAACTGGTGGCAAAAGGTCGGCTAGCAGCGCCTTCCATCACGAGCAGATCAAGTGGCGAAAGATGTCTGGGTGCAGGGACCACTCAGTGTGGAGAAGCCATCCGGGGCGGGACAGGGTGTCTGCGACCACGATCAGGAGGCCCGGGATGAGGCGGGCTCGAAGAGCAACGCCCCGGCCCCTGCACCAGACTGGATCTGCACGTCGGAGCGTGGGGGACGCGCGTCAAAGTCACACCGGGCCCGCATGGTCAAAACGGGGCAGGAGGGGGGGGGGGGGGGGGGGGGGGGGGGGGGGGGCGTAAATGTAGCACGCCGGGCCCGCTCGGAAGAATCGGAGCGGGGGGCAGCAGCTCTAAGGGCCTTGGGTCACGCCCCGACGCCTCGGAGCGTGAGGGAAAGCCTCTCTTCCTACTCCTTTCCTCTTTCTTATTACGTTTGCGTTCGTCACGCCGGGCCCGCTCGGAAGAAATAGAGTGGGGGGGTGTGGACGAACGCTCAGCCCACCTGGCCCGCTCGGGCAATTCGGAGCGGGGAGAGGGGGGAGGGAGCAGACTCAAGGGGCCCAAGCCCCGTAGGAGAAAATGGAGTGTGGTGAGTGTGACTCTAATACTCGCCTGCTCTGCTCGGAAGACTCGGAGTGGGGAGGGAATTCCTGCGCAGTTACGGTAAACGAAGGGGACTTACCTGCGGGCCGGACGGCCCGGACAACGGAGCAAAGTGGGGCCCGAAGAGCCGACGGAGCGACATCAATCCTGCGTAGAGGTCCGGGGAGACTGTCGGGCTGGGAAGGACGTACACGTCTGTAGCAATCCCACAGCAGAGACCACCGGTCCTCATTCCAAACAGCACACACGTCACACATACTGTCGGAAGAGCAGCTCGAACACGGCAAGCAGGCGTCGTGAGTGTCCGAAGGCCACAGGAAATCCCCACAAAGGAGGCAGACTTCAAAATAGAAGCTGCCATAGCGTCCGTCGCACACAGTCCGCAGGGCGAAGCACACACAAGCGCCGAACTCACTCCACGAGGCACAAAGTTACGAGGGAGAGTAAAGTCACCAGCCGACACCCAAGGAAAACGTTTACTGAAAGTCAGGCCCAGTCGGAACTGGTCAGCGTTAAGTCCACCCACAGTAGGATGCTGAAGTGTAGAACACACTAACGAAGCACACTGAGCACTGGGAGAAAGTCTAATCCACAAAGGCAAAGCCAAAACGTTTGTAGGTAGAAACCATAGAAGACACCGGGCGAAACACGGTAGCAAGGCAAAACCCGACCGTCCACAGTCGAGCTAAGAGTAAAATTGGGGACCTTTCGCCCCACGCATGCCGGGATAGGGTGGTAAGGGGAGGCCACCCGGGCTCCTATACATGGATCCCCGGTGTCTCCTCCCCAGTTGTGTAGGGGACACAACTTTGGGCTGAAATCGTTAGGCTATAGAGTGTATTCCATATAGTAATGCCATCGGTAATGTATTTTGAAAAAACAAATTGGAGTTCAAGGGTGGTGCCAGAATAGCTTGGTGCCTCAGGCGCCAAGCTATTATGGCACAATCCTTGAACTAGTCAAATTTATTTCAAGCAATAGTGTTAGTGTATCAGGATGAAAAGGGCTAACAGTAGTCACACAAATGAGCATCCTTCTCACCCGTTTGTCACTGGTGTCTGTGTTGCGTGTGGACTCGTTGCGGCGCATAACCTTGTCCAGTTCTGCCTTGGCCTCCAGCAGCTCCTTCTTGCACTGGTCCAGCTCCTTGCGCAGTCGCCCATTCTCTTCCTTCTCTTCATCGTACAGCTGCCGCGGAGAAAGCAGATATAAAGTGTTCTGGGTGAAATGCACGACAGCTATTCACACTAAACTACAGTAGAACCCGTTTTGAGAAACCACATTTTAAGAGAGAAAAAAGCGATCTTACAGGACAGGTGCTCGCTCAAGAGAAGTCAAGTGTCACCTGTCGTTAACCCTTTGGGTGTCGGTAGTGGTTTTAGTCGCGATGATTCCTGTCGGAATCATCGTGACTAAAACCACTACCGACACATAAAGGGTTTAGGCCATCATTTAGGTGACTGAAGCCAACAAAATGAGGGTCTATTATGAGAGGCGTAACAGTGGTTGCTCAATACAAGTTCCGCTGTACTTCCTCTTTTTTCTCTGTCTCCCCACAAACAAAATTTCATTGCACACACACACACACTACCTTTTTGTAGTCTGTTTCAAGTGCAGAAGTGGAGCGGGAATACTCGGAGTATGAGACTGGACGGTTCCGGCTAGTGTCTGAGGAAGGCACGTCAGAAGAAGAGAAGCGACCGAGCCGTGAACTTGTGTTCTGGTGACCCAAAAAAGGTGCAAGCTAAGTAAATGCAGTTATAGGATATTCAGAAGCAACTCTGTCATTGTCATATTTTTCAAGGACATATCTTTCAATCACAAATAGGTAAACAAACAAGACAACAGCCAACATGAAACATGTTTCTCACAACTTCGCTTACAAACGGTCTTGAGTGTATACCGAGTGCATGAATAAAGCTGATGTACAATTATTTTGTGTGACACTGTGTGAGCACATCATGTTATGGACTTGGAAGGAGAGAAAAAAATGTATAAATATTTTATCACTGGCAGCATATCTAACAAAAGACTGTCTCCCTGGGACAAGTTAATGACATGTCAAGATCCTGATAAGGTGCCGCCCCCCCCCCCCCTCCCCCCCAGCTGAGCTGGCAGTTATAGTGCATTTTCTATTCTGAGTGATGTGGCAACAACAAAAATTTAAATGATCCAGTAATTAGTTTACATAGTGCATACCTGTTCCGCAGTGCATTATGTGTAGTACTAGTGCAAAACTTGAATTATTCAACCCATTTAAGCCCAAGGCCACAAATCACACATTTTGCAGATGTCACCTAACACCTATGTACCAGTTGCTGGAGATGAATCGACCGTGCATAATTCAAGGGTAGTGCCAGATCAGCTTGGCACCATCAGGTGCCAAGCTAATCTGGCACTACCCTTGAATTATCATGGTCGATCAGTTCAGTTGGAGATGAATGTACTGCAATAATAATTCAAGGGTAGTGCCAGATTAGTGTGGCACCTGATCAGTGATGGCGCCAAGCTAATCTGGCGCTACCCTTGAATCATCATGGCCAATCTATCTCCTGCTGTAGTGCGTCGGGGCTAAATGGGTTAAAACTGTTCAGTAAATTATGACCAAGTATCGAACCACACTGGTTTCCTACCGCGATCCACTAGCCACATGTGTGGCAAATCAAGGGAGGCTGCTACAGAACCTCAAGAACACTTGAGCATCATCTGTGTATCTCTCAATTATACTGTAAGGTTCATAACAGACATGTACACAAACCAAGGGGAATTACTCAGCGCTGGACAGACAAACAGCTAGATCTAGGTCTCCGCCTAATCAGGCACTCAATCGCCAGCCCACAGAGAAATACGCAAGTATAGACCAAGACGATCATCTGCATCCTCAGGTCTCTTATATAACCCATGTCTTTCTCCGGAACTTAAGAAGTAGGCAGGAGAAACATACATACACAAACACGGAGGTGCATTACTATATGTGGTCGGGTAGATACCCTGATTTCCCACAGTAGATGCACAGAACATTACACAACAATGCAACGATACAAATTTGCCTCGAGTTATAGATACTCACAAACCAGATAGGTGAGGATAGCGCTGGCAGAATTGTACACAAACCAAGGGGAATTACTCAGCGCTGGACAGACAAACAACCTGTGTAACTAACCTAACAGACAACCTGTGTAACAATTAACCGTAGTGCAACATTATGAAAACCACTGCCCCTGCCGAAATAAAGCTTAGCATCACGTTTTGGCGTGAACATCTACCTCTCCTGAATGACATGACTACTTATCTGCGCACAAACGATGCTATCATGGTTTACACAAGGGGCTATTTTGGGCGCTATCAAAGCACGCTTTCTCAACAGAGAGCGGGGCAGGGTTTCATGAGGGATATAATGTCAAGATTTTTTTTTCTTTTTTTTTTCTGATTTCCCATTGATGCCGACGGAAAACAAGAAAGACAGGCTTTGTTGAGGGAGGGGATAGATACAGCTCCCTCACAGTCACATTCCATCTGTAGATACTCGTCAGCCCCTGCATCTCAGACCTAAGTCCCTTGTGTTGGCAGATAATTGTTGGCTGCACTTACAATCCGAAGATTAACTCATTCGAGACGTGCCGCCTCTGGATACGCGGCTTTTATCGGAGGGGGCACATCTTAAATGAGTTAACCCCGTTCCGCATGCAGCCACCGGCACTGTCTACGGCACCGGTGGCTGCATGCACAAGAGGGTTAATTTCTGTTTACGAATGCATGGATCAAGTCTTTAAGGGTAGATCAAGCCCTCTAAATCTGTCAGTTCCCCCCCCCCCCCCCCCGGCCCCCCCCCCCCCCCCCCCCTCTGAACAATCTTAGTCTCAGGAGTCTGTGGGAGAAACCAATAAGATCTGGTCACCTCGGGAATGGGTTCAGTTCATATCGGCAAGAGGCAGAGATTCTCATGAGCCCCTGCGAATGCAGGGGCTCATGAGAATCTATGCCTCTTGCAGACGGAACGGGCTGGCGGACGTAGTAAAGAGATGGCGTCTTGAACCACACACGTGTGACTCATCCACACCTCCCTTCCACCCAGCACTTGCCCCTTACCCTCTCCCTGATCTGCCAGTTCTAGACACGCATTGCACAGTTGAAGGTCTATTAGCATTCTGCAAACTCCCTCAAGTCGAGAACGCGAATAAGTACAAGTTCCACTCAAACCCCAAATGCCGCCAGCAGTCGCGGTGGATTCTCATGAGCCTGTGTGACTAGTGTACTGAGGGGCTCCTCTGAACGTACAGAACGTGTCTGGTGGATGGAGTTTGGGACTGTGTAGCCGGCATAGACAATAGAAGGTGTATGCATATAGATGAAACATGGTAGGAAGGTACACACAGCACACAAAAGGGTGGCATGCTTACAAAGACAATGTTTTGAACAGGTATCGTGCAAGCTTAAGCACTGGGACCGAGTTGCACTTAAAGATATGAGTGGAAAACGACTATGAAACTTTCATTTAATCCTTTTTCATTTTGATACATTACGGCTTGAAATTTATTAGACTATGATAGTTTAAGGGTGGTGCCAGAACTGCTTGTCGCTTAATCTGTAATGTAGCCTTCAGTTCAAAGGACAAAAAGCAATTTTTTTAATCAGCCTCAGGGTGTAATGGGTTAAAGAAGGCAGCAGGTCTTATTCTTTTGACAGAACAAGGATGAACTTTTAAGAAAAGCTGCTACCCAAAAAAAATGCCTGGCGACCTCTCCAACCCAGGCAACACGTTACAATTAGTGAATCATAAATCGGCCAGGAGGTGAAAATGCTCCAGAGAATCCAACAAGTTCCCGCAAGAGTAGAACCTCGTAAGCCTACGCTGGATCCTCATGAGCCCCCGAAAGTTGCGGATACTCATTGGGATCTACCCCTTTCGCAGACTGACTAGGTTCACAGATGGACTACTGGGTAAAGAAAATCTGGGTGTCTATATTTAGCCGTGCACTGCGCGTGCTGCAAAAGGCTGGCACGTGCAGATGGCCTGAGCCCGTTACAGGTCAGAGAGTCGAGTAAAAGATCAGACAATTCCCATGCCAGTCACAGCCCGAACGGCCATAGCTTCCTCAACCTGAGAAAAAGAGATGTATGTAAAAATGACCGATAGAACGCAACAATAAGGCATAGATTTTCATAAGCCCAGCTGCCGCAGGGCTCATGATGATCTACGCCTCTTGCTGATGGAAGGAAATAGACCGCGCTGGACCTGACATTGCTGCCTGCGAGTGACGGTACCGAGGTACCTACGTAGGTACTAGTGGGTAGCAGACGCCTCGCATCTGGTGTCTGTTTTCGCTTCTCGTTTTCCCAGCAAGAACTATTTTTGCCCATCCATGCATCAGGTTTCTGTTCTGATTGATTGTACATTGCTTAACGTCCCGACAGCAACAAGGCTTTCTCAGGACGTTTGATCTAGACGGCTTCCACACTGGCTACCTCTCTCCATCGTGGAAGGTAACCGCTGTGCTGAACCAGGGCCGAGAACTTCAATGCAGATGCACCTAATACTCTTGCCAAATTCATCATCATGAAGTCTTACATGCGGTTCGTCAACAATGACCTTAGACTTTAGCCTATTACATCCTGGGGCTGATTTTGTAAACATTAGCTTTTTGTCCCATATAGGCTACATTACAGATTAGAAGACAAATCAACTGTTTTAGTTCAAGGGTGGTGCCAGAATAGCTTGGCGCCTGAGGCGCCAAGCTATTCTGGCACCACCCTTGAACTGTCAAATTTGTTTCAAGCAATAGGAGTATCAGGATGTAAAGGGTTAAATAGTGCTCCTCCCAAAACACAAAACCTATCTGTCAACATTCTTCAGCAGGAAATGTACCCTTATAACACCCACCCCCCCCCCCACCACCACCCACCCCACGCCCCTCACCACCACCGTCCCAGCAAAATTATCTGGAACTGAAGACTAAAAGTACTGTGCCAGACGGCATACATGTCTGGAATATGGTTTTGTCTATGTTTTCTCAACCATTTTTCTTTCATCATTAAAAACTAATTGTTGTATGTGTATACACATCTATTCTCGCTGGAGTGGAATCCCCCTCTCACTAACCCTTTGGGTGTCGATAGCGGTTTTAGTCGCCATGATTCCTGAAGGAATCATCGCAGCTAAAACCACTACCGACACCCAAAGGATTAACAAACTCTGTCCTCATTGTCCTAGTCCTGTCCAAGACACTTCACTAACCCCTACAGTAGAAAAATGAATGAACATTTTTAATACCGCAACATTGGAAAAAAATGAGACAAAACTGGTAAAATCAGGACAAAACTGGTAAAATCAGGCTGCACTTACAAGGGGAAAAAAAGTTCTTAAGCCAAGTTTTGAACTGATCCGAGAAAATTAGTCAAATTCCAACGACAAAAAAACAATGTTTCATATTCACACCTAGCCAACTATGGGCTTAAAACACTGTGTCAAAGATTTTTATCCCATTGGTTTGACAGCAACATCTGGACTGGAAATAAAAATGCACACGAAATGTCAGGTGCATGTAGCGGGGCCTAGGTGGCCTAGGGCAGTGAATAAAACTGTCATGACTGAGAAGGAGTGCTTCCAAGTTACTAGGTGCATGCCCATAAATCACACCTTCCTGGATAAGGTGCATTTCCACAAACGGCACATCACAACACTGCTTTTTAAAATTATTATTATTTATTAAACAAAAATGGCTCATGTGTATGACCAATTTACATATGTGTGACCTTTGTGACAAGGGCTGGCTTCTGCAGCAGCAAAATCGATGTTTTCTGAAAATGTAAGCATTTTTCACACATCTGTCAACCCCCGTGACCCTTGACCTTTGTGATGAGTTGACTAAATTAGTATGCATAAGAAAGTCTTATCATCAGCTATCTTTGTACCAAATTTGGTTGAAAAAGTTGCAAAATTTTGGAAATGCCTACAATTTTATTAAAAAAATCAACATTTTACACACATTTGCCAACCTCCTGTGACGCTTAACCGTTCCAAGGGGTCATCCAAATTAGTATGCATAGATAGGTCTTACCATCAGGTACCTCTGTACCAAATTTGGGTTTTAAGTTGTGAATAGTATTTGAGAAAGATCATCTTTTGTCAAAATATGGCTATTTTAGACCTATTTCCTGAGCTCTCGTGACCCTTGACCTTTCCCAGGGATCAATCAAATTAGTGTGCATTGAAAGGTCTTCCTATCAGTTATCTCTGTAGCAAGTTTGGGTTTAAAGTTGTGAATAGTATTTGAGAAAAAACATCTTTTGTCAAAATATGGCTATTTCAGACCTATTTCTTTAGCCCTTGTGACCCTTGACCTTTCTGAGGGGTCATCCAAATTAGTATGCATAGATAGGTCTTACCATCAGGTATCTCTGTACCAAGTTTGGGTTTGAAGTTGTAAATAGTATTTGTGAAAAAACATTTTTTGTCAAAATATGGCTATTTTTCACAGATTTCCTGAGCTCTTGTGACCCTTGACCTTTCCGAGGATCAACCAAATTAGTACATAAAGGTCTTACCATCAGGTATCTTTGTACCAAGTTCGGGTTTGAAGTTGTTAATAGTATTTGAGAAAAAAAAATGATGTCAAAATATAGCTATTTTGGACCTATTTTCTGATCCCCTGTGACCTTGACCTTTGTGAGAGGTCACTCAAATTGGTATGGTTAGAAAGGTCTTACCACAAAGTATCCTTGGGCCAAGTTTGAAGAATGTGGCTTGAATAGTCTCCGAGAAAATGCCAACGTTAAAGTTTACCACAGACGACGACGGCGGACGGATGACCACTGGCCCAAAACATGCTCACTTTTGCTTCACACATGAGCCAAAAAGCATGCAGCCTTGGGTACTGCTTACAATCCTGTCTGCTGCATGCACAATGGGGTTATCCCGTTCAGTGTCAGTTGACGCAGACTGTTTCTGCCATCTTCGTTAATTCAACACACAACAAACCAAACTGCCCGGGGAACATGGATTCAAACAAGTGTCAGCAATGATTCCTGCAGGAATCATCTCAACAACAACAAAATTTATACCAACGGACAAAGGGTTAATTCACTCTTTTTGTCAAAACATGGGTGTAATTTTTACCTACTTCTGATTTTCCGAACGTCTCTTAAGCCATAAAGCACTGACCCAAAACAACAGTACACAGATCAACCATGATAGTTTGAGTGGTGTCAAAATAGCTTGGCGCCTGCAGGCGCCAAGCTATTTTGACACCACCCTTGAACAGTCATGGTCAATCTGTCTCCAGAGCTGTGACATAGACCTCAATGGGTGTCTAAAAAACTGATGATGTGATCCTCAGAGTGTAATGAGTTAATGCATGTACTGCGCAAACACACGCTCTTGGTGCCAAAGGTTTGATCATGATAATGATCAACTTCCTAGTTCCACCACTGCATGTGCCAATCAGCTGTAAGATCGATTAACCATAACCACCCTCACCTGTACTGTAGCGGCACCACGCTAACGAGGTATTACCCTTTATACAATAATTAGTTTTTCTACATCCAGGAAGGGTGCAAAGAAATTCCCAATAAACAGACACGCTTAGACAAGTACAACACAAAAGTAATGCACTTGTCCTGTCCAAGCATGTTTCTTTCTTCCGTGGGAATGTCTTTGCATTTTATGCGCTTGACAGGCACCTTTATGGTGTGAATTTAACATCTGTACTACCAGCATACCGTTTAGCAGCCACTTCTAAATTTGAAGCGAAAGACAGTGCCGCTCATAATTTAAACCAGTTAATTCTGTACACGAACTCGTTACGTCCTGAGAATGAAATTACCATTTTTGTGGGCATCCTTTGAGGTCTACACCGCAATTCTGGAGACAGACAGGCCATGACAGTTCAAGGGTGTCGTCAGAATAGCTTGGCAGGTGCCAAGCTATTCTGACACTACCCTTGAACTGTCATGGTCGATCCACATCCTGTCGTAGCATGTCAGGGCTTTGTGGGCTAATGACTGATGAGAACTTGATATGCTGGGGGGAGGGGGGGGTTAGGGAGGGGAGGGAGAGAGGAGAGGGGGGGGGGGGGAGGCTTGAGATCGGCTCGATTAAAGTTTCATGCATTTGAGTTGACCTGGCTCCGCTAACTCTTCCTGCTTACAAAAGGTCCCTGGGCCCCCTTTAACTGCCCGCCCACCCTTCACTCCCCACTGCCCTACCACCAGCACTAACTCTTGCGAGGAGTCAGAAGGCATACCTGAGAACCCCTCTGCTTTCTTTATCCCACGCTGTGTTACTTATTATGACGTCGCACTCGCGACCTTGCAGATCATAAGTGCAACAATCTGAGGTAACTCTCTGCGTGTCGGTTGCGGTTTTTGTGCCGAATCATCGCGACAAAAATCGCTACCGACACGCAAAGGGTTAAAATATTTTGCTTCCAGAACCATGCCTTGCTCAGTCAGTCACAAATTTACCCCCCTCCCCCCCCCCCCCCCCCCCCCCCCCCCCCCCCGCCTCAGGTGGAGGAGGTTTCTTGCTTTCTTTACGAAACGTGAAAAGTAAAAGGTTTAAACAAGACATTTATCTATCTTTAGATACTATGAGTATGACTGGCCGTGAGAAATCAGATGTTGCAAAAGAATACACTGAATAAAACAGGCCTAGAAAAACATTTCTTCTGCTCTGGTTGCTTTTGTAGTTCTTCATCCATAAAGTCCTGCCAGAGTATGTATCCCAACCCATTACATCCTGATGCTGATTTTGTAAAAAATGTTCTTATTGTCCGATGAAGGCTACAGATTACAGATTAGGATATAGATCAACTGTTTTAGTTCAAGGGTGGTGCCAGAATAGCTTGGCGCCTCTGGCGCCAAGCTATTCTGACACAACCCTTGAACTATATCAGTCAAATTCATTTCAAGCAATGGGTGTATCAGGATGATAAAGGTTAACTGCTTTTTCACCACGTTTCAATGTATACTATTTACTCTACTAGCTGAAAACTCTCTCAACCCTTTACTTTGCAAAGAGCGTCCTACTTATTTATCCGTACTTAATACCATGTATTTGTAATATCCTTGACCGTGAGCGAGCTCTACAGTCATACTGGTCTTTTCACTATATCCACTACACACCAAGAAAAACCAGTGTGGGTTCAATCAAGCTGAACTTTTGGTGTGGTACAGCTACCTATTTGTTTTGCTCTCAAACTACAGCAAAGTGAGGACTACCAAGCCTTGTGGGAGTCACAGATTCTCCAAGCCCCCAGTCTCATATTTGCCAGCCCAAAAGCAATTTTATGTCTGTGAACCTCAAACAGGGGGAGTCATATAGTCTAAGGCCATCACAGATAATCATGAATATGATCCCGGTCTACCTGGTAACTGTATCTCTCCTAGGGCAACACTGTGCGTGTTACTGCACTCCAGTTTCAGTTTAAACCCTTTTAGCCCCATGGGTGCATTTCCCAAATTTTGGAAGTGTTACTTAATGACTATGTACCAGTTGCAGGAGGTGGATTGACCATGATAATTCCAAGGGTAGTGCCAGATTAGCTTGGCGCCTTCAGGCGCCAAGCCAATCTGGCACTACCCTTGAATTATCATGGTCAATTAATCTCCTGTTGTAGGGTGTTGGGGCTAAAAGAGTTAAAACAGCAATCAGTAGATCAATCTCTTTCCCTTTTTAGCTCTTCCCTCATACCTCTCTCTCTCTCTGGTGTGTGCATGTGTGTGTGCGTGAGTGTGTGTGCGTGTGTGCATGGACAAGTAAGTAGTTTTGTTGGTGAGGAAGCTGTTGGTTCACAGGGAAACAAAATGTAATCTCCCAAATAATGTCTACGGTTAGGGTTTCAAGAAGACATCAAAGATTGAAACAAGATACAGATTCATTCTTGCTCACACAAAACACCCTCACACAAAAAAATAAAATGCCCTAGCACAGATATACAAAAAACATCCTAACACAGAACACACCCCTAGTGAAGAAAGTCCAGCATAGTAAGTGGAGGCAGGTAAGGAACTTGTTGAACTTGAGCGAGATCCAATCCCAGACCCACCCGAACTATATCCTGAACCGTAACCACTGGAACCGAACCCTGAACCATATCCACTGGTAACGAGTCCACTAGATCCAAGTCCACTGGATCCAAGTCCACTAGATCCATAGGTGGAACCACTAGAGCCAAAGCCAGACCCAGTTGAGCCATAACCTGACCCAGTTGAGCCATAACCCGACCCAGTTGACCCGTATCCTGTCCCAGTTGACCCGTATCCTGTCCCAGTTGAGCCATAGCCTGAGCCAGTGGAGCCATAGCCCGAGCCAAGCCCAGAATAGGAGCTGGCCGGACCGTAGGAAGATGCATAGGGGTTGTTGTACAGTCCACTCCCTCCACTTCCAGCAGAGTAGCCACTGGTCAGTCCACTGCCACTGATTCCAGACAGTCCAGACAGACCACTGAGGCCCGGCAACCCATAGCGGTTAGATCCGTAAGACATGATCTCACAATTTCACACACACTCAACACTCAGAGAATTCATACACTTCTGTCACTTTTTCACTAACTTGTCACACAAAATGGCACATATCCTTGTTGTAGAAATTCACACCTGTACACAGAAGGAGCACACAGTATTGCATACTGGCTTTTTTCTTCTTTTCTACCCCCTGGTGCATCCAGCCACTTGTACTGTGAACAGTGCTGAATGCACAAGGCGGTAAAACTAAAAGCCACATCAAATAACCAACAAAGAAAGAAACTCCTTTCGGCATGACATGAACACAACAGCGAACTGTTGCATCTTTGCCATTCAAAAGCATTTTACTTTCGCTTATGGTTATCCATGTGAAATTTATAACCCTTCAGTTTGTCGTTAGAGCTTTTTGTCCCAATCATTGCAAAGAAAAGCGCTACCAACAGCCAAAAGGTTAAACACAGGGCAGTGAATCTTCAGTCTGGATTTTGTACCACACTCGGACAGTTTTGCAGCTGGCAGCTCAACACACAAATTACCATCCAGTGATTACATTCAAGGTATGTCCAAGACTGACAGACTCATCCACAGAAGGTGTGCTGACCCCTCATCTCACCGTCCTGAACTTCCTAAAGACAGCACAAACAGTAAGGCCCAGCCCCTTCCACCTGCGAGGGACATAGATTTTCATGAACCCATGCCTGGGGATCATGAAAATCTATACCTCTTACCAGGCAGCGATCGGCTCCGTTAACTCTGCACCCTCAGACTGAGAGAAATTATTCGGGCTACGTCTACGGCTGCGAAAGCCGCCTTAAATGAAGAAGACAGCACTTCCTACTTCACTGTTGCGCGTATTGTAATGTACGTCAGCTTGAAAATCTTGCCACACTGCGCAGCGAATCGAGGGAGACAAACCAGTGTGGGGTTTTACAGCTGCACACTCACCTTTGGTTACAACACCTGGCACTATCCCCCTGACAAGACCTCGTCTCTTCTGTCAGTCTTGCTATTTTCAGCCTGAGCGATGAGCGCTGGCTTCACCTTTACACTTCTGCCCCCCCCCCCCCCCCCACCCACCCCTCAGGTAAAGGACTCTGAGAAAGCTCTCAAGTAACACCTTGCCTACAGAGCTCGTGTTTTGAACTTTGGCAAGGACAGCACAAAACGTAGTCTCTGCCAGCTAATGACTAACACGAGTCCTATCGGGTTTCTGAAAATTCTCGACTGAGTACACGTTTCTGCAACTGAACAAGGGTCTGAACCCGCTCCGACCGCGACTGTGGAGAAACTGTAAAATAATACAACACACGGGGCTTCGCCTACAGCGCATGTAACTTGAAATGGCCGGCCTAAGCAATGAAGTTGTCCGTGTTGAGGGTGAAGCACACTCGAAGACCTAGAATAGAAAAGTCTTCACGTTTCTGTCGAGCGGTTCGCGCCTGGCCTAGCTCTCGTGTTCAAGTGTATGGATAATACCAAGTATTTGCTCTGAAGCTCTCGAGGTTCGGATGCGCTCGAAAAGTGTTTCTCACGATGCCTGTGATCATAGAAATTTCTGATGCATTATTACCTTGTACCGGCACTGCTTCTGGAGATGGATCGACCATGATAGTTCATGTGGAAGTGCAGTGCTTGATGGGCTTGGCGCCTGGAAAGGCGCCAAGCTCTTCCAGCACTGCACTTAAACTATCAAGGTCGACCCCTCTGCTGCTATAACAAATTTGTCAGCTTTCCAACCGGACTAAAAGAGTTTGCAACTACACTAAAACGCCAAAGGTAAATGATCCATCTCTCGCGAATGTCACTGTCGTTACAGGTCCGCCTGGAAAGGCGCCAAGCCAATCAAGCACTGCATTTGAACTATCATGGTCGACCCATCTCCTGCTACTAAAACAAATTTCTGGTCCACCTGAGCTACAATAGCAACTACGCTAGAAGTAGTAAAACTCCTATGGTCAATACATCTCCCGCTACTTGTGTCATAATCGTTACGGGCCTGCCTACAGAATGGCAAAACTGAAACTTTGGCACCACGAAGGAGGGGGGGAGCTGAACTGAGGAGTTAAAAAGCCCGGGGTCCCCGAGAGGGAAACAAATTACAGGTGTAACAACATGTAATTATTCTGGCGCCGCCGATCGGGGTGAACTTCGGCGTTTACAATGCGCAAACACCACTCAACTTTCCCGGTGAACAAAAGGTCTTTGGGCCGACGTCGGCCCGCGCACGGCCGTGCGCCGGTAGACGTCGGCCCGAGGACCTTTTTCTCTCAATATGTGCTTAGGTCGGTTTGCTTGTTGTTGTTTTTATAAAATGTACTCTCAACCCGAGTGACGGCCTCCATCTAAGCCGGACGCAGGTAAATTAGTAAATTAGGCCTGCAAGAACGACAGATCCTCACGAGCCCTTGCGGGATGCTGGGGCTCATGAGGATCTACGCCTCTTGCGGGCAGAGCGGGGGTTGGATGAGGCGCTGACTGATGAGCACCAGTGCGGCAATAATCGCCGTAACTTGATCTGCATTGAAACGTTTAGTGACCGCTCCAGCTGGCCAGGTTGACAAAACAAAAGGAACGTATCAAAGTTCACTGGAGCTTGAAAACATAATATAATCCTAATTTAACCGGGCCATTCAGTGCTAGCTGACACTAACTAGATGTCCCAGGAACACGGATTCAAAGTGGTGTCAGCATGAGTCATAGATCCTTATGAGCCCCCGCAGTTGCGGGGGCTCATGAGGATCTATACCACTGACTTGCATTGGGTTTTGTCCCATTTTTCCGGGCACTGAACGGGTTAACAACCAGAACTGAATGCCTTCCATTCTTTACAATCATTCACTTCTAGGGTTAATGTGATGAGCACTCACTGGAACCTAGTTCAGTGACAGGGAAAAAATATACTGATCAACAAAAGAAACGCGAATTTTTTACCATAGCGCTTTTCTTCGTAAATATGCTTTAATCCGGGTTATTTTGACGTCATGTATTAGAAAATGTTATAAGTGTGTTATGTCGTGTGCAAATAGAATGTTTAGGCTTAAAGATCGCACATCGATGATGTATGACGTCATCAGTGACACTACCATCACACGATATTGAAAGTGAAATGGGGAGCATCTCACTTAGGACACAGCTGAAAGCAAACCAATGTGCAGTGTCACTAGGGTCCGTGTGCATGAAAATCCGGCCTGTTTGGTCTTGACCTACTTTTCGTTTGTCAAAGGCACCTAAATAATCAACATGACCTACAAACATGAAAATCAAAAAGTTATTTATTTTAGGTTAGTGGCCATATTTACCTGATCAAATGGATATGGGTGTGTTCTTTATCTCTGCGACAGTCATTGGAGCATAAAAAATGGTTTGAAAGTAATTCACATTAAATCAAATAAGATTTATTAAAAAAAAATTGATGTACCCCGGAAGTTATGGTTCTCTAATGAATTTTTCGAGTCAAATTTCGTTTGAGGCAGTTAATAACATTTTATAAGCAATCCACACAACTTGTGTGTTAGAACATATCACAGGAAACTTGCTTCACAGAGTGTGTCCAGTTTTGCTTATTTTCACCACTAATGAAACCTTGTGTACTCCAACAAGGTAGCCATGGGAATAGCTCATCCAATTTTTGGTGTGAAGGTAAGCAACAAATAAACTATTCTTGTTTTGCTGTCAGGGTGGCTCTTTGTTTGCGGGTACACTTACAGACACTTTTCGCGTTTTTAATGGAAGTCAGCATATATATATCCATGTATATAGAGCATAATAAACACTGATTGGGACTGGCACCTGATCACAAAGATATTCACAACCGCAGAGACCCTACGCTGCAATTCGAAACCAACTGTTGATTATCACAAAACACTTGTATCGCTTTCACAGAAGACACAAGTCAAAGACTCATTGTTCTGCGATGATGGTAATCGCTTTGTGAACTGCCAAGTCACACGAAGGAAGCACTCCTAACCGGTACTGTGTGTAATCCAGAAGAGCGAAGGGACAAGCAGGACTTTTGTTGGAAGTCGGAACCGGGGCTGCGCGTAATCCAACAGTAACGACGGACAAACAATTAGGTACTGTTAAGTCAGCGCCAGGTACCGTAATACAAATCCCAAAAGTAACAATGGACTTGTGTTTTGCCCCGCAGGTAAAGTCACGCTGGACAAGCAGGATCAAAAGACTTACGCCCTCTCTCTTTACCGAAATCCCACTGTGAGAGAGAGAGAGAGAGAGAGAGAGAGAGAGAGAGAGGGGGGGGGGGGGGAAGACTGTTACCTGCCGACAAGGTCGGTACCACAAGGTGTAGAGTACACAGCCGCAGACCAAACCTCCACAACTTCCTCAGTGTGTGCCTGGATCTTGTCTGCAAGAGGCATAGATTCTTATGAGCCCCTGCGGTTGCAGGGGCTCATGAGAATCTATGCCTCTTGCAGATGGAATGGTATGGTAGCGATACTGATACACGTCACGCACACATAAAATCACATTCCTTCTAACTGCTGCCAAGTGCTGCGCGAAATTCACTCCAGCAGGGCCCCCCTCCGGCTGTAACACCCCCCTATTTCTAAATCCTAATGGGGCAGGCCCGCACGCGCGCCTATAAAGAGATAGTCTCTCCTCCTTAAGGGCGTTCGCATTTCAGGCACAGAGGGGTGCGTTACCTGTCCAAGTAAGATGTGTGCAGTTGGGCCGAAGCCTCCCCTTATTACTTTGGCTTCGTATCAGTCTCAGACCAACACACCATCCATTTCCCCTCTCTGTGAAACACGGAAGCAAATAAGCTCGCCCCTGCAACCGAGCCCCTGCAACTGCAGCGCCTCATCAGGATCCATATCTCTTGCAAAGGCACAATTTTCAGCATTTCTAGCGATGCCCAAACCGCTGTGGTTGGTTTTGTTGCTATGGCAATGAAGCGGAGAAAAGGAGGCTGTCTGCGTGTTTGTGAAGGCAAGTCTGTGTGCCTATACATTTACCTTTACAGGAGTTTGTTAACGCCAATTACATATTTGTGAACATTAGCCTAGCCGCAGCTTCAACTTGGTGTGCGCGGATGAATTTCTGACACCATGGATTGACCTGTCCCCTAAAACACAAAGAAGTCTCTGACCATCCACCCCCCCCCCCCCCCACTTCACACACACACACACACAACCCGAACCCCACCCCACTCTGCCGTAGAGGCGTGAAATGACTCTTGCTTGCAGTGCATCAAGTCCTATCAAGAAGCTGAAGAACAGCAAAGCCTTTATGGCGCATGTTAACCCGTTTAGCCCCAAGGTCCCATTTCTCAAATTTTGTTGGTGTTGCCTAATGACTATGTACCAGTTGCAGGAGATGGATTGACCATGATAATTCAAGGGTAGTGCCAGACTAGCTTGGCGCCTTAAGGCGCCAAGCTAATCTGGCACTACCCTTGAATTATCACGGTCAATCCATCTCCTACTGTAGGGACTCGGGGCTAAATGGGTTAATGACTGATCCACATAATTAGTCTGACCACTGTGCCCTTAACCTTTCATATGTTTACTGAAATGAGCAAGTGAACAAGCCTCTTAACATAAAGCCTCTGCACCAACAAAATCTACGTTTCTCAAACTCTACGCATTTTTCACAAACTTGACCTTTGACTTCTGCAAGGGGTCAACTGAATTAGTATGCATAAAAAGATCTTATCATCAGCTACCTTTGTGGTAAGTTTGATTGAAATGTTTGCAAGAACACCAATGAAAATTAAATTCTGACCACTTGTGACCCTTGCTATTTTAGATGGGTCATCCAAATTAGTATACATAGAAACGTCCTATCGTCACTTATCTCTGTACCCAAATAGGGATTTAAGTTGAAAATAGTATTTGTCTTAATTTTCATCAAAATATGGCCAATTTTTACCCATTTCTGGCCTCCTGTGACCTTGACCTTCCAAAAAGGTCAATGTATTTGAATGGTCTTGCCACACAGTGTCCTTTCACCAAGTTTGAAGACTGTGCCTTGAATAGACTCCGGGAAAATGCCAACGTTAAAGTTTACCACAACTGATGGATGGACAACCACTTGCCCAGAACATACTCACTTTTGCCATCGCTCGTGAGCCAAAAATTAACAAAAATGGTGACTCCAACTCAAACTAAATTTACGACATCCTAAAATCAAGTCACGCACAGGTACTCATAGCGCAACTCCTGCAATTCTATCAGAGATTGAGATTATTTCTCCACAATGTTGCCAAGTTCAGCTGCCTCAGGTTTAAAGTCAAGGTAAGTAATACAATTATAAACATAGAGGATGACTACACACCAAATAGTGGCTCTCAATCATGACCGACTTTCAACACATTCACAATCCTAACCCTTTGGATGTCGGTAGCGGTTTTTGTCACGATTCCTGCAGGAATCATCATGACTAAAACCGTTACCGACACCCAAAGGGTGAAACATTCATACTTATGATGGCAAAGATCCTCATACCAGATAAGCACCTGGGAGCTGCAGGTCCCTAGAGGATCTATGACTGGCTGTCCACATTTCCAGTTGTGTTCATCCAGGAAGACACCCAAGAGTTCAAATCACTTCACTCAAATAACGGTAAGAAAGAGCAAACCCACTGATTAAGCTCTGTATACACACTGAAGATCAGACCCCTAATAATAATAATTACGGTATTTATAATGCGCTTATCTTATAATAATTATAACTCTAAGTGCGCACTCACAACTCGCGCACGCTTTAGACAGTGACTCACGTACTACAAATAGTGAAAAAACATTACGATGGTCAGCATGGGGTGACTAAAATAAGCTCTGACTAAGCACCTCTCAAATTTTCTATTAACCCATTTCATCCTGATACACTACTGCTTGAAATTAGTTTGACTGTGATAGTTTAAAGTTGGCGCCTTAGGAGATAGATCAACCATTTTAGTTCAAGGGTGGTGCCAAATATAGCTTGGAGCCAAGCTATTCTGGCACCACCCTTGAACTAAACTGGTTGATCTATCTCCTGATCTGTCTCCTAGCCTTCATGGGACAATAAGCAAACTAGAACAAATCAGCCTCAGGATGTCATGGGTTAACCTAGCACAATCTCTTATTTCTCAATAAGCACCGAAGATCAAACCCACTGACTACGCTCCGAATAAGCAAGCACCTAAGATCAAACCTGCCAAGTTTTAAATAAACACCTGTTATTAAACCAACTGACTCAACTCTAAGCACTTGCGATCAAATCTGACCGAACAAACACCTATGAACAATTTTCTATCAAACTATTTCTAGTACAGTCTCGTTGACCCATCAAACAGGGGTCGTATGTTAGTTTTGTTGTTGCTGCTTTTTATGTATTGAATTTCTGATAGTAGATGTAGCCAGGACTTGACTAAAACAAGGGCTCTTAATCATTTATCCTCAGGAGATATAGAGCCGTAATCTTTACTATACTGACATATTGATAAATGCACGGTCACAGCAGTGGTAAAGCAATGCAGGAATGTTCACAGGTGCGGTATGCCAAGATGTGCACACCTGTTGTGTGTATTAAATTGGGGAGAAGGAGGAGGTGGGGGGGGGGGGGGGAGCAGGGGATGTATTTATCGGGTGATCATTAAAAAAAAAGGGCATGTCATGCACATATAGTATGCATTAACCCTTTGCATGTCGGTACTGGTTTTAGGCGCGATGATTCCTGTAGGAATCATCGCGACTAAAACTGCTACCGACACACCAAGGGCCCACATACAGTATGCATTAAAACGTGGTGTACATATTGTAAGGCACTTACGTATTTAAAAGAGTACGGGGGTCGAAGATGGGCAGTTCTTATTTGGCAAACTGTAAGCATATGTGTAGAGGGGAGGCACTGAAGAATGGTGCAGCAGCCTACAGTTCATTTTGTCAAGACAGCAATCAGACAAAAAGGCAACAAAGTGCAGGACAGACTTTCGTTCTCGTGTAACTAAAAATAACAGCACAGAGAAAGAAAGAAACATTTAAAGGTGGGTGAAGCGAGTGCAAGGCTGTAATCCCAGTAAACTTAGTTTGCCTGGCACTAGATGCCCCACCCCACCCCAACATCCTATCATCCAAACCCTTTCACTTCTAGTGCCAAGCTGTTCTCACGTTAGACTGTCTGCGCTAACAAATCAAAAGCAGAGCATAGACAAAAGATTGATCATGATAGCTTATGGGTAGTGCCTGATCAGTTTGGCACCAAAGGTACCAAACTGATCAGGCATACCCTTAACCTATCGTGGTCAATCCATCTCATACAGTAGGCACTGAGCACTGCAAGATCTAACCAACACCCGCACATGATGTAGGAAAAGGTTTTTCGTCTCCCTCACTAGCATTATCAGGGTTACTGGCACGACCCTTGAGCTTGCAGCTGGCTCTGAGTGTGAAATCTGTCACTGCCACATGGCTGACATAAGTGGTTGCCGTTCTAAAGTTACTGCCTGCTGTTAACCCCATCCCTGGGTGGCACCCCTTCCTAGCACTATCACCATTCTCTGGCATCCTTTTTTTCCTTGCGGACTTGATTTTCCATCTCTCTAGATCTTGTATGTACGTATGTCTGGACTACAAGGAGATTGCCAAGCATGTAAAATGCAATAAATTCAAGAAAGAAAGACGCACAGAAAGGGCAAGCACAACACGATCTGTCCTTTCTAAGTATGCTTCTTTCTTTGCCAGGAATTTCTTGGTATATTTGCCTCTGTGTGTGTGTGTGTGTGTGTGTGTGTGTGTGTGTGTGTGTGTGTGTGTGCACATGTGCATGCATGTCAGTGTCTGCACATCTGCACGCTCGTGTCTGAAACCCTTTGGCTGTTGGTAGCATGTTTGGTCGAGGTGATTCCTGCACCGAGTGCAGGAATCATCTCGACCAAACATGCTTCCGACAGCCAAAAGGTTAACCCACAAACTCTGTAAAACCCTCCAATTTTCATCCATCTTGAGCCTACACACAAACTCCATCACCTCTCCCCCTACTGCACTACTAACCCAATGCACTACTCCGCCCTCCCCCTTCATGATCGTAAATCAAATGTCTGATAACTCCTCTTCACAGCAGTGCAACACACATACATGGGGCCAGTAAGCAAAAGGAAATCAGGCCCACATCAGCTGCAGTTGACTTGCACACAGCCAGTGACTGGTTGATACAACAGTGGACATCACAGCAAAAGGTCATGGGGCTGACATTGGCCGCAGTTGGCCTGCACACAGTTGTGTGCGGGCCAACTGCGGCCAATGTCAGCCCCATGACCTTTTGCTCCATGACCCCATACATCCTGCTGGGGTTCACGAGGATGTACCCCTCCTATAGATGAGCACTATTTGCTGAGGGGGCAGAAAACAGATGAGGAAGGGAGATAACTGAGGAGGGCAAAGACAATTTATGAGTGCATGCGATTTGCTGTTATCTTAATGTGTTGTAAAACACTGCTGTGCAGACAGAAATGATAGCGCCTCTATCAGCATTTCTCTCTGTCTCCTCTTGTAGAGAGATGCTTTCCTACTAACAAGAGCTTGGTAAGGAACATGCAAAATGTAAAATGATGCAAAAATCATAAAATTTCATTATTCTGCAGAATGAGTAAAACTGTTCTTTTTTTCTCTTTTATGTGTGTGCACAGTCCACATTAGGAAACAGGCACACCTGTTTTAATGGGTGTAGACAACATGAGTAAAATCAAGCTAGTAACCCAATGTGCAAAAGGCCATCAGGCTGATGTCAGCTGCCATTGGCTTGCGCACAGCTGTGTGCAGGCCAACGGCAGCCGACATTGGCCCGATGGCCTTTTGCTCATTGGGAAGATATAGCTCTCTTCTTGTTTGTTTGTTGCTTGTTGTTTGCTTGCCTGTTGATTGGTTAGTTGGTTGAATAAACAAACAAACATTGAAAAGAATATGTTGGTGTCCATCAACAAAATCTGTTTTCAATTACGGTCAGCACAGATTTCACTCGCCCACTTGTTCATTCTGAATGAACAAAATACATGCACAAAGTAACATAAAATAATACACACAAAACACATGCAATACACATGCACAAAGTAAAAAAATATACCACACAACGCAACACAATGCAACACAGCAAAACACAACACAAAGTAACAATTAAAAGCACTTACCTCTGAATCTTTCTTTTCATCCTCAGGTTTGTTTTCTTTCCCTTTGTCATCTTCTCCCTGTGAACACAAACACATACACCCTGATCATACGTGTATATGGTACAGCAAACTTCAGACACAACAAATCACCTGGGGACCCAAATGTTCTTGTTTTTATTTGGATAAAGTAATTTATATAGATAAAGTGTCGTCAGGACCTCTGAAATATTTTTGGTTTTATCTGACTTTTGTTATACTTATATTCGACCTTGCTTTAACCCATTTAGCCCCAACACCATACAGGAGATGGATCGACCATGATAATTTAAGGGTAGTGCCAGATGAGTTTGGCACCTTCAGGCGCCAAGCTCATCTGGCACTACCCTTGAATTATCATGGTCGACCCATCTCCTGCAGCTGGTACATAGTACATGTTTGGTAACGTCTCCAAAATTTGTGAAATGTGGCTGTTGGGTTAAATGGGTCAAACATTGTTTTCTTTTTAAATTTAAAAAAAAAAAAGTGACAATTTGAGATAGCTCTACTAATTTACTGCGCCTCTGGGGTGCAATGTATAGAAGGTGCCCAGTAGTGAAGGTACTACCTACGGGCGTAAGTAGTGCCTACAGCAGGTAGGCAGCAATGCATGGAACAAAGCGCCCTGCGAAGGCACTGCCTACGCTGCTGCCTACGATAGGGCTGCTATTCCGAGGCCTACAGCCGCTAGGAAGTACTTACCGCATGTAAAGAAAGATGGCCGCGCCCGTGCTGTATGGAATGCACAACCGGCGGAGAGCCATACGAAGAGAGCGAATATTCCGCGATCGAACCCATCCATTGGAGGTATATGACGACGAAAAAGTCTACAAGAGATTTAGATTCCCGAGAAACTTCATTTTTCAACTTGCTGCTGAAATCGAAGACCAAATCAAGCATGAAGTGCCGAGAAAAGGGTGCCTCTCCCCAGTGTTGCAAGTTTGTCTTGCACTGCGTTTTTACGCCTCGGGAACCAACCAGACGGTGATAGGAGACTTGCTTGGTGTTGATCAAGCCACCGTTTCTAGAACTGTCAGCAGAGTTACAGATGCGCTTTTTTCGACTGTCAGAAGGCACATCGTCTTCCCAGACCAGACAGAGGCTGACTACCAGAAAATCAAATTCTACAGAATGGCTGGAATGCCAGGTAAGGATGTGTGTTTATGTTGTGCCCCCTTCCCCCACCCCCCCCCCCCCCCCCACCCAATTTTTAATTTTAATTTGTCAGCACTCTTAATGGCTACAATGGTCTGAAAGCATGTAACATGAATGTGATTTTACAAATACGAAAAACTTAAAAGAAAACTTCCAAATTCTGTCATTCACTAAAATCAAAAAGTAAATTTGTATAAACGAAGCATGACTACATTTTGTTGTACATTTATTCATACTCCAAGTGCACAGATTTTCCTTCTCATTTACAAACTAGCCCTTCCACCTGTGACCAACCCTTTTCAACTACATGATATCGGAGAAATTGATGTCACCTATGTGTACGTTTGTACTAATTTTATCACCAAGTTAATTATCCATAGAATGTTTTGTTCCACAGGTTATCTGCAATGCTGACCTTGTGTTCATCAATGTTGTTGCTCGGTGAGTAGATTCAATATTTTATTTTAACGTCTCTTAACTTACATGTACTTTTAGACCACTTCATTATCACGCATGAACATACAAGCAAATCTATTAAATTTAAAGTTACAGTGCAACAATAAATCTAACATTACTACAACATTGTACTAAAGTCTGCAGACATGTAAATTATTATTATTTAAAATCTGCCTTCCTCTTTTTTTCTGCCATCTTTCCTGTATAGGCGTCCGCCATACGCCATACGCCTACTTCCGCGCCTGCGCATTGCAGGGGATTCCCCTGCGATAAAATTAACTTGTGGGACAAGGTTGAACCTTCGTAGTCACAAGCAAGTGACTAGCAGGTTGGTTCCACGCATTGCTGCCTACAGTAGGTGCTTCCTACTCGGTGGTTACTACTTACGAAGGTAGTGCTTAGCGTGTGCAGTAAGTTCCTTCTATACATTGCACCCCTGAACATGAGAAGAATAGTCAGCCATTCTAGAAGACATCCACAAATTTGACAAACAGCTCCTGACCGGCAAGAGGCATGCATTCTCATGAACCCCTGCCAATGCAGGGTTCATAAGAATGCATGCCTCCTGCAGAGGGAAGAAGATGGATCAGCAACTGTTGTGAAAAAATAATTGATACAATGGTGTTATGCTCACAATTAATTTACACTTACAGTTTTAAATACTGTTTACTATACCAGCGGCTGCAAGATAAGCACATATAACCCCACGGTCACCTTTCCAAAATGTTGGAGGTGTCACGCAACCACCATGTTCCAGTTGGAGGAGATATATTGACCATGATAATTCAAGGGTAGTACCAGATTAGCTTGGCAGAATGGTGCCATGCTCATCTGGCACTACCCTTGAATAATCATGATCAATCCATTTCCTGCTGTAGGGCTTTGGTGCTAAATGGGTTAAATGTTGTTTACAGTACCAGTGACTGCAAGCTTAACCCCTTGACTGACAACACTCAGGGGGAAAAGATGTGCAGATATGCCAAGTGGTATCATCAGTAGCAGTTAAAGGGTAAATGGAGTTAAAGGTTAAATGAGATAAAGGGAGTTACACTCACTTCGTTTTCATATTTGATGCCCGTGGACCGTCGCTCTCTCCTGAGGCGTTTGGCTCGGATTGCAGACAGCTCTTTCTTCTCTCCTTCCTTCTCTGTAGTGGGAGCTGCAAACAACACACAAACCACAACCGTCTTGAAATCCGATCACACATTCTTACAGCCTTAACCCATTTAACCGCATTTTCCATATTTTAAAGACTATGTACCAGTTGTAGGAGATGAACTGACCATGGTAATTCAAGGGTTGGCGCCTTCAGGTGCCAAGTTCATCTGGCACTACCCTTGAATTATCACGATCAATCCTTCTCCTGCTGTAGGGTGTTGGGGTTAAATGGGTTAACCCATTAGGCGCCGACACTCAACAAAAAGATATGCATCGACCATCATGGTGCAAGGGTGATGCCACAACAGCCTGCTGCCTACAGAGTCAAAATGGGACCCATGACCACAAAGGCATGAAAGAAATGACTGTTCCTTCTACAGCTAAACAAACAGTTTTGGTTTTTTTTCAGTTTTTGTTTCTTTGCTTGTTGTCATTTGCAATTTACCCTCTTTTACAGAGAAGTTCCCCACAGGGGACCTGATATACGCTTTAAAAACATGCCACCAGCAGCGAAGTTCCGGCAGAAAGTGACCAAAAAATATATGCAGGAGGAAACAGCCGTTCCGTCATAAATGTGACCTATTATGGGACAAATAATATATTCAATGTCAGCAATTTATTTCACAAACTATGAAGAGATGATCATATGTCCGTATTGCTGCAAGTAATTTCATACAGACATACTGGTCGTAAACACTTCTTATTTCACATGGGTGACTGTGAAAAATTGAAAAGACTAAAAACAGTCCACGGACTAACTATGCACCACAGTCCACGGCCTGCAAGAGACACAAATTCCCATGAGCCCCTGCGGATGCAGGGGCTCATGAGAATTTATGCCTCTTGCAGACGGCACAAGCTGGCTGAAGGACTGTTCTGTCTGAAGCAAAAGCTGAATTCAGCTTTCTGGGATTTTGAAACGGCTGAATCAAGTCTCCAGGACAGAAGACTGTTGCCCATGTTCTTACATTCTTCCTTCTTTGACTCCTCTTTCCTCCTCTCTTCCTCCTGTGATGTGGTGTCGGTGGTCTCCCCATTGCGTAATTTGGCACGCAGAGAGGAGGCCCGCGAAAGACCGCTACTGGAGCTGCCCAGACTAGATGAGTTGATCTCGGACGTCGATTGAGCGTTCCGTTGACTACGAGGTACATATGCTGATAAAGTTGGAAACAGAAAAAAAGGTTGCTTAACCCACTGAACCCAGAGGTGATGGAACTGGAGAATGATCGACAATGACAGTTAAAGGGTGGTGCTGGAATAGCTTGGTGCCACCAGGCACCAAGCTTTTCTGGCACCATCCTTGAATGGTCATGGTCGATTTGTCTCCTAAACCAATGTGTAGTCCTCAAAGAACATCTCAGGGCTCAACGTGTTAAAATTATAAAGACAAGTTATCAAAAACATATATATGAACTCTTAACTCCCAGAACTAAAAGTCTTCCATTCTATCAAATGGAAATCATTTAGTTCTGGGGGTTTAAAAGTTAATAACCAAAGTGCACTTAGGCAAGTACTGACATATTCATGTGGGACACAAACACTAGGACAGAGTACCATCATTGATCAACTACTCACACACTAAAAAGAAGTTGTGAAAACCAGTTGCCATCTTTGTTAGAAAATATGAAGCATGTACAATCCTGTGAAACAAACTGACACTATTTCAACTGCATTTCTTGAGTAACCCTTTGGGCATCAGTAGCGGTTTTAGTCACGATGATTCCTGCAGGAATCATCGTGACCAAAACTGCTACTGACACTGAAAGGGTTAAGACTGATTTTATACTCCTTTTTAACCACCGATTTCTCAACAGCTTCTGGGATCAATGAAGGCACTTGTCACACAAAAAAAGATTAGCCTGTTCAGTGCCAACTGACACAGATTAAGTTCCTGCAATCTTTGTTCACTCAAGAAAACAAAAACTAGCTGAACATGGATTCAAAGTGGAGGCACCAAGAGGCATAGATCCTCATGAGACCCCGCAACTGCAGGGGCTTATGAGGAATTTATCAGCACTGAGCAGGTTAAAAGATTTCAGCTGCATCTATTGATTGTAATTGTTTTCCTCCACTCTTTTTTTCTCCCATACTGAGCAGCTTCAGTCATCAAGATGAACAACTGACAGCGTAAATACAATAGAGCCTGACTTGGGCAACCACCTTTGAGATCGCCTGTCATTAAAGACCATCAATCTAGGTGGCTGTAGCCACCTAAACGATGATCTTTAATGACAGCCGGCTTTTTTTTTTTTTGCCCTCCAAGGCTTCTCTTGAGTGAGCACAGTTTTAAGACCTTTTTTTTTTCTTTTTTTTTGCGGGGAGTGGGGGTGGGGTGGGGGGGTGGGGGGTGAGCGGGTGGGGGTGAGCGGATGGGGGTGGGGGTGAAGTGGGGGTGAGCGGGGTGGGGGGACAAAGAGGTGGTTCCTCAGGACATGTTCTACTGTAGAGTGGTGTACTCACATGAGGTGACTTCTAAAGAAGTGCCATTAGAAGTATCTTTATCTTCCCGGGGCCTCCGAAAACTGGTTCTAATTGATGATGACTCCCCCTGTCACAGTCACAGAGAGAAAAGAAATGTTTCACATGTACCATAAATGTCTAGAGTTTACATACATCATGCTGCCAGCTAATCTGGCTGCTGCAATACCACTGAACTGTCATCGCTGTCCTATCTCCTGTTGTGGTACCTCACAGGCTCACGTGTTCATCTGCACGGCCCTACCATATTAGCCCAATGCCCAGTAAGCTGAGGTCATCAGACAGGCGACCAACGATGGGCACTTTTGGCCCACGCATATCTGTGCACAAGCAAATGCTGGTAGTTGACACTTTTCACATGGCTGATGCAATGCAAGCAAGTTTCACAAATCTGAGTGCTGGTCTGTGATTTTGGACCTTATGGCTGGAAGCCGTAAGGTCCAAAATCACAGACCAGCACACACAGTCCCTTTCTCATGATCTCGACACTCACTTTGAGCTTCATTGTCTATGTCACTGGACACGTGCTAGATCATGCAATTTTAAAAACTTTTAACACTTGGGGCTTAACTTCTTTTGTAACACCACAAAGGTGACTTCAAAGACCCGGCACCGAAAAGAGTCTGAACAAGCTGGGTTTGAACCTACGACCTTTCAGACAAGGGTCGAACACTCTGTGCCTGAGCTGCTCAGCTCCCCAGATCATGCAGCTGATTGTCTCAATTCTATCATTCCCCAAAATGACAGATTTCCAACAGACAATTACTTCCCATACTGGAGAAGAGATTAAGAAACTGCTTCAAGGTTAACAGGCAATGGGATAAATCTGTTTGACCTATTTTACTCTGTCATCACACCTACTTACGTCTGTTCTGTCCCTATCTTTTTCTCTCTCTTCCCTCCAGCGTCCACGATAGCTTGGCGTTTCATCATCGCGGCTGGAGGAGAGGCTGGCATTCGTTCTGTCTCTGTCCGTGGATATCGATGATGTAGTGCCAGTGGCGGTGGACGAGGGGATGGTGGTGGTGGTGGTGGTGGTGGTGGTGGCTGTGGTGGTGTCTTTGTCCGAGTCTCGTATTGACGTTCGTGACGACCCACTGTCTTCGGACTCTTTGCCTGTCACCACTGTCTTGTTATTGTCCTGCCGTAAAACTTGCTCTGCTTTCTCAATGTCTTCCAAGCTGACACCCTGCACAGAACACCAACATGAAAGGTTTAACACATTTAACCCCACGGACGCATTTCCCATATTTTTTAAGTGTTTCTTAACGACTGTGAACCAGTTGCAGGAGACGAATTGACCATGTAAGTAGTGACTGATCTCTATATATCTGTTTGTCTATTTTTAAAAAGGGTATTTACGCGAAATATTAATAAATTGTGTTATAACTGTCATTTCTAATCGCGTTTCTTTCTCCATTCGGTACTCCTTTGAATTGACCGATAATTCAAGGGCAGTGCCAGATTAGCTGGCGCCTTCAGGGCCGGCGCCAAGCTAATCTGGCACTACCCTTGAATTATCATGGTCAATTCATCTCCTCCTGTAGGGCGTTGGGGCTAAATGGGGTTAAAGTGACTTACCTCCCTTGTGCATCTGGCCACTGGCACTGTTTACAGTACAAGCCACTGGGGTAGCATACAGTACTTACTTACGCCTGTCACCCCTACCCGGGTATAGGCCATTGACGAGAGACCACAAGCGACTCCTGTCCTGTGCTTCTCCTTCGATTCTACTCCAGCTGGTTCCCAGTCTCTTGATGTCTGCTTGGAGGTCTCGACGCCAGGAGTTTCTCGGCCTACCTCTTTTCCTCTTTCCCTGGGGGTTCCATGACAATGCCTGCCTAGTGATACTGGAAGCTGGCTTTCTCAGACTGTGACCGATCCATCCCCATCTTCTTCGCCCAATTTCATTCTCTGCTGTTATCTGCTCTGTTCTCTCCCAGAGTCTGACGTTGCTGATCTTCTCTGGCCAGTGGATTTTCAAAATTCTTCTAAGGCAACTGTTCATGAAGGTCTGTACTCTGTTGACTGTGGTTTTTGTCAATCTCCAAGTCTCTGCTCCATATAGGAGAACTGCTTTTACATTGGAGTTGAAAATCCGGACTTTGGTGTGTTGTGACAGCTCTCTGGAACTCCACACTTTTTTCAACTGGAGAAAGGCTGCTCTGGCTTTACCGATTCGTGCTCTGACATCTGCATCAGTGCCGCCTTTTTTGTCTATGATGCTCCCGAGATAGGTAAAGGACTCCACCTCCTCCAACGGGGTGCCAGCAAGCAAGACTGGTTCTTCCCTGGTTGCGTTCAGCCTCATTGTCTTTGTTTTCTGTTTGTGAATGGTGAGGCCCACTTGGGACGAGATGTCAGCAAGCCTCGTGGTCTTGTCCTGCATTTGTTGATGAGTGTGGGACAGTAATGCCACATCGTCTGCAAAATCGAGGTCGTCAAGCTGTGTCCACAGTGTCCACTGTATTCCACTTCGTCTGTGCTCTGTGGTCATCTTCATGACCCAGTCTATGGCCAGTAGGAAGAGGAACGGAGCAGACACCCCTGCCTGACACCAGTTCTGACCTGGAGCTCCCTGGTGAACTGCCCTTCGTGGATCACGCGAAATGTCATGCCATCGTAGCTGCTCTTGATCAGGCGGACAAGCTTTGTGGGTACACCGTAGTGTCGTAGGAGTTTCCACAGAGTCTCTCGGTCCACACTGTCAAATGCTTTCTCATAATCCACAAAGTTGACGTACAGCGGGGAGCTCCACTCCAGAGACTGTTCCACGATGATGCGGAGAGTGGCGATCTGGTCTGTACATGATCGTTTTTTCCTGAATCCTGCTTGCTGGTCTCTCAGCTGGGGGTCAACGGAGCTCTTCATTCTCTCTAGGATGATCCTGTTGAAGACCTTTCCTGGTACTGACAGCAAGGCGATTCCTCTGTAGTTGGAACACTTGCTGAGGTCGCCTTTCTTGGGAAGCTTGATTAGGTACCCCTCCTTCCAGTCAGTCGGCATCACCTCCTCTTCCCAGATCTTTCCAAACAGTGGGTACAGCATCTCTACTGTTGTCTCTAGGTCTGCTTTCAGACTCCGCTGGGATGCCATCTGGCCCTGCTGCTTTGCCGTTCTTCAAAAATGCCACTGCTCTTCTGATCTCTTCCCGGCTGGGTCTGTCACAGCTGATGAGTAGGTCGGTCTCTGCCGGCTGGATGTCTGGTGGGTCGGGTGGGCTAGGTCTGTTCAGTAACTCTTCAAAATACTCGACCCATCTGTCGAGTTGGTCTGCTCTGTCTGCAATAGGCTTGCCGTAGCATACAGTACTAGTGGCTATATGCCTAGGGGTTTTCAGTTAAAATTACTGCCCCAACAAAATTGTGGGTAGAGATATCTTCAGCCAGTCTCCTCTGATAAGATTTTATCCAGTAGATCTTTCCTGCTTGGATTATTATTCATCATATGCAGTTTATTTGCAACTCTCACCCTTGCCACATGTCCAAAGCCCTAGACGGTAACCGCAATAACTGTCCCAGACAGAGGTCATAACCCATTCACAACGTGACGCATCCGGATACGTGGTGATAACGCCGCGTATCTGAATGCGTCACGTTGTGAATGAGTTAACCCATTCTATGCCAGCTGCCACAGATTGTGTTTCTGCATTCTTTGTCAATTCCAACACCAAACTCTCCTAGCCTTCCCAAAAACATGGATTCAAAGTGGCGTCAACAAGAGGCATAGATTCTCATGAGCCCCCGCAACTGTGGGGCCTAACAAGAAAGTATCAGTTGCAGTTGGGTGGTGTTCAGATTTTCTCGGCACTGAGTGTGTTGAATACCATGGGAAGTCCTATGGGAAATACAGGAGGGTGCTAGCAGCACACCCCAACGAACAACACGGACCCTTGCGAGCTTATGATTTGCGATAGGTTTCTGTTAGGGCTCAGTGCATTACGAACATGTGCGGGTATTTGAAACTTTCAAATGTAGGAAAAACAGAAGATAGTGGTAGGAAACCCTTTAAAATAGAAACAAATAACGACGTTTCGGATCAAAGATCCTTCCTCAGGTGACATGGAAACAAACGTAGAACAGTAAAGAACACGACAGAAAGAAAAGATGTCATCTTGTATAGAGAGAGTTTAGAATGACAAAAAAAAAAAAAACACACACACACATAATGACGCAAATACACATGCACAAAACACGTAGCACAAAACTTACGTCTATATACATACACGTCACTGCATACATTCGCATTCACTCGTGCCTGCTGCAGCTCACGCACGCCTCGGATACAACAACCAGGTTGGACATCATTTCAACGAACCTCCTCATAGCCTCACACATTTCAGCATACGCATCCTTTGGCAAAATACATCCCACTTCATCCGCCGCAAAATGACAGAATCCTTTTTCGCGGACAGGCTTGGCACTTACCATCCGCGCGGCTTGAACATTCGCCCCTAGGGATGTATGCTTGGCCTGATGGGTAGTTGGTGCCAGACTTGACCTCACTGTTGATACTGGATGCTACCTTTGAGTGTGTGGGTGGGTGTGTGTGTGTGTGTGTGTTTGGGGGTGTGCATGTGCGTGAGCTGCAGCAGGCACGAGTGAATGCGAATGTATGCAGTGACGTGTATGTATATAGACGTAAGTTTTGTGCTACGTGTTTTGTGCATGTGTATTTGCGTCATTATGTGTGTGGGTTTTGTTTTAAATTTTTTTTTTTACACGTCATTCTAAACTCTCTCTATACAGGATGACGTCTTTTCTTTCTGTCGTGTTCTTTTCTGTTCTACGTTTGTTTCCATGTCACCTGAGGAAGGATCTTTGATCCGAAATGTCGTTATTTGTTTCTATTTTAAAGGGTTTTCTACCACTATCTTCTGTTTTTCTTTCACGTGAAACCCTAGCGGCAACAGTTTTACTACATTTCAAATGTAGGGCTCAGTCTGTCACCGAGATACTGTACTGACCTGTGTTGATCGTCTGGTTTGCCTGGCATGCTTGGCACGAGCTTTGCGTTGGGTTTCCGTTTCCTCATCACGTTTAGGAGGTTCATAGGACCTGTTGCGAAAGCAAACAATGACCACGATCACGTCAGTCTTCGACGGCACCACTTAAAACTAACCCTCTTGTGCATATAGCCACCAATACTGTAAACAATATAAATGTACTGCCACCTGTATGCACAAGGGGATTAACCTCTTCACTGATAGAACAATTTTTTTAATTAAACTGCAGATTAACCCCTTTTCTGCCACTGTATGTACATTTTTTTGTTTTTGAAATCTTTGTTCATTTGATGACCAAAAGATATAATCACTCCAAGAAACACGGATACAAACTGGTCTCAGCAAAAGGCATAGATCCTCATGAGACCCTGCAGTCGTGGGGGCTCATGAGGATCTATATCTCTTGCTTACTTTTTCTCAGCAGTGTTGGGGTTAAATCCAGTTAAATCCTCACATGAAATCCCTCTCTGGATTAGATACACAAACACATGAATGGGATCAGCAACAAGGCATAGGTTCACATGAGTCCCCACAGTTGTGGGGGCTCGTATGGATCTACGCTTCTTGCTGGTCCCATTAATATTCATGTTTCTCATGCAAAGGGGGATATCAGGTAGGCAATCTGCAACGGTTTCATTCCTGAGAATCATTTTTGGCCAATGGCAATGAAGCATTACAGTTAATTCAACTGACACGCAAAAACACTCTGAAACAACATCCCACAAAAAATTCACAGAATTAAAACAACCAAACCATGCATTTGTAAAATCCAAAACAAAAGCTAACAAATCACAAAAATTGAACAACAGGCTTTTCAGGCTGTGTGATATGAAGCAAAGCCCTCTTATCTTTAAAATGGCTGTGCATACCATGAATGCACAACAAAAATGCTGTTTTTTCGCAACGTTTTCTTTCAGTGAAACCATGCATCACCCACCAGGTAAACAGAGTAATCTCGCTTGAAAGTGGACCACTCCAAAAGTTCTGAGCACAATATTTTGGTTCGCTGATCTTACTGTTATTTTTGTTGTTATGTTTGGGTGGGGTGAGGGGATTAACCCTCCCAATATGTGTGTTGTTTTGCTTTATTTTGTGGATGAGGAAGGGTAATGTCAGACAGCGTAGCACAGAAAGTCTGTCCCAGTTCTGAACTAGCCGTATATTAGCCCTTTTCATTCAGATACACTACTGCTTGAATTTATTTGACTATGATAGTTCAAGGGTGGAGCCAGAATAGCTTGGCATCTCCGACGCCAAGCTATTTTGGCACCATCCTTGAACTAAAATGGTTGATCTGTCTTCTAATCTGTAAGGCAGCCTTCATAGGACAATAAGCAATTTTTTTTAAAAATCGGCTTCAGGATGTAATGAGGCAACTTGAGTATTTTCGGGGAGGTATGTTTGGTGAGGTCGTAAGTCAATGTAAATGTGAAGAAATGCCGAGAACGTTCAAGCACCTTCTGAATACTGAATTGGTAGTGGCTGTGACTACGGTAGTGGTGCCGGTGGAGGTGGAGAGAGAGGAGGTGGTGGTGGGGGTGGAAGTGGTTGTGGTGGAGAAGTACGGGGACGAATGATGGGAAGAGGAGAACGACGCCGGCCTGCCTAGCCTACTCTCCCTTTCACTGCGCTCTCGCTCCTTCTCCTGCTCTTTCTTCAGGTTTTGCTCCTGCTGCCTGAGATAGTAGGGCACATAGCCCGAGCTGGCGGACAAGTAACTGCGGTGGGGCCTATAGGTGCTCTGGCCGGCCGACCAGCTAGACCTGCAAAACACACAAGCAAACCAAACCACACGCACACTCATCATGCAGAAACTCAAAGTCATGCGGGACTCGGTCAAAGATGAAAAAAGATTAGCCCCTTCACTGCAGACAGCACTGGTTAGTTCGGGGGTTAACTTCCACGGCACCTGATCATGGACGGAGCAGACAGCACTCAACTGCAAGAGGCACAGATTGGGGGGGGGGGGGGGGGGGGGGGGTATGAGGATTTATGCCTCTTGATGATAAGGAAGCCAACGCTTTTTACAGATGCAGGGGTTAATGAGAATCTATTCCTCTTGCTGACTTCTGTCACGTCCATGTGCCCGGGCAGACGAGGCTGTCCTGCAGTAAATCTGCCATTGTTTGGGAGACATAATGGCTAGCCACTGCCAGTGAAGGGGCTTGCAATCCACAAAGGAAAAAAAAGATGACACTACCAAAAACACATTTTGAAATAAAAATGTATAAAATTGTTACCAACAACTGTTTAGTAGTTCATCTCTATCTGTCTCTTCAAAACCCAGTCACGAAAAGTTCAAACAAAAATTTCAAACAGTCATCCTACTATAAAAAAAAAAGAAAAAAAGACAAGTCCACAAACACATGAAACAAAATCACCATGCTCGCAGTCTGATGTTTTACTTCAACCCATTACATCCTGAAGCTGATTTTTTAAAAAAATGTGCTTATTGTCCCATGAAGGCTACATTACAGGTAAGGAAATAGATCAACCATTTTAGTTCAAGGGTGTTGCCAGAATAGCTTGGCGCCTCAGGCGCAAAGCTATTCTGGCACCACCCTTGAACGATCATAGTCAAATTAATATCAAGCAGTGGTGCACATGGTGTATCAGGATGAAAAGGGTTAAAGATTGTAGGGAAAATCAAACCCAAACAATGGTATCTGAAGATTCAAATCAGAATGAGTAGGCATCATACAAGAGAGAAGAGCAAAAGCACAAAGGCTTCAGTCACTCTGGAGGTTTCAATACTAGATGTCTGCAAAGGGAACCTATTCCCACTCATTTGCTTTTGGTAGCAGTTTTATCAAGATGATTCCTGTAGGTATCACCTCAACAAAAATCCTGCCAACATTAAAAGGGTTAAATCAATTGTAGAACAAGAACAGGAAAAGCCCTCATGGCTTAAGTGCATAGTAACTCACATACTTTTGCCCCATCTTCTGCAACACTGACCTTGCTGCTGGGTCAGTATCTCTACATCCTGGTTTGTTTTTATTTTTAGCAAATATGCAATATTTCTTGACCTCCTTTAACCCTTCAGAGTGGTCAACCAAATTAGTAATCATAAGATGGTCCTATCATCAACTACTCAGATGACAGACCACAGACGAGAGACTCACAACAAACAGATGATGGCTGGCTAAACACATACCACTCATTTTGCTATTGCACATGGGCCAAAAAGCAACACAATGAGGACACAAACGCCAGCAGCATGCTCACAGATTCTTGGGCCTTTGGCTGTCTGAAACCCTTCAGTGCATGCACCTGATGTCAGTGCCAGTAGCTGTATGCACAAGACGGTGAACACCTACAGGGCAATAAAACTTTAGTACCGAAAACAAAAATCACGAGATGGAACAAATCACCACAACACAAACCACACCAAAAACTGCGACAAAAATTTGGCGGACGTACCTGTCTCCAGGCTTGGACTCAGTGCTGGTGTCAGTAGAGCCAGCAGCGGTGGTGGTGGAAGGTAAGGCTGAGGTACTGGACAGTGGCCGACGCGCGTTCAGCCGATCTTGCAACTGTTTGACCCACATTGCAATTACAGGAACAGTTATTTTTTCAAACTCTGTTGATTACTACAAGCAACTATTTCCAACGCTGTCAGCCGTAACCCTTTTAGCCCTAAGGTCCCGTTTCTCAAATTTTTGAGGTGTTGCCTAACGACTATGTACCAGTTGCAGGAGATGGATTGATCATGATAATTCAAAGGTAGTGCCAGATGAGCTTGGCGCCTAAATACATCTCCTGCTGCAGTGTCGTGGGGCTAAAAGGGTACCCCCCCCCCCCCCTCCCCCTCATGCATGCTGTCACCGGTACTATCAACAGCACCAGTGACTGCATGCACAAGCAGGCCTTAACCAGCAGGCCTTAACCACCTCGTGCAAGCAGTCACCGATATTGTCTACAGGTGACTGCATGCAAAAGGGGGTTAAAAAGCCCATGTTTTCCACTCAAATACACATATAATTACACTGTGCGCAAGTTGGAACAGATGCCATGAACATGCAATGAAAGATCAAAGGCAGTTTTCTGCAAACAGTTGCCTACTGTTCATGGGTAGTGCCACATTAGCTTGATGCCTGAAAGGCACTAAGCGAATCTGGCCCTACCCATAAACAATCAATCTCCATCAGCTGGACGATGGTAAATAACAGAAACGGCAACTGTCAACAACCTATACTGTGTTATCGGGTACAGCATCACAGATTAAACCATTTCATCCTGAGGCTGATTTTCTACAAAACTGCTTCTTGTCTTGTGAAGGCTACATTACAGATTAGGAGATCGGTCAGATTAGAAGATCGGTCAACCGTTGTAATTCAAGGGTGGTGCCAGAATAGCTTGGCGCCTCTGGCGCCAAGCTATTCTGGCACCACCCTTGAACTATCATAGTCAAATTTATGTCACGCAATGGGTGCATCAGGGTGAAAAGGGTTAATAATCTTATGTAACCAATGGCATTGTGGACTGAATCCCTGATGGCCACCTTCGCCCGAGGAGCACAGGTGTAAATGAGGCCTGAAATTACATGCTGAACACATAAAGTACAAAGAATGTTCTGATCTATGACACTGAATATTAGTACCAATTTCTGAGAAGTGAACCAATTGTTCTGCAATTTAACCCTTTGTCTGTCAGTAGCAGTTCCTGCAGGAATCATCGCAACTAAAACTGCTACTGACACCCAAAGGTTTATGGTAGCGGTTTGAGTCGCCATTATTCGCGACAAAAACCGCTACCGACACCCAAAGGGTTAACAAAATTACCTACCTTGCGCATGCAGCCATCAATACTGTAGTGTAAACCATGTAAGTGGCTGCGAGCACAAGGGAGTTAAATAAATCGGAACTTAAAAGTGAAGGTCAAATGGCAACAATGGCTAATACAGCCACGGTCCCATCAAACTTGAGTGTTTTTTCACTATGTTAAAGTTTAATGGTTTAGTTCTGTTTCAGACATTTGAAAAGAAAAGAAAATATTTTATTTTTAGATTCCAAACCCCACACCTCATAAGTTAATCCAAAGAAACAAAAAAACAGAGTTAAGAAAACATCATCGACACCAAAAATGCAGTTATGAAAAACTTGCAAATGCGTGTTTTGTTTTTCTTTCTATTCACCACTCAACATTTTTGATTGTTTATACTAGTTATATTGGTGCTATTTGAATGAGTTGTCAAGTGCAATTTCTGTGCAAAAGCAGGGAGTCAGACCTAGAAGCTGTTGATCTCACTATGTTTACAGGCCTTAAGGGTTTCATCATTAAACCTTTGGTTGTCGGCAATGTTTTTTGTTGCGATGATTCCTGCATGGAATCATGACAAAATCACTACCAACAGCCAATGCCTTAAAAGTAAGCAAAGCTTAAACCTTCGCATGTCAGTAACCGTTTTTCTCGCGATGATTCCTGTAGGAATCATCTCAAGAAACCTGTACCAACATGCAAAGGTTTAACCCCCTAATGTATGCAGCCACCATTACTTGGGTACTGTTTACAGTACTGATGGCTGCAAGCACAAGGGAGTTAACACGTTACACTCTTACAATAAGATTTGCGTACACAATCGACTTTCTATTCGCTGCCAGGAGATACTGCAATAAAGATTAGACACTACAGGCATGATCATCTATGTTTCTTTTGTGTACTACCGATGGACAAAGCCTCGAGACAGATCTATAAAGCCAAGATAAGAGTTGCAAATACATGCATGCGGCGAGGGGCGACTTGCATTGTAATTTTCTTACACTTTGACAGCAAAGTGATCTTCAGTGACCAAACAGTACAGCTGAATCGAAACCAGTTTTGTGATGCTGGTTTTGGAAGTATCCTTTGGTTTTATTAAAGTCCCCTGTCCTGCTATGTTTCATCGATGCCCAAAACAGTCTGACGCAGTCTTTTTAAAATAATAATACCGGTTATTATATAGGCGCTTTTCCCAATTCTGCGAATCGACTCAAAGCGCCACGACCTGAACCCAACACGCACGCTCACGTGACACACACACACATACACTCTGAAGACAAACACGGTACAAGACAAACACAGGACATTCATGTGGTGCGAAGGGTCAGCTCAGCTACTGAGATTTTGGAAATTTTGATCGCTTGTATTTGAAATTTTATTAAGTGGCCTGAAACCGGTACCACAGTGGAAGGGGAGGAAGAGCCGGAGTACCCAGAGAAAGAACCTCCGACGATCCGCCTGAATAAACGGCGACACTTACTAGAGGAGAAAAGTCTGACGCCGGAACCCGTAATCGAACCTCACACCTTTAGCATTGGTGGCTGGCGCCTTAACCACTGCACCACGGACTGCCCCGGCTACTCATCCGGCTATGCTAACACTGCCTACTAGTAACTTTTCATTAACTACTCTGCCGCTCAAAAATTTTGTTTAAAGTTATTTCCGGATCCGCCGTGCATGCCCAAAATAGCCAAGCACATGCACGCAAGCGAACCTTGGCTTGTTGGATATCACCACCGATAATATTCTAGGAGAGGTGATCTTCCGGTGGCTGATGTCGAAATCCGTAGGCAAAGAGTTAAAAACACTGAAGCTCACGAAAATCTGTGCATCATGTTTGCATGTATTGGCCTCATTTACACCCTCAGAGGATACTCGAAGAGTTGGAGTCAACAAGAGTGCATGCAGGAACAATTTAACAGCTTCGTGCATGTGGCCACTGGTTTTGTAAACAGTACCAGTGGTCACGCGCACATGCACAAGGGGGTCATACAAAAAACTCAAGACCGATCAGCCAGAAAAGAGTCCACTCTCATCATCATCATGCAACGAACGGGAGGAGGGAAGGTTCACTCACACTCTCTATCCTATTATCAAGGGCAAGGCGCGGGCTAGAGGCAGAGCGGGGCAGGTTTTTGTCGGCCTCGTTCTCATTCATTTGCTCATGCACCATGCTGGTACTGCCCATCTTGCGCAGCCCCCTCCGCCATGAGGGCACCGCCAGTTCATCCGTGCCGGTGGAGCTTGTGTGATTGGCGGAAATGTTTCTGGTGCTGGCGGCAGTGGAAGAGGCCTACAGTACAGAGAGGGAGAGAGGACGGCATGCCCTTGGCATCACTCACTTTAAAACAAGGCACAACCAAAAGACCTCCAGGCACACCCACACTTAACATAGCGGAACCACGTGCATTTATTTTTTTTTTATTTTTTTTTTTTTAAGAAACCATGTGTCCAAGCAGTGACATTAAACAAAACTGACGAATATTGACCCTGTTTGCCCCAAGGGCCCATTTCTCAAATTTTGGAGGTGTTGCCTAATGAAGGCGCCACGCTAATCTGGCACTACCCTTGAATTATCATGGTCAAGACATCACTTGCTGTAGGGATCTGGGACTAAATGGGTTAATACCTGATGTTTCAATTTCTTATGAATTTTCAGTGTATCAGTTTCTATCCATTCTGTTGATGAAGCTTTTCTTTTTCTGTTTTTTTGTCATTAATATTTTGAATAATTAGTTTTCTGTGAAGCGCCTAGAACTCATTATTATGATGATGACAACACACAATCAAAATATGGGTCAGTTCAACCATTTTCACTTTCTGTGCAAATATTGTGTTACAGACTACAAATTCACAATTGCCAAAATGTCGTTAAGCAAGGCCATGATATCAGTACTGACTTTCTTTACCGTTTTTGATGTTGTGTGATTTCAAACTTCATTTCATCTGCCATTGGCTGAAGTTCTACATCGATGACAGCGTGATGTTCTGATCAACATCTCCATTATGATAATGCATGCACATCACAGTTGCCGGCACCATGGTCAGAGCCAGGTAAAAGTTACTTCTATACTGACGTGCTAAAGAAATACAACATTTTTGGAATCATCGGAAACACTTCGCATTTCTTTTGTTTGTCAATATATTAGCACTTCGCCTGTGACCAAAGTAAAAGCAAGGTGAACATAAGCTGGTGATCCCTCATGGGACAATATCACAGTCACATGTGTGAATAAATCCATCCTCAAGTCAAAATGTTGCAATGACTAAACAAACTGCTTCGTAAAATCGCCTGGGACACATAGTTTCTTAGAGGGGGAAACACAACAGCCTGAAAATGTCCGCTCACTTCAATCGCCCTAGTTCATGCGCAGCAGCACGTAAATTGTACAGGTTAATTCCCTCGTTAGATTTGCATCACAGGGTGCATGTGTTTCACGTTACACACTGCAACTTCATTCAAACGAATTTGAGGCATGCTCAGTATCACTGCAATCCACATCGAAAGAAAACTCTTGCCTGAAATCTTGCATTTCAAGCCTGCATGCATTATTCTGTATGATATGCTCAATAGAATTTTAATTCTTGTCTGCTGGGGAGCAACCAACAACACCCAAATGCAAGAGGCGTAGATCCTCATGAGCCCCCGCATTCGCGGGGGCTCATGAGGATCCACGTCTCTTGCTGGCGTCATTCATAATCTGGAAGCAGTGAAAGTGGTTACAAAAAAGATGAGATAGGTACGGTGAGATACAACAGCTGCAAATACCACTAGCACTTCATCAATGTAGAAAAAATGCTGAACAGGCAGTAGATGCCTCAGCATATAACTTTGTACTTTTTGTATTAATAAACTAGTAAGAAATAACAAATACGCAGTAGTATACATGAATTAGGTAAGCACACAATGTTTGACATAAAGCAACTAAAACAGAAACCAGAGTAATGGATGCATAGATAAATTAACCCTTTGCATGTCGGTTGCAGTTTTAGTCACAATGATCCAGGTAGGAATCATCACAACCAAAAACGCTGACACCCAAAAGGTTAATACGATACTGTATTACACAGCAAACATCTTAAAATGTTTATATCATTATGTACAGTTTTGTACAGATTACAGTAGCAGAATATACAATTAGTGTGAATAGATTTTGTGTGCTGGTGTACGATTTTATGATTGTTAACTCACATCTCAACACTGTGAGGTCCAAAGTTACAGACCAGCATACCTATAACCCTTTAACTGTCGGTAGCTCTTTTTTGTCATGATAAAAAAAAAGTGGTACCAACAGCCAAGGCTTAAAGCTAAGCCAGTGTGAGGTCCTGTGCAAGTGCAGTGTACGTGCAAGAACACCTCCATCATAATCTTGATGTAAAAAGCATGAACCCATATCATACTGAGGCTAAAAGCTTCAGATTTGTACACTGCCATATGCAAGCTACATTACAGTACTTACAGATAAGGATATAGACCAATGGCTTTAGTTCAAGGGTACTGCCAGAATAGCTTGGTGCCTACTCTGGCACTACCCTTGAACTATTTTAGTCAAACTTATTTCACACACTGGTGTATTCCAAATGATAAGGGTTAATTTATATATACATGTCCATGTACCAATTATCCCCTTCTGATTTATTCTATCCAGGAAACCATTAAATTTTTTAACCAGTAAACATTAAAAAAAACTGCATTCAAGCTTCAAATTTGAAAGAAAAAAAAAAGTGCTAAACACAAATTCACGAAAAAAAGTTTGACAATCTCAAACACAATTCACAAAGTGGTACTGATTCACCTACACCAATCCCCCAGAGATACTGAAAACACACAAAGCGAGTTATTGCAACATTTTTAAGACGCGCTGCCATTGGAAGAAGAAAGAAATCAGTGTTGTGAGCATGGCGAAAAATAACAATCGCTGACTTAAGTGGTTGTTATATTTAAGTCTCAAACAATTGAAGAAAACATTGTATTAACCCGTTGACAGCTGGAGCACAGCAAACAACACTCAACTGCAAGAGGCCTAGATCCTCATGAGCCCCCGCATTTGCCCCCAAGCTCATGAAGATCTAGGCGTCTTTCTCGCATCATTCACTTGTGCTTTTATCCGGCAGTGATCTACAATGGTTCCGAGTCATCACTGGCATTGAAAGGGGTTAGTTTTCAATTAAAGTGGAAAAATCTCTGTGCGACATTCCCATGCCAGGCCAAGAAGACTGCATGATCAAATCTAAACTGTTGGCATGGCCACAAGTTGCCAGGCCGGCAAGGACAAACGTCCAACCTACCTGCTCTGTTGGGAGGCGGGCGGGTACACTGATTGATCGGGAGACCAGATCTTTGGCAGAGGGCTTAGAAGTAGCGTCCTTTAGAGGGAAGCAACAAAAGCAAGCAGATCAAGAAACTGCAAGAAAGCTAGAGCAAAACAGCAACACTAGCATGAATCGTGAACGACAGGGAACTGCTCCAATCCATGCGTGGCAGACCGAGACTCAGCTTTGTTATCAACTGTCAGAGAATGACACCAACAACAGGTACCATTGGTAATTTGTTCATACATGATACGATTCCTTTTTTGTGTGTTCTTGTTTTTTCTAACTTTTTCCTTTAAAAGTTTTGTAAAATTTTCATTTTAGAGATGGCCAATAAAAAATTTCAACTGAGGTGCTCTAAGCATTTTAATTTTTTTTTTTTTTGAATAGTGCACATTAGATCTCCTTTCCAAAATGCTTATTATAAACAATCTGACCATTAACTGCTATTCTGCAGCAAAAACTGTCTCCTTGGCTTGCTTCACAAACAGTAGCAAGCCCCACACGAAAGAAAACTGGGCCATGATTGCTCCAAGTCATTAATATGATTTTTCAAAATTGCAATAAAAATCTATTTCCCGTAGATGTCAGGCCTCTCGACAGCAAATCTGTAGAGTATCAGACAATTACTTGGACGTGTAGCATGGTTTGGACAGGGGGAGGGTGGAGCCAGATTTGAGGATATGTGTGATGATCTAGTTTCGGATTCTACTTCTACATGTACTACAAAGAAAGCAATTAAGCCAATAGAAAAATGCCTTCAGGCCCACAATGTTGTGGTCCCGAGGAGGACCGTCGCTTACTGGGTACTGACCTTATCAAATAATGAAAAGCACAGTAAAAAGTATGGTGAGCAGCTAATATAAACTGATGAGTGATGTACTGTAATATTTTATTACACATTTTCAAATCATTTGACCAAACACCATTTCACAATAACAGGAGTCACATAAGGAGAAACGAATAAACAAAAGATTGCAGATGCTGACAGACGACGGAAGACAGATGCAAATACAGCTTAAACAACTTAGAAAAATAAGGGGGCAAACTGGTAAATGCAACATAATTTCACTTTTTCAGGCTGAAAACAGAATAGTATTCATCATTGTGTTAGAACAATATACATGTATACACCAATACATCAAAGAATTAGTACAGTTTTGGACATAAGTCCATCAAGTCAGATTCCCAAATAATTTAGAAAATTCTTTACAGTCAAATCTGTCTTAAATGTTCCGCCACAAAATTCAAATACTATGGTACTAATAAAAATAAAAAACACTTTTCTTTTTAAAAACGTGTGACAGCTCTGACTGCAAAAGTTAGAAGAAGTTCAGCCTTGGTATTTCATTCTTGCTGCCATTTTCAAACAGAAGCTTCAAAAGTGTGTTGTGGAGGTGGGGTGGGGGCATGAGGATCCACACATGTAGCTGATGACTGAGAAAGTTCTTGAGGATCTAGATCATATATTGGCATACTGACTGCTCAGTCTATAGTCCTAGTGCTAAACAGCCTGTTTTGAACAACCACCTTTTCTGCAAGAAAATAAATGTTGTCTTAACTCATTCTACCCCAACACCGAAATGCCAAAATTTTGCCGTTGTCCTCTGAAGACTGCATTGCAGTGCAGGACACAGACTGACCATGGTAGTTCAAGAGTGATGCCAGAATAGCTTGGCGCCCATAGGCGCCAAAATATTCTGGCATCACCCTTGAACTATCATGATCGATCCATGTCTTGCTGTGGTGTGTCTGGTGTAGAATGAGTTAAATCTGGTGCTCTGAAGAAGAAGAGGAGAAATCATGCAGCAGGAGATGAATTGATCATGATAATTCAAGGGTAGTGCCAGATGAGCTTAGCGCCTAAAGGCGCCAAGTGCATCTGGCACTACTCTTGAATTATCATTATTGATCCATCTCCTACAACTGGTACATACACGTTAGATAACACCTCCAAAATTCGGGAATATGGCCATGGTGTTATATGGGTAAACTCCCTAATGCATTCAGCCATATGTACTGTAAACAACACTGCTGGCTGCATGCACATTGGGGTACATCTATGATGGACTTGCAAAAACATTTGAAAATGGCATAACTGATGCAAAACCAAGCACTGAAGATTACTTGTTAAAATAAAAATTCTGCAATGTATGTATCTGAGATTGAGTTAAAAGTGTTACATACAACATTCAGTACAAACCATTATATCTGTATTAGTAGGTTATGTGACCAAATAAATCAAAGAGTAACAGAAGCAAGCAGAGTGCACAAGGTATAAATATTTCGGATAAACTGAGATTGGTTGTGTTTTCTTGCACGCGCCAAGTAAAGAACTGAGGTACATGACAGAGTGGTCTCCCTTTCAAGACATTTGGACTGAATTGGTCAGAATGGTACTGAAAAATAATTCATTCAAAATGTATACTAGGAGAAAGTGATTTTGAAAATTCAGCTACCACAAAAATGCATTCCATACTGTCCTGAAGATATTTGCATCCCAACGCTATTCTAAAAGTGTTTACAACAAGCCTAGAGATCCTAAAATTCTGAAAACAAAGCCTGAACTTAATCCTTTGGGTGTGGGCACCAGTTTTAGTCAGAATCATCATGACTAAAACTGCTACCAACACCCAACGGGTTAAAATGCATATGACTGTTAGCTAGCCTCCATCTGCTACATATCAACACTATTCTAAAACTGTTTACAACAAGGCATAAGATCCTGAAATTCTGAAAAAGTTTCAAATTCAAAAAGCATATGACTCAATCTGTTAGCCTTCATCTGCTGGAAGCATAGACTTATCATGACCCCCTGCAGTTCACAAAACTCGATGCCTACTGCATTTATGAACGATTCTGATCAACTTGAATCCATGTTGTTTGGGGAATAATGGCCCCCACAACCTTCAATAAGCAGGATTTCTGCCAACTGCCTGAAAATCTCATGCCCGACGACAGACTATGCTGATTTTGCATAAGTAAGTCTCATGTATGCTTATATTTGAGCTGTGTAAAGAATACTTTTCGATAACCAGTGAAAATAAGTAAATAAATCTGTAGTGGACCCAGGTTCTTATTTACAACAGTCTGAATAATATCCTCCAGCACTGGTAGTGATGTTCTTTCTTTACCCTTTGGCTATTTTTAGCACGTTTTGTCACAAAAATCTTCTATACAAAAAACACTACCGACAGCCAAAGGGTTAAACACAAAGACAAACAAATTTGGTACATAAACCTAGCATTGAACTAAATGCGAAATTGTACTACTGATAAATGGTCGAGAAGATCTGCGAGATTACAAATCCTCAGGGCAGTATCTTAAATGAAATGTTTTTGACAACGTTTTTTGTTCAAGAGGCAGAGAAATGAGCTGGGACTGGAGTTAAGTGAGGGATACATCAAGTCAATCTTGACTCCTCTGAGACAAACCCCATCTGGATACACAACTTTATACCCTGTATCCAGATGTTGTACATCTTGAGTAAATTAAACTGGGGAACTAGTCAAAATCAAGCTTTGGGGCGAAAACACTGAACAGCAGCATTATGATCCGTAAGTGCTACCGTTATGAAGAAAAGCATTGGTGCTACTGCTATTCACAAACGCACTGGCCTAAAGCTTGCTCTTAATACGTCATACGTCACCCCGAAGTTTAATGTCCAGTCATCATATTTAGCTCGGCGAGTAAATTTGCCAAAATTTATTAACCCATATCATAGTGAGGCTAAAAGCTTCCAGTTTGTACACTACAAGCTACATTATAGTACTTACGGATAAGGATATAGAAAATGGCTTTAGTTCAAGGGTAGTGCCAGAATAGCTTGGTGCCTAGAGGCACCAAGCTATTCTGGAACTACCCTTGACCTACTTTAGTCAAACTTATTTCACACACTGGTGTATTCCGAATGATTTAAAACACTTTTTCCAAAATAGACAAACAAACAAGTATACAAATCAGTTGCTACTTATCTTGTGGGTGAGAAGAGGCAATTTTGATGAAGGGTTTTTTAACCGGAAATATGAATAAATTGTGTTGTAATTGTCATTTCTAAGCGTGTTTCTTTCTCCTCTAGGTTCTTCTCTTCACAGGGGCAAAAATGACATGTTAACGTCAACAACTTCGCAAAGGAAACTTCAGGGTGACTTATGGCATATTCAGAATGTGCTTAATCAATACATGGTAAGAAATAAACTTGAGAAGCAATTAAAGGCGTAAAGCACAATGTGGAAAAAAGTTTTAAATGGAAAGCTGATCAGAAACTGAAATCAGTGTGAAGCTCTCACACAAAGAGAACTTAAAAGACGAGACTGAAATTGGGACAACTGAAGAAAATGAATCTGTGACTCCAGAGATATAAACATGGCAGTGCAAGAGAGTGAGACATCAAGTCAACCCAACTTACTTCCACCAAACTATCCACCGATTCCTTGTCTGACGTGGGCGCCTCCACCACCGCAATTGTGGGGGTGGTGACGGGTGTGGTAGTTGAAGATGTGGTGGTGGTAGTGGTGGTAGTGGTGGTGGTGGTGGTGGGTTTTTCTTGCTCCGAAACCTCATCAATTTTGGGCATTTCAGGCTTGTGGGGTTCTAGGCCTGTGGTGGTGAGACTGGGTGGCCGTGTTCGTGACTGTAGCATGCATGCAGAGAAGAAGCAATGTGACTAACAGACTAGCTAACAGCGAACAGTACGCAACAGACTGGCAAGACTACACCTGTACAATGCGGACCCACAGGCAAACTCTGCACAAGACAAATTCCAGACCAGAACGGGTGACTGCCAAGTGTGTCAAATTCACAGAAACAACCAACAAGAAAAAGAAACATGCTCAACTCGTTCAAGGCGAACGACATCCGCACATGCGGCTTAACCCAATTAGCCCCAACACCCTGCAGCAGGAGATGGATCGATCATGTTAATTCTAGGGCAGTGCCAGGTGAGCTTGGTGCATGTAGGCACCAAGCTCACCTGGCACTACCCTTGAATTATCATGATCAATCCATCTCCTAATACTGGTACACGCTTTCTTTTTTCCATAACACCTCCCAAATTTGGGAAATGTGGCCATTGGGTTATAATTATGGGTTAAGCCGCGTATCTGGATGACGTTCATCTCGAATGAGTTAAGAGAGACAAAGACAAAACATTTGTCTAAGCCTTTCGAAGCGTGTTTCCTTCTTTTTGTTTTTTTTGTTTTGTTTTGTTTCTTATTTTTTGGGCAGAAGACACCTAAAGCCCTATCTCCCACCTCTACCCAGAAAAGACAGTCCAGCAAGAAATGTAACCACAATCAAAGCACGCATCAGGAAAGACAAGAACGAAACAGCTAACCGGTGGCTGCATATACATGGGGGGGTTAAACACTGAGCCATAGTGTGTAAGGCACGTACAGCATCCCATCAGTGTTAACCCTTTGTATGTTGGTAGCGGTTTTAGTCATGATGATTCCTGCAGGAATCATCGTGACTAAAACCACTACTGATGCCCAAAGGGTTAACTCATTCGAGACATGCTGCATCCGAACATCCGGATGCATCACATCTCGAATGAGATAAAGAATCACACTGTCGGCACTAGCAAAAATATATAGGCAAAGGTCAACTTTCAGACAGTGAGGCATTATCTGTTTCATCCTTGCCTTTGCAAAAGTGTGTTTTTCAGCAGTTAATTCATTGCTTTCAGTTTTCCATTCATAGAACTAACACTAGAGGTGCAGAAGTGGAGACATGACACCATTTCGATAAACCCCCAAACCAGCGAACCTAAATGCAGCCTACAGGCAAGTGACAGCTAATCAAACTATTTTGCATCAAGCGTGTGCTAAATCTGATAATTAAGATGATCCCCAAGCTGCCTAAAGTCCCAGTGAAATGTATATTAGCTAGGCTGCAGCAATATGTGTCAATGCTTCCTAGTCTAAGCTCTAAACCTGGCCTTATCACAGTTGTGACCCCTTATGCGTGCAGTCACAAGCACTGTAAATAGTATCAGTGTCTGCACGTTCAAGCGGATTAACTACACAATCCAAACACAAAACCGGAAGAGTGTAAGTGGGGGGGGGGGGGGGGGATTTGGGGGGGTGGGGGGTGGAGGGGAGGTAAAAGTAATATGGTTGGGGACAGGGTGAAAAGCAAATAATTATGGAAGGGGGCATGGTGCCTTCAAAAGAAGAATTAAATAGAATACCAATGGATGCAAAGTAATCGGTCACTAAGCAAACAGTCACAAGAAGTTTGCTGCCAATTCTATTTTTTTCACAACTCCAGTTCTGGCATTATTAACTGCATGTAAATCTACAACCCAACTGCCTAACACTGAAATCTGTTTGTTTAACCACTTTTCAATTTACATATAAAGCTGGTTTTAAGAAGTACTAGCATTTAAGAAGTACTAGCATCCACATCTAGATACAAGGAAAAAAGTTAGATTAAAACTAATCTGTTAAATTTCACTACAATCTTACAAATGTATCCCCTCTTCCACCCACAACCCCAAAACAAGAGAAAAAAAAAACCAAAGAATGAAACATTTTAGAATAACTGAGAAAACTGATTAAAAATTGAATCAAAATACATGGGATGATACATCTTTTTCATTTGTCTTGCAGATGTGTACATTAACCCATTTAGCCCCAACGCCCTGTAGCAGGAGATGGATCGACCATGATAATTTAAGGGTAGCGACAGATGAGTTTGGCGCCTGAAGGCGCCAAGCTCATCTGGCACTGCCCTTGAATTATCATGATCGATTTATCTCCTACAACAGTTAGGCGACACCTCCAAAATTTGGGAAATACGGCCATGGGGTTGTATGGGTTAACAGCGCAAACAGACACTCAAATTGCTTGATCGCACAATTAACAATTTCAGTGTTCAAGACCTACAAGAAAAACTGCAAGCAACCCCACTTCTATCACCTTCTATCCTGACCGCCCCCCCCCCCTCCCCCCCCCCCCCCAACTCACACCCTAGCCATAAATTTGGAACACACAAGGTGGCAACAACAGCAGAAACTACGACAGATTTATCAACCAACACCTGCAGAAAACCACAACCCAGCTGAAACGCGGCACTTACCGGGGAGATGATAGAGGACTGTTTGTTCAGCTCATTCTTCCGTTCTGAATAAAACAAGTTTGACATAAACATTATCTTTTGTGGTTTTAACACCTTGAATGCTGGAACACCCAAGACACCCAAATGCAAGGTGTAGATCCTCATGAGCCACCGCACTTTCAGTGGTTCATGAGGATCTTTGTCTATTGCTGACCTCATCCACCATATCTTTGTGTCTCAGACAGACAGAATCTGTCATAGTTGCAGACACATAATTTTCTAGCCACTGGCAGTGAAGGGGTTAACGTGGGTCAAAATGTCCGCAACACAGACGGTCATGTCACCCATACCATATTACACCATTCCCTTAGATTTTACTCTTCTTTTATTTTTTTTAAATTCGTGACAATGCACCTACCAGAATGTAGAATAACCCCTTTTCTGCCAATTGATGCAGACTGTGTTTCTGCAATCTTCACTAATTCAACACTAAAAATCCCCAGCCATACCAAAATTCAAACACCGATTCGAAGTGGTGTCAGCAATAGGCATCAATCTCCATGAGCCCAGTGCCCAGTGACTGTGGGGGCTCATGATGACCTATGTCTCTTCCAGCTGAACGTATTCACTTTTTCTCTTCACTTAAACTAAAGTTTGGGTGTCAGTAGTGGTTTTAGTCGCAATGATTCCTACAGGAATCTTTGCAACTAAAACCGCTACCGACACCCAAAGGGTTAAAAGTTAACAACCAGCTCAAATGAAATCAGATATTTTTTTGGCTGCGCTGCCAGCTCTCAATACCAGTGCTGACCTGTTTCTGAGTCCTGGAGAAACAGTGGAAGAACTGTGGGCTTCTTTGCCTTCTCTTCCTCTTCCTTGGGGGAGGTCAAGGGGGACAAGGTGCCATCCAGCGTGGCCCGCTCCTCTTCCGACGACTTGGAGATCACATTCTGCTTCTCATCTTTGCTCATCCGCGTCACAGAGCTTCTGCAGTGACAGAATGGAGTTTGGAAAAAAAAATTAGTCATCTTGCGCTTAGGACATACACAAACACTGCTTCAGTAACAACTGAACGGCAAGACAAAAGGCGCTGGGCTGATGTCCTCTGCTGTTGGCCTGTGCATAGCTGTGCTTGAGCCAACAGCAGCCGACATCGGCCAAGTGAGGTAACAGCTTCTAGATACTTTTGAGACACAAACTTTGATCAGGGAAATAGCATACAAGAAAAATGTAATGTCCACTGCATCCTACTAAACACATTCTATCAAAAACATCTTTATAAAGGAAATGCCACATCATATTTAGGAACCAATTAGCAGCCATAAATTAATCCATCATGTTCTATACCTGCATTCAAAAACATGAGCAAAGTTTCTCTGCACCATTTAAACGTGGCATCCAATTACCAGCAAAACAATATACCAGTAAACACCCTTGCAATACACAGGTAAGCTCCAACGAATCTTCTGGGCACACCATTTAAAGATACAATGGAATCAAGAACCACAATAGCTTGCAAACAAACAGAAACATCCTCACAAAGTTATACCAGAAAGTTGGCTCCATCACTGGTCGCAAGACTACAACTTAGAAAGTGGCATACCAGGAATTGCGATCAGAAATACATTAGGCGTTCTTCGACTTTTGCATGGCTGAAAATGGGCTGAAACCACATGTAATGTTAGGCCACAGTTGGCAGGTTCAATGCAGCTCACATAGGTATTTAGGGTCCAAACTTTAGTTATAGCCCTCATGGCCTTCTCTGTTTGAGGAGCACACGTATCCATCAGTTGCAAGTAAATAGGGCTGACCCCAGCAAAGCAAGAGGCATAGATTCTCATGAGCGCTTGCTGTCGCAGGCGCTCATGAGAATCTATGCCTCTTGCAGGCGGGAACAGCTTTCACACACTCTTTTCGGGCACGGGGAGGTCTATGACCCTACCCATCTATGCCTGAGAGAGAGTAGGGTTCAGGTAGATGACCACTGGCCAGTATTATAAATGAATCATCGGACTGGTAAGAAAATGGGATTAGGCAACTACACCAAGCGGAAAACATAACAGTTCCTGTTTAAGTTCACAAGCATGTCAACCATGACCAAGCATGGGCATAGAAACAGGGGGGAAACGAATTCATCAAGGTCAGCAGCCGTACACTTAAACCCAGATAATTATTTTCACTCTGATGATGCAAATAAGGCCCCACCTCTGCCATTAAGGGACACAGGTTCTCTTGAGCCCCTGCATCTTCTTGGGCTTAACCCTTTAACGGCCAGGGCAAAGCGAACATTATCCAGCTGCAAGAGACACAAACCCTCATGAGACCCAGCAGTGGCAGGGGGCTGATGAGGATTTATGTCTCTTGTTAGTCTTGTGTTCATTATGCCTATATTTGGTCCTATTTACTCCTGTGTTTTTGACACAGATGTTAGTGAGTGTGTAGTGGTTTCAGACACACAACTTGTGATCAATGACAGCGAAGGAGTTAACAGAATCTATGCCTCTTACAGACAGAAGCTGACTGAGCAAAACGTGTGACGCAATTGATGCTATGCTAATTCATAATTATCTGGTTCACTCATATATGTTGCCTTTGCTAATCATTACGTTTTAAAAAACAAGCAGCTCATACTCTAGAATCGACCAGTAAGCACAGCATACAAAAAGCACACCAGAATCTGGCATGCATTTTGTATGTTGTGTGTACTGGCTGATTCTACAGGATTTATATTAATAACATTGAAGAAGTGAAAGGTACATGGCACAGTGACGGATCAGTTACCTGGGGGGGGGGGGGGAGGGGGAGGGGGGTGCGTGTTTCAATTTTTTGTTTGGAACCTTCAACCTGATACAAAGGCCTCCACAACGATAGACCCTGCTTCCAGGGGCCAAAAAATCAAAATGTGAGGGGAGGGGGGGGGGGGAAGGGGAGGGAGGGGGCAGGGGAGGGGGGGGGGGGGGGGTGCGTGTGGCGAAGGCAGTGCATAGTGAGATGCTCACCGTTTGCAAAAATGTCAAACAGAAAGGGGAGGGGGGGGGGGGCGGGAGGGTTCCAAACACCCCAGGGACGGATCAGTTACCTGGGGGGGGGGGGGGGGGGGGGGAGGAGGGGGTGTGTGTGTTTCAACTTTTTGTTTGGAACCTTCAACCTGGTGCAAAGGCCTCCATGACGATAGACCTTGCTTCCAGGGGCAAAAAAATCAAAATGCGAAGGGGGGGGGGGGGGGGGAAGGAGGAGGGGGAAGGGAGGAGGAGGGGGGAAGGGAGGAGGGGGAAGGGAGGAGGAGAGGGGGGTGTGTGGCGAAGGCAGTGCATGGTGAGATGCTCACCGTTTGCAAAAATGTCAAACAGAAGGGGGGGGGGGGGGGCGGGGAGGGTTCCAAACACCCCAAAAAGTGACTTTGTTATAGCATTTTTTTTTAATTGGGGGGGGGGGGGGGTGTTCCAGAACCCATGGAACCCCCCTCCCCACCCCTCCACCCACCCCCAGATCCGCCCCTCTGGCAGTCAACTTCCAAAATGCATTTCATAAGAGGCACGATTGGTTGGCATCAGATTGTTCTTGTATCCATGCAATGCAAGACTTACACTTTTGCTTTATCAAGCAATCAGAAAGCAAGCAAAAAGAGTCTGAAAGCAATCCTGAGTAATTAAATAGGAGGAGAACATCTGACATTTCAAATGTCTACATGTTAACCCTAGAACATAAAAAAGGATGATTCACTGCATGTACATGTATTAAATAAAAGTGCTTGTTGGTTTTTGTTTCTTTCAGAAAAGAAATCATATTTAAATCAAATCATATTTAAATCAAATCATATTACATTTTCAAGCCTTTCACTCTTGCAACACTGCACTTGCTGCTAAAGGAGGCAGGAAAAGCTCCATATAGAGCACCCAAAAGCTCTGACTGACACATTTATAGCATTAAAACACATGATTCTAGCTCATTAACCCATAGCATGTCAGTAGTGGTTTTAGTTGCGATGACTCCTATAGGAATCATCGCCACTAAAAACGCTACCGCCATGAAAAGGGTTATGCCCCTTCAACTATTCATCATCACTTCTTGCGCTGCTTCTTGTATTCTGAAAGAAGTGAATCTGTCTAGTCTAGCCTACCCTTGACACCCTAAAGGTAATGATGGATCGACCATCACAGTAACACAGTAGAGCCTGATCAGCAGAAAATTACATTTTCAAGCCTTTCGCTCCCAATAAAAATGTAACGCAAGAAGAAGGTACAAGTCATAATGTGACTGTGAAAGTAATGCCGCCAGTCTAAAATATGCATATCTGCGTGTATAAAATACCAAAATGAAATATCTCACTCTCGAGACATCTGTTCCGTTCTCCCAGAGGCTTCAATCACTCGCGCAGCATCCAAACGGCAAACCTTAGTCTCCAAGTACCTTGTAATGAAACAGCTGATAGCTACAGCAAACTACACGCACAAATGATGCTCAGCCATTATCCTCCCCTCCCCCATCCCTCTGCCTGACTCTTTTTTACCTGTTCACTTTTTGTTCACTTGCTGGCTGTGAGAGTGACAGGTATCCCACAAAGTCTCCGAACTACAACTTTGGTCACAGACTTCACGAAAAATCATCTCAGACTAAGGATGGAAATGGGGCCAGTCCGTGCCTGCAAGAGGCACTGATTCTCATGAGCCCCTGCAGCTGCAGGGGCTCGTGAGAATTCATGCCTCTTGCTAACGGAAGGAGGCTAGGTAAGGTACTGTCCTTGTAAATAATTTCCCCAAATTCTAGTGTTGTCAGGCTAGGCAAAAGAGACCGCTGGCCCAACAACGAGGTAATTGATAAGCCGATTTTGGGGTGACTCATTCACGGGCCTGCTTGCTGAATGGGAAGGTGTATCATACATCGCATAGTCTCAAAGCACAAAGTTTTTCTCCTAACCTACGGCAATATGACATGAGTGAGAGGTTTGCGACAAAACACAACCAAACAGATCTGGGTTGGGGGACAAGAGAGAATGAGAGAAAGAGAGAATAGTTTCTCCTGTCCAGGCAAAAGCAGCATGCGTGTGATTGTGATGAGAGCTGGATTACAATAATGTGCTAGAACGACTCCAGATACAGACAAATGTCTTTTTCATGATAAGAGAGATGACAGATGCAGTTATCTAGAGCAAGATGAAAAGCTCTCAAAATAGGTGTTTACGTGTGCAAGTATGTTGGTCTGAAAACAAACACAGGAAGAACTAAAACATAAACAACTTTTAAAACATAAATCAAAACAAACTAAAACAGAAAATTGGAAGCAAACACAAAATATACCCACAAAAAAAAACACTTCAGTAATGGCAAATCAAGAGAAAATACAACAAACAGGCATGGTTAACCCATTTAGCCCCAGGGCCCTGCAGCAGGAGATGCAGTGATCATGATAATTCAAGGCTAGTGCCAGATGAGCTTGGCACCTTCAGGCGCCAAGCTCATCTGGCACAAGCCTTGAATTACCATGATCAATCTATCTCCTTCAACTGGTACACAATCGTTAGACAATGCCTCCAAAAGTTTAAAAATGTGGCCGAGGGGTTAAGAGGGTTAAACCAAATAGGTTGCTCCCCTTTACATACAACAGACCATGTCCATCTTGGCCTACACGTGTCCACGAGCACAAGATGCAAACAGCATGTAAATTTCATCCCCTTGTGCATGTATCCACAATTACTTTTTACAGTTCCGGTGGCTGCATGTACATTGCAGTTAAACATAAAAATTTCTCTTGTAAACTCAAAAAGATTTGCCTTCACATTCTGACTTAATTTACTACAGTATAATATGTTGAGTTTTTTTTTCCTTCAGAAATAACGTGATCCTAAAAGATAGGTGCTCTCTCCAATATAGTCTTGCACGGCAAAAAGAGGGCAAACAGCTTCACCTGTCATTAATGACCATCAGTTAGGAGGCTACAGACACCAAATAACAATCTTCAGTGACAGGTGATCATGCATATGTATACAAAAGTGGACACTCAAAAAAACAGGTTCCTCCGTACAACGAAACCAACACCTGTATATGCAGGCTTTGCTCTTTTCTGTTTGCGGGTTGTGCAAAGGTTAGGGAAAGGGAACGACACACTGCTGTCAGCGAAAGTGAAACAAGCACAAATTTCATTATCAACCCTTTGCATGTCGGAGCAGATTTGTCGCGATGATTCCTATAGGAATCATCGTGACAAAAACGCTACTGACACCCAAAGGGATAACATACATTTCAACTCACCTTCTTCCTTTGTTGGCGTGGCTAGCATGGTGAATAATTTCTGTGTTTGATTCTGATGCAGATCGCAGCTGAAAAAAAAAACAGAAAATACTGGCAGTTGTAAAAAACAAGACAGGTTACGATGGAAAGAAAAAGAATGATTTCAATAAAAACCAATTATTTGTATAGTGGAGATTTTAACCCATTTAACCCCGCAGGTGCATTTCCCAAATTTTCGAGGTGTCACCTAACGACTATCAGTTGCAGGAGAGGGATCGACCGTGATAATTCAAGGGTGGTGCCAGATTAGCTTGGCGCCATAAGGCGCCAAGCTATAGGCGCCAAGCTAATCTGGCACTACCCTTGAATTATCACAGTTGATCCATCTCCTGCTGTAGGGCATCAGGGCTAAATGGGTTAAAAAGTTGCCTCCAAACAAAAGCTGTGTATGAGGCAGCTTTACTCCCTCATTTACAATATTTGTTTGGAGGCAAATGATTCTTTTCATCTGTGCCAATACAAATATATGGTTCTGTAGTGCATACTGTTGTTGATGAACATGTTATGTATATATTGTATCATCTAGGTGTACATTTATGTGCTTTTTTTATATACCCCAAAACAAGAAAAAAAAAAGTTTTCATTTAACAGCGAAAATTCACAGTATTCACCAAAGCAAATAAACAGGTTCAACAAACAAACAAGATGAGGATTTCATCCCAAAGTCTACCGTATTGTTTGGAGCTCAGATGCCTTTATCTTTTAGAAATATTCAGAGCTGTTCATATTTTTAGGCTTATTATGATGATCCATTTCTGTCCTCTCTAAGCCAACCCTGATCAACACATACGTCGGCGCACACAAATAAAGATGGACACATGGCGCTTCCCGCTATTAGTAGGCTCTGTGGGCTCAAGTAGCGACAGGAATCCACCTCCTTCTACTCTAACCCACCCTCTGATCTACACACACTGGCACACAGAATAAAGACGGACACACGGCGATTCCCGCCATTTGTAAGCTCTGTGGCCTGGCGTAACATAGCTATTCTGAAGAATAATAGCTGGAGCAGCGAAATGACGTCACTTCAAGCTTCACATCATGGTACCATTAGCCCCAAGACGCTGTGTTCATAGTGACGACTCAATTTTATACGTCACTATGAACACAGCGTACTAACAATACTAACATTTGACGTATCAGAGAATCAACTTTGCAATTTTCTTCCTGATTTTCACGCCTAGGGCTTACAGGTCACAATTTGACCTAATCCTATCCCAGGGCCGGGACAGACAGCAGGGTTATGCAAACACTGTCTATGAAAAATCATGTGGGTATTAATGAGAAGATAGTTTTTTTCGTAAAAGAAAAATTAAAGTTATGTTACTTACTTACTTACGCCTGTCACCCCTACCCGGGTATAGGCCGTCGACGAGAGACCTCCAGCAACTCCTGTCCTGTGCTTCTCCTTCGATTCTACTCCAGGTGGTTCCCAGTCTCTTGATGTCTGCTTGGAGGTCTCGACGCCAGGAGTTTCTCGGCCTACCTCTTTTCCTCTTTCCCTGGGGGTTCCATGACAATGCCTGCCTAGTGATACTGGAAGCTGGCTTTCTCAGACTGTGACCGATCCATCCCCATCTTCTTCGCCCAATTTCATTCTCTGCTGTTATTTGCTCTGTTCTCTCCCAGAGTCTGACGTTGCTGATCTTCTCTGGCCAGTGGATTTTCAAAATTCTTCTAAGGCAACTGTTCATGAAGGTCTGTACTCTGTTGACTGTGGTTTTTGTCAATCTCCATGTCTCTGCTCCATATAGGAGAACTGCTTTTACATTGGAGTTGAAAATCCGGACTTTGGTGTGTTGTGACAGCTCTCTGGAACTCCACACTTTTTTCAACTGGAGAAAGGCTGCTCTGGCTTTACCGATTCGTGCTCTGACATCTGCATCAGTGCCGCCTTTTTTGTCTATGATGCTCCCGAGATAGGTGAAGGACTCCACCTCCTCCAACGGGGTGCCAGCAAGCAAGACTGGTTCTTCCCTGGTTGTGTTCAGCCTCATTGTCTTTGTTTTCTGTTTGTGAATGGTGAGGCCCACTTGGGACGAGATGTCAGCAAGCCTCGTGGTCTTGTCCTGCATTTGTTGATGAGTGTGGGACAGTAATGCCAAGTCGTCTGCAAAATCGAGGTCGTCAAGCTGTGTCCACAGTGTCCACTGTATTCCACTTCGTCTGTGCTCTGTGGTCATCTTCATGACCCAGTCTATGGCCAGTAGGAAGAGGAACGGAGACAGCAGACACCCCTGCCTGACACCAGTTCTGACCTGGAGCTCTCTGGTGAACTGCCCTTCGTGGATCACGCGACATGTCATGCCATCATAGCTGCTCTTGATCAGGCGGACGAGCTTTGTGGGTACACCGTAGTGTCGTAGGAGTTTCCACAGAGTCTCTCGGTCCACGCTGTCAAATGCTTTCTCATAATCCACAAAGTTGACGTACAGCGGGGAGCTCCACTCCAGAGACTGTTCCACGATGATGCGGAGACTGGCGATCTGGTCTGTACATGATCGGTTCTTCCTGAATCCTGCTTGCTGGTCTCTCAGCTGGGGGTCAACGGAGCTCTTCATTCTCTCTAGGATGATCCTGTTGAAGACCTTTCCTGGTACTGACAGCAAGGTGATTCCTCTGTAGTTGGAACACTTGCTGAGGTCGCCTTTCTTGGGAAGCTTGATTAGGTACCCCTCCTTCCAGTCAGCTGGCATCACCTCCTCTTCCCAGATCTTTCCAAACAGTGGGTACAGCATCTCAACTGTTGTCTCTAGGTCTGCTTTCAGAGACTCCGCTGGGATGCCATCTGGCCCTGCTGCTTTGCCATTCTTCAAAAATGCCACTGCTTTTCTGATCTCTTCCCGGCTGGGTCTGTCACAGCTGATGGGTAGGTCGGTCTCTGCCGGCTGGATGTCGGGGGGGTCGGGTGGGCTAGGTCTGTTCAGTAACTCTTCAAAATACTCGGCCCATCTGTCGAGTTGGTCTGCTCTGTCTGCAATAGGCTTGCCTTCTTTGTCTTTTACTGGTCTTTCTGTATGGCCATACTTACCCGACAATCTTCTGGTAATGTCGTAGAGCTGTTTCATGTTGCCGCTGCCTGCTGCCTTTTCTGCCTCTGCTGCCAGGCTGTCTGTGTAGGCCCTCTTGTCTGCCCTGATACTCCTCTTCACCTCGCGGTTGGCTTCCGAGTATTCCCCCTGTGCCCTTACTTTGGCTGCTCTCGTGCGACTGTTGTTGACCGCTGCTTTCTTCTGCTTCCTCGCTTCTATCTTCTTCAAGGTCTGTGCCGACAGCCAGTCCTTGTGGTGGTGTTTCCTGAACCCTACAGTGTCTTTGCAGGTTGAGTTCAGCGCCTCTCTAACTGCCTTCCACTGCTGCTCTGTGGTGACCGCCTCCTCTTCATTTACTAGCTCCTGTAGCGCTTGAAACCGGTTGGACAGCACCAGTTTGAACTCTTCTCTAACTCCAGTTTCTCTCAGGAGGCCTACATTATAGCGCTGTCTTCTTGTTGTCTCTGTGCGGCTTTTCTTTAGCTTGAGCTTCATTCTTAAGGTAAGCAGATGGTGGTCTGAGGCGACATCTGCTCCCCTCCTCACTCGAACATCTTGAAGGGATCTTCTAAATTTCTTGCTAATGCAGATATGGTCTATTTGGTTCTCTGTTGTATGGTCAGGTGAGACCCAAGTTGCTTTGTGTATTCTTCTGTGTGGGAAGATGCTGCCTCCAATGACAAGTCGGTTTAGAGCACAAAAGTCTACAAACCTCTCCCCGTTCTCACTCATCTCCGAGCCTAGTCCCTGTCTCCCCATCACCTCTTCGTATCCGGTGTTGTCCTCCCCTATTTTGGCATTAAAATCGCCCATGACGATGGTGATGTCTCGCTCCGCACATTTGTCCAAGGCACTCTGGAGTCGGTCGTAGAACTCTTGTTTCTCTTCCTCGTCACTGTCATTGGTGGGCGCATAACACTGGATGACGTTCAGCTTGAGCTTTTTCTTGGTTCTAAAGGCTGCTGTTATAATTCTTGGCCCAAGAGGTTCCCAGCCCATCAGCGCTCTCTGTGCCACTGGTGACAGCATGAGTGCTACTCCTTCTGTATGGGGGGCATTCTCCTCTTCATGACCTGAATACAGAACCATCTCCCCACTTAACAGCCTTTTCTGGCCAGACTGCGTCCATCTGGCTTCACTGATACCTAGCAGGGAAAGGTTGTACTTTTGCATTTCCGCTGCTATCTGGGCGGCCTTGCCGCTCTGGTACATGGTCTTGACGTTCCATGTGCCCATGGTTGTATCCCTGGATAGAGAGAGGCGGCTCGGTCCTGTGGCTTCCGAAGACTTCCGGCTTTCACCACAGGACGTCATAAGTCTTCTAGTAGAAGAACCTTCCTCCTCCAGGAAAGGAATTACTGTTAGTCTTTTCGTCGGCGTTTTTGTAGCTATTTCCTTTTTTGCAGGGTGGGGAAGCTACCCCCACGCCCAACCCCCTTACTAGGAGGACCAGGGGTTTTCTGTCGGGGTCACCTTCCCTTAGACCATGTTGGTTCACGGCACCTTATTTCATTCGGTGCACCCCTCTCACGAGGGACCCCCTATCCACCACCCAGGGGACGCGCCTCAACGCCGTATGGTCCCAGCGCGAGGAAAGTTATGTTAGCTGTTTTAAAAATGACTCCTAAAATTTGGTGCAGAACATTGTCTGATTTTCACACCTAGGGCATACAGGTCACAACTGACCTAATCATACCCGACAGCTGAGACAAACTGTAGGTACTGTATACAAAAAAAAAATCATACGATTATTAAAGAGAAAAAAAAAATTTCGTAAAAAAATATTCAATTGTTTTAAGATTAACCCATATAATTTGTGAAACTAATCCCAAAAATGAAAAAATAATTATTTTTCAACAAATATTTAATTATCACTCAAAATGTTCTAGAGATAAAATGCTGGTTAATGACCTCATTCAATATCTCCCTTTTATCTAGCTATACGTAAAATATCTAGTAAAAATAACAAACATTACGGACTCCATTGTGGATCAACCGGTTTTGTGAAACAGTCATTTTCTCATCAATGAGCATCTTAATGAAAACATCAAAAAAAAGGTCCCGAGATAATTCTTTTAGGGACAATATCCTAAAATTTCATGCTTGTCCGCCCTCAAACGTGGACTCTAGTCGTGGTCACATACACACACACATAAGTAACTTTGGCGCCCAAAAGACGTTCTCTAGCAAGGTTTGCGTAGCTAGATGTGACGTCATTTTTATCTTGTTACTTCTTTGCCAGAATTTCTGCCCCGCACGCCAAAAACGTCATGTGCATGCTCCGGAATGTGCTCCGACCAACCCCATTTCAAAGTCTACCACATTTTTTAAATACGGTAAACAAAAACAAAAGACAAAAGAAACTTACTGTGACTTGTTTCTTTTTCAGATCATCCAGTACTTTCAACATGTCCTTGTCAGCAAGGTCGAAAACCGTATGGCCCTAAAACATATGAAACCTACATCAATGAAATGTATAAACGAAACAAGTAATTATAACATATATGAAACAAATAATTCTTGCAGCAAGCCTTATGCAACAACGATGCCAATTTGTACGTCTCTCAGTCCAAATAAAGTTTATTGGATTTTCTGCTCAAACAAAACTTAACATTGCTTAAGGTCCTGAAAGCAACAAGACTTTCTTAGGATGTGCCTGCACTGCTTGTGAAAAAAAAAATATATATATTGAATGTATGTCGCCAGCCGGTCTAATGCGCTAAATAAACCTAAGACCATTTAGCAACACACATCCAATATCAAGAGCTACAGGCAGCGCAGACAGTAAGGAGAGTTTAAAAAGGAAAATACAGGTGAATGAACCAAGGGTAGACAGAAACACATGCCCCAGAATAGAGGGGAAAACCCACCCTGTGGGGCTGACCAGGATGACCCTGGAAACTAAAAAGTAGTTAACCCCACCCAAGTCCCTCAGGGCAGACCTGGGTGGGGGGAAAACATAACTTGGTCAAACAGCAAAAATAAGCCTAACACTAAATACACAGAAGCTATTTCTTCACAAAATTCCAATATTCTAGAATTGTTCACGGCCCAACTTATCAACATTGCACCCAACCTCATCTTATTGTCAGTTCCATCGTCATTCAGCAATTCAGGATGAATGGTGTATGAGTGCGTGTGCGCCAGCGCACATGCATGTGTGTGTATGAGTGTGTAATATTTTTTTTCCCCGCAACAAAACTAAATCCCTCTTATTTCACATACACACAGTACTTCAACCCCATCCCAATCTAACAATAGACTCCACAAGTGAGCAAACAAACAAGCTCAACCTGTTTCACCTCAGAGTCCCCTAACCCCCCCCCCCCCCCCCCCCCAAAAAAAAAAAACCCCAAGCAAGACCCTGCCATCTGCAAGAGGCACAGATTCTCATGAGCCCCTGCAGCTGCAGGAGCACATAATATCTTTGCCTCTTGCTTACTGAGATCGGTGCCTCACTCGGAGGGTGTCAACAAGGGTAAACTTCACAATACAACCCTCAGTTTGAGAGATGCAGTGGGCCCACTCAGTCAGCAACAGGCACAGATGCTCATGAGCCCCTGTGGCCTGCAGGGGCTCATGAGAATCTATGCCTCAGGCAGATGGCCTTTCAAAAGTTGGCTTAAAGAGATTGTCTCTAGGCCAATGACTGCTCAGCATACAAGCCCACTACAAAGAGATGCTATTATCTCCCCTGCAAGGCTGTGGCTGCTGCCGATTACATCCCCCTAATCAGGCAGAACTAAATGCCAGCAGCCATTACCAGGACTATCACAGCAGGATGCCTCAAACATCAAGTACCATCACCACCAGCACCCCAAAACACTAACCCCATTGTGCATGCAGACACTAGTACTGTGAACAGTACAAGAGGTTGCATGCACATGGGGTTAACTCGCTCAGCTCTTGGGTAAGCCACTAAGCAAGGTGCTCTCTTATAGCGGAGAACCCTTTGCTAAGTGGCTTGTGCAGGATCTAAGCTTGCTCATACAACTGAGGCCTAGTGTTTGCCAGACCCTCTGCAAGTCTCTTCTGTCCCATGTACAATAATTTGCAAGAAATAGGGAACAGGAAACAGAGAATATGGATGTAAAGAGCTGAATGTTGTTTTTAGCTATTGGTGAAAACTCTCAATCAGTTTTAAAACAAGATGGGATGAACCAGCTGACAAAGTCTCTTCTATATCAGTATATGAGCTTGCATGCACTTTCCCACTTTTTCACAAAAAACGCTCACAGATATCACTGATAAGAAAAATTGAGGCGGTCTTCCTAAATCAAACTCTCAGAGAGTGAGTGAGAAAGATAGAGAGAACATTGTGTCAATTTTCATATTTAATAATGACGTGTCTGGTGCTTTGCATCAGTTCAGCAACAATGTACAACACTGATGTGTCTTGTGCTTTTACATCACCATCACTGTCTCTAGTCAAGAATTCTTAGTTTCAACATTTTTTCCTGCGATAAATTATTTTTTACGAAAAAAATGAAGAGGTACAAAGCTGGTTAACGAACTCATCCAATGTCTTTCTCCAAGTCATCCAATTCAAATATGCTCGGAGGCTCTTTGAACTACATCTTGAAGAAATATTTCCTAAAGTTTTAGACCTGTACGTACACAAACACCTGAGATACTCGTGTCTACATACATACACACACACACGGCACTTCCCGCCAAATTACGTTTAACAGAGTGGTTAGTGTAGCTATACCAGATGTAATTTTGATTGTGTTACTTCATTGTCAGAGTCTGAGGCTTGCCCGCCTATAACGTCATTTGCATGCTACTGAATGCCCTCCAACCAGCCCCATCCGAAGAAGTCTCAACTATAAATAGAAGAGACTTAAAAAAGAAGCCAACCAAAATTACTAATAATTCTGTCTCCAGCTGTGTACTTGCACTAGGCCAGCATTTAAGCCATATCATACTGAGGCTAGTACTTACAGAGATGATAGAGATATAGACCAATGATTTTAGTTCAAGAGTAGTGCCAGAATAGCTTGGCACCTGAAGGCACCAAGCTATTCTGGCACTAACCTTGAACTATTTTAGTCAAACTTATTTCACCCACTGGTGTATTCCGAATGATAAGGTTAACACCTTCACTAGTGAGGAAAAAATTACCACACAACTGCACTAGACAACGATCATGAAGATCTGTGCCTCATGCTGAAACCACTGTGTACCTATGTCCCTTGGACAGCTGTGGCTCTTTGACGTTGACTATACAATGATTTCAAAAACAAAATGTGCATCCACTGGCAGTGAGGGGGCTAACTGACAATATGAAATAGCTCTCCACTTCTATCCGTCTGCAATGTGCATCCAATATACATAGCCCCTGTGTCTGCAGAAGCTCACAAAGCACTACACCTTTCAATTTCAAAGATCTGCCATTCTGGGCGAGGCATACAACAATACTCTGCGAAATACATCTGCAAGAACCACAGCTGACATGGGCTCCTGCATTTTCATGATGCTACATGCCTATGACTCGTGATGACCAAGATGACCCATGGCAGTATTCAGTCTGTACTAGTTAACCCATTTAACCCTGCATTTCCCAAATTTTGGAAAAGTTCCTTAACGACTATGTACCAGCTACAATTCAAGGGTAGTGACAGACTAGCTTGGCGCCTGCAGGCGCCAAGCTATTTTGGCCCTACCTTTGAATCATCATGGTCATTCCATCTACTGCTGTAGGGCGTAGGGGCTAAATGGGTTAACCTCCTTATGCACACAGCCCCACAGTACTGGTGGCTGCACGAACAAAGGGGGTTAATGCAACAGTTGGAAAAATCACGTGTACTCACAGCATTGTTTCTGACGTCCATATCACACATGTGCTCAACGAGATTCTGACAAGAGTCCTCCTGACCCCAGTGTACTGCTGCATGCAGCGGGGTCCATCCGTCGTTGTCACGGGCGTTGATGTCCGCACCAGCCTGGACTAGTACACTGCAAAACAAGAAGAAGAGATTTCAATACTTTTGCAAATTTGTTAGTGTCAACATTCAGACTGATCAGCCAATCATTTAAAATTATGAACAATCAGTTTTTCTCTTCCCCAAAAAGATTTACGTGTAATACCCTGGTACACCAGTCCACTAAACGTACTACAGTGTAAATATACTGGCAGTATAAAAATACAAATATATTACAATGAAATATACTCTGCTAAATCTAACTAACAAGTTAATGCCCAAAACAGTAAAAAAAAAAAAACACTTTAAACTTTGGGCTTAGACCTTTGAACCTCACGCTGGGACCATACGGCGTCGAGGCGCGCCCCCTGGGTGGTGGATAGGGGGTCCCTCGAGAGAGGGGTGCACCGAATGAAATAAGGTGCCGTGAACCAACATGGTCTAAGGGAAGGTGACCCCGACAGAAAACCTCTGGTCCTCCTAGTAAGGGGGTTGGGCGTGGGGGTAGCTTCCCCACCCTGCAAAAAAGGAAATAGCTACAAAAACGCCGACGAAAAGACTAACAGTAATTCCATTCCTGGAGGAGGAAGGTTCTTCTACCAGAAGACTTAGGATGTCCTGTGGTGAAAGCCGGAAGCCACAGGACCGAGCCGCCTCTCTCTATCCAGGGACACAACCATGGGCACATGGAATGTCAAGACCATGTACCAGAGCGGCAAAGCCACCCAGATAGCAGCGGAAATGCAAAAGTACAACCTTTCCCTGCTAGGTATCAGTGAAGCCAGATGGACGCAGTCTGGGCAGAAAAGGCTGTTAAGTGGGGAGATGATTCTGTATTCAGGTCATGAAGAGGAGAATGCCCCCCATACAGAAGGAGTAGAATTCATGCTGTCACCAGTGGCACAGAGAGCACTGATGGGCTGGGAACCTCTTGGGCCAAGAATTATCACAGCAGCCTTTAAAACCAAGAAAAAGATCAAGCTGAACGTCATCCAGTGTTATGCGCCCACTAATGACAGTGACGAGGAAGAGAAACAAGAGTTCTATGACCGACTCCAGAGTGCTGTGGACACATGTGCGGAGCGAGACATCACCATCGTCATGGGCGATTTTAATGCCAAAATAGGGGAGGACAACACCGGATACGAAGAGGTGATGGGGAGACAGGGACTAGGCTTGGAGATGAGTGAGAACGGGGAGAGGTTTGTAGACTTTTGTGCTCTAAACAGACTTGTCATTGGAGGCAGCATCTTCCCACACAGAAGAATACACAAAGCAACTTGGGTCTCACCTGACCATACTACAGAGAACCAAATAGACCATATCTGCATTAGCAAGAAATTTAGAAGATCCCTTCAAGATGTTCGAGTGAGGAGGGGAGCAGATGTCGCCTCAGACCACCATCTGCTTACCTTAAGAATAAAGCTCAAGTTAAAGAAAAGCCGCACAGAGACAACAAGAAGACAGCGCTATAATGTAGGCCTCCTGAGAGAGACTGGAGTGAGAGAAGAGTTCAAACTGGTGCTGTCCAACCGGTTTCAAGCGCTACAGGAGCTAGTAAATAAAGAGGAGGCGGTCACCACAACGCAGCAGTGGAAGGCAGTTAGAGAGGCACTGAACTCAACCTGCAAAGACACTGTAGGGTTCAGGAAACACCATCACAAAGACTGGCTGTCGGCACAGACCTTGAAGAAGATCTATAGAAGTGAGGAAGCAGAAGAAAGCAGTTGTCAACAACAGTCGCATGAGAGCAGCCAAAGCAGGAGGAATACTCGGAAGCCAACCGCGAGGTGAAGAGGAGTATCAGGGCAGACAAGAGGGCCTACACAGACAGACTGGCAGCAGAGGCAGAAAAGGCAGCAGGCAGCGGCAACATGAAACATCTCTACGACATTACCAGAAGATTGTCAGGCAAGTATGGCCATACAGAAAGACCAGTAAAAGACAAAGAAGGCAAGCCTATTGCAGACACAGCAGACCAACTCGACAGATGGGCCAAGTATTTTGAAGAGTTACTGAACAGACCCAGCCCACTCCACCCCCCAGACATCCAGCCAGCAGAGACCGACCTACCCATCAGCTGTGACAGACCCAGCCGGGAAGAGATCAGAAGAGCAGTGGGATTTTTGAAGAATGGCAAAGTAGCAGGGCCAGATGGCATCCCAGTGGAGACTCTGAAAGCAGACCTAGAGACAACAGTAGAGATGCTGTACCCACTGTTTGGAAAGATCTGGGAAGAAGGGGTGATGCCGGCTGACTGGAAGGAGGGGTACCTAATCAAGCTTCCCAAGAAAGGCGACCTCAGCAAGTGTTCCAACTACAGAGGAATCACCTTGCTGTCAGTACCAGGAAAGGTCTTCAACAGGATCATTACTTATGCCTGTCACCCCTACCCGGGTATAGGCCGTCGACGAGAGACCTCCAGCAATTCCTGTCCTGTGCTTCTCCTTCGATTCTACTCCAGGTGGTTCCCAGTCTCTTGATGTCTGCTTGGAGGTCTCGACGCCAGGAGTTTCTCGGCCTACCTCTTTTCCTCTTTCCCTGGGGGTTCCATGACAATGCCTGCCTAGTGATACTGGAAGCTGGCTTTCTCAGGCTGTGACCGATCCATCCCCATCTTCTTCGCCCAATTTCATTCTCTGCTGTTATCTGCTCTGTTCTGTCCCAGAGTCTGACGTTGCTGATCTTCTCTGGCCAAGTGGATTTTCAAAATTCTTCTAAGGCAACTGTTCATGAAGGTCTGTACTCTGTTGACTGTGGTTTTTGTCAATCTCCAAGTCTCTGCTCCATATAGGAGAACTGCTTTTACATTGGAGTTGAAAATCCGGACTTTGGTGTGTTGTGACAGCTCTCTGGAACTCCACACTTTTTTTAACTGGAGAAAGGCTGCTCTGGCTTTACCGATTCGTGCTCTGACATCTGCATCAGTGCCGCCTTTTTTGTCTATGATGCTCCCGAGATAGGTGAAGGACTCCACCTCCTCCAACGGGGTGCCAGCAAGCAAGATTGGTTCTTCCCTGGTTGTGTTCAGCCTCATTGTCTTTGTTTTCTGTTTGTGAATGGTGAGGCCCACTTGGGATGAGATGTCAGCAAGCCTCGTGGTCTTGTCCTGCATTTGTTGACGAGTGTGGGACAGTAATGCCAAGTCGTCTGCAAAATCGAGGTCGTCAAGCTGTGTCCACAGTGTCCACTGTATTCCATTTCGTCTGTGCTCTGTGGTCATCTTCATGACCCAGTCTATGGCCAGTAGGAAGAGGAACGGAGACAGCAGACACCCCTGCTTGACACCAGTTCTGACCTGGAGCTCCCTGGTGAACTGCCCTTCGTGGATCACGCGACATGTCATGCCATCATAGCTGCTCTTGATCAGGCGGACGAGCTTTGTGGGTACACCGTAGTGTCGTAGGAGTTTCCACAGAGTCTCTCGGTCCACGCTGTCAAATGCTTTCTCATAATCCACAAAGTTGACGTACAGCGGGGAGCTCCACTCCAGAGACTGTTCCACGATGATGCAGAGAGTGGCAATCTGGTCTGTACATGATCGGTTCTTCCTGAATCCTGCTTGCTGGTCTCTCAGCTGGGGGTCAACGGAGCTCTTCATTCTCTCTAGGATGATCCTGTTGAAGACCTTTCCTGGTACTGACAGCAAGGTGATTCCTCTGTAGTTGGAACACTTGCTGAGGTCGCCTTTCTTGGGAAGCTTGATTAGGTACCCCTCTTCCAGTCAGCTGGCATCACCTCCTCTTCCCAGATCTTTCCAAACAGTGGGTACAGCATCCCCACTGTTGTCTCTAGGTCTGCTTTCAGAGACTCCGCTGGGATGCCATCTGGCCCTGCTGCTTTGCCGTTCTTCAAAAATGCCACTGCTCTTCTGATCTCTTCCCGGCTGGGTCTATCACAGCTGATGGGTAGGTCGGTCTCTGCCGGCTGGATGTCGGGGGGGTCAGGTGGGCTAGGTCTGTTCAGTAACTCTTCAAAATACTCGGCCCATCTGTCGAGTTGGTCTGCTCTGTCTGCAATAGGCTTGCCTTTTTTGTCTTTTACTGGTCTTTCTGTATGGCCATACTTACCCGATAATCTTCTGGTAATGTCGTAGAGCCGTTTCATGTTGCCGCTGCCTGCTGCCTTTTCTGCCTCTGCTGCCAGGCTGTCTGTGTAGGCCCTCTTGTCTGCCCTGATACTCCTCTTCACCTCGCGGTTGGCTTCCGAGTATTCCTCCTGTGCCCTTACTTTGGCTGCTCTCGTGCGACTGTTGTTGACCGCTGCTTTCTTCTGCTTCCTCGCTTCTATCTTCTTCAAGGTCTGTGCCGACAGCCAGTCCTTGTGGTGGTGTTTCCTGAACCCTACAGTGTCTTTGCAGGTTGAGTTCAGAGCCTCTCTAACTGCCTTCCACTGCTGCTCTGTGGTGACCGCCTCCTCTTCATTTACTAGCTCCTGTAGCGCTTGAAACCGGTTGGACAGCACCAGTTTGAACTCTTCTCTAACTCCAGTTTCTCTCAGGAGGCCTACATTATAGAGCTGTCTTCTTGTTGTCTCTGTGCGGCTTTTCTTTAGCTTGAGCTTCATTCTTAAGGTAAGCAGATGGTGGTCTGAGGCGACATCTGCTCCCCTCCTCACTCGAACATCTTGAAGGGATCTTCTAAATTTCTTGCTAATGCAGATATGGTCTATTTGGTTCTCTGTTGTATGGTCAGGTGAGACCCAAGTTGCTTTGTGTATTCTTCTGTGTGGGAAGATGCTGCCTCCAATGACAAGTCTGTTTAGAGCACAAAAGTCTACAAACCTCTCCCCGTTCTCACTCATCTCTGAGCCTAGTCCCTGTCTCCCCATCACCTCTTCGTATCCGGTGTTGTCCTCCCCTATTTTGGCATTAAAATCGCCCATGACGATGGTGATGTCTCGCTCCGCACATTTGTCCACCGCACTCTGGAGTCGGTCGTAGAACTCTTGTTTCTCTTCCTTGTCACTGTCATTGGCGGGCGCATAACACTGGATGACGTTCAGCTTGAGCTTTTTCTTGGTTCTAAAGGCTGCTGTGATAATTCTTGGCCCAAGAGGTTCCCAGCCCATCAGCGCTCTCTGTGCCACTGGTGACAGCATGAATGCTACTCCTTCTGTATGGGGGGGCATTCTCCTCTTCATGACCTGAATACAGAATCATCTCCCCACTTAACAGCCTTTTCTGGCCAGACTGCGTCCATCTGGCTTCACTGATACCTAGCAGGGAAAGGTTGTACTTTTGCATTTCCGCTGCTATCTGGGCGGCCTTGCCGCTCTGGTACATGGTCTTGACATTCCATGTGCCCATGGTTGTGTCCCTGGATAGAGAGAGGCGGCTCGGTCCTGTGGCTTCCGAAGACTTCCGGCTTTCACCACAGGACGTCATAAGTCTTCTAGTAGAAGAACCTTCCTCCTCCAGGAGAGGAATTACTGTTAGTCTTTTCGTCTGCGTTTTTGTAGCTATTTCCTTTTTTGCAGGGTGGGGAAGCTAACCCCACGCCCAACCCCCTTACTAGGAGGACCAGGGGTTTTCTGTCCGGGTCACCTTCCCTTAGACCATGTTGGTTCACGGCACCTTATTTCATTCGGTGCACCCCTCTCACGAGGGACCCCCTATCCACCACCCAGGGGACACGCCTCAACGCCATATGGTCCCAGCGCGAGGTCAACAGGATCATCCTGGAGAAAATGAAGAGCTCCGTTGACCCCCAGCTGAGAGACCAGCAAGCAGGATTCAGGAAAAACCGATCATGTACAGACCAGATCGCCACTCTCCGCATCGTGGAACAGTCTCTGGAGTGGAGCTCCCCGCTGTATGTCAACTTTGTGGATTACGAGAAAGCATTTGACAGCGTGGACCGAGAGACTCTGTGGAAACTCCTACGACACTACGGTGTACCCACAAAGCTCGTCCGCCTGATCAAGAGCAGCTACGATGGCATGACATGTCGCGTGATCCATGAAGGGCAGTTCACCAGGGAGCTCCAGGTCAGAACCGGTGTCAGGCAGGGCTGTTTGCTGTCTCTGTTCCTCTTCCTACTGGCCATAGACTGGGTCAAGAGGACCACAGAGCACAGACGAAGTGGAATACAGTGGACATTGTGGACACAGCCTGACGACCTTGATTTTGCAGATGACTTGGATTTACTGTCCCACACTCATCAACAAATGCAGGACAAGACCACGAGGCTTGCTGACATCTCGTCCCAAGTGGGCCTCACCATCCACAAACAGAAAACAAAGACAATGAGGCTGAACACAACCAGGGAAGAACCAGTCTTGCTTGCTGGCACCCCGTTGGAGGAGGTGGAGTCCTTCACCTATCTCGGGAGCATCATAGACAAAAAAGGTGGCACTGATGCAGATGTCAGAGCACGAATCGGTAAAGCCAGAGCAGCCTTTCTCCAGTTGAAAAAAGTGTGGAGTTCCAGAGAGCTGTCACAACACACCAAAGTCCGGATTTTCAACTCCAACGTAAAAGCAGTTCTCCTATATGGAGCAGAGACTTGGAGATTGACAAAAACCACAGTCAACAGAGTACAGATCTTCATAAAAAGTTGCCTTAGAAGAATTTTGAAAATCCACTTGGCCAGAGAAGATCAGCAACGTCAGACTCTGGGAGAGAACAGAGCAGATAACAGCAGAGAATGAAATTGGGCGAAGAAGATGGGGATGGATTGGTCACAGTCTGAGAAAGCCAGCTTCCAGTATCACTAGGCAGGCATTATCATGGAACCCCCAGGAAAAGAGGAAAAGAGGCAGGCCCAGAAACACCTGGCGTCGAGACCTCCAAGCAGACATCAAGAGACTGGGAACCACCTGGAGTAAAATCGAAGGAGAAGCACAGGACAGGAGTCGCTGGAGGTCTCTCATCCACGCCTATACCCGGGGAGGGGTGACAGGCGTAAGTTAGTTAGACCTTTGAAATTTAACTTTTTGAAATGAAATTGTGAGGTTTTTTATTCTTATTATCAACTTTGTAACCACTCGTGCATGTTTACAGTAAAGATGGCAGCATGTATAAGGTGGTTAACCGCTTCCCTGCCTCTGTACATATACTGTATTTCTGATATATATCTTTGTTCATTCAACGACCAAAAAGCCACTACCATCCAAAGAACAAGGATGCAAACTGGTCTCAGCAAGAGACACAGATCTTCCTAAGCCCCCGCAACTGCAGGGGCTCATGAGGATCTATGTCTCTCGCAGATGGATCATGTTCACATTTTCTCATCAGTCAAGGGGTTAATGAGGTTACAAAGATTTTGCAACAAGAGCAGATGAGTGCCTACTTCATGACGTTGATGTATCCTTTTGCAGCTGCCACATGCAGCGCGGTGGCGCCCGTCTTTGGATGAACGTTGTCTTCTATATTGTTGTTCTGAAGCCACCTGTTAGCATCCGCCAGCATGCACTCTTCCTCTTCCCGACGTGCAGCATCCGCGTCCACACCTAGATGTACAATCAGAATGGGATGAGAGGTTTTTTTAACCCATTTAGCCCCAATACCCTACAGCAGGAGATTGATTGACCATGATAATTCAAGGGTAGTGCCAGATTAGCTTGGCACCTGAAGGCACCAAGCTAATCTGGCACTACCCTTGAATTATCATGGTTAATCCACCTCCTGCAACAGGTACATAGTCATTAAGTAACACTTCCAAAATTTGGGAAATGCGCCTGTGGGGCTAAATGGGTTAAACAAGAAGAATGGCAAAGTCCTTATGAGCCATGTGCATAACTGATTCACATAATTACTCTGACCTTTGTGATCATGACCTCTCCAACAGGTCAATGAAATGAGCAAGTGTTCAAGTGTCTTCACAATACAGGGTTAGCTTTTGCACCTCTACGTTTTCTCAAACTTTTTAATGCAGTTTTCACGCATTCGTCAACATCCCATGGCCCTTGACATTTGTGAGGAGTCAACTAAATTAGTATGCATAGGAAGTTCTCATTATCAGCTACCTTCATGCCCAGTTTGATTGAACAATATGCAAAGTCGCTGAGTATAGTTCTTAGTTTTGCATGTATGTCTTATCTGTTTTATACTTCACTTGATATATATTTATAAGCTCCCGTCCAAACTGGACTTGCCCCTTTGTGGGATAAATAAAGTTTTTTTACTTGAGCTGACTGATAAAAATGAAATTACATCCAAAATATGCATTTTTCACACATTTGCCAACCCCCTGTGATCCTTGACCTTTCCAAAAAGTCATCCAAATTAGTATGCATATAAAGGTCTTATCATCAGGTATCTCTGTACCAAGTTTGAGTCTAAGGTTGACAATAGTATTGGGGGGTGGGGGGGGGGGGGGGGGGATTGTCAAAATATGACAATATTTCTTGACCTTGTGACCTTGACCTTTAAAAGATGTCACTGAAATTGGCATGTTTAGATCTGTCTTGCCACAAAGTATCCCTGGACAATGTTTAAAGAAGTGGCATGAATCTTCTTGTTTTGGGAGATGTTGCTTCTTTCTTTAGTTTGTTCGTCAGTGTTTTTTTTTTTGTGTTTGTATATTTGTTTGATTAACCCTTTGACTCCCAGAGCCAAGTGACTTCCATACTCAAGAATGAAAATCAAATAGTTCTGGGAGCCAGAGGGTTAAGGAATGCTTAGAGGGCTGAGTTAGAAATAGAAGAGAAGGTAAATCCTAATCCATAATTCAAGGGTAGTGCCAGACTAGCTTGGCACCTGACGACGCCAAGCTAATCTGGCATTACCCTTGAATTATCATGGTGAATCCATCTCCTGCAACTGGTAGTCATTAGGCAACACCTCCAAAATTTGAGAATGGGGACCTTGGGGCTAAAAGGGTTAACAAATTGCTCTCAGTATACAGGTAAAACTAACATTATCAGTGCTATTTGTGCGTTTCTTTGAACATTTCATGTTCAGATTCACACAGGTTGTCTCCATTGATTCGCTGAATAGTGAATCGAGGGAGACAGCCTGTTTGACACCACTAATGCGTGCTAGACTGTCCATTCCATACGCTGCACATTGTATAATTAGAACTTAAATTATATGATCTGGTTATTTACCAGAAAATAAAACACAAGTGGATTCAAGTTTTGCCGTTGCCAATGAGCATACAGCAAAAAAAATGAATCCACTTGTGCTTTATTTTCTGGTAAATTTCATATTTTATATAGGATCTGTTCTAAATGACTATCAGTCTACAAGGGAACATATTCTTAGTGCCATTCACACAAGGATATAAAATATGACATGTTGAACTAATTCAATGTGATCAGTAGTGTGATTATCAATGTTCATTTCCCTTCCTAATTACAATTTTCCTCCAGCACTCTCCGAGTCTGAAGACCACATCTGATCACTATTAGTGACAGAAATGAGAAATGGTGCTTCCCCCTTGAAGGAAAAATGTTTTAGCAAAAATAAAGCCACAAAACATTAACCATTTGCACATCAGTAGTGGTTTTAGTCACAATGATTGCTGTAGGAATCATCACGACTAAAACCACTACTGAAAGGCAAAAGGTTAACCTTTGTGAAAGCAGCCATCGATACTGTTTACAACACAACTGTTTGCAACTGCACGCACAAGGCTATTGCACAAGGCGATTAACCGTATTCATTCTGATACACTTTTGCATGAAATAAATTTGACTATGATGGTTCAACTGTGGTACCAGAATAGCTTTGTGCCTGAGGCACCAAGCTATTCTGGCACCTCCCTTGAACTGAAGTAGCTGATCTCTCTCCTAATATGTAATGTAGCCTTCACTGGGCAATAAGCAAATTTGAAAAATTCACCCTCAGGATGTAATGGGTTAACAAGCCACTAAGGAAGTGAAGTATCAAAATACCCACAAAACTCTGTCAACTGAACAACAGTAAGAAATAAAAATAAAAAATAGCCAAGGAAGAGAAAATGCACGCCACACCAGTGTATTCTCTATTACATATTGGACTTAACCACTTCACAGCCAGTCATCACAGATTCTGTGTCTGCACTTTTTGTTAATTCAACGCCAAACAGCACCAGCCATCCAAGAAACACGGACACCGAGTGGTGTCAGCAAGAGGCACAGATCCTCATGAGCCTACAACTGGGGTGGCCCTTGAGGATCTATGTATCTTGCAGTTACATTATGTTCATTTTTTTTTCTGCAGTGATGGTGTTAAATTAAAAGAACTGACCACCACACCTTGAGCATCTAGAGTGAACTGCATGGAGGGCTTGATTTGGAGGATGGTGAAGGCTCAAATTAATTTGTTTCCAATAGTTTATTGTCCCTCTTGAGAAAATGGAAGCTTTCAGCCACAGTATGATATGGGTTAACCCAGCTATTTCCGGAGACATTCACATGAAAATGTAATATCTCCTTTTGCTCAAGATCAAAGGGATTGACCCTCTGACTGTAGCTGCATGCACAGAGATGCCAACCCCTTTCACTACCTGACCATACCATTTTCAAAATTGGACAGGAAGAAATAAAATTTGACAGGAAGATTTCGCGTGAACATAAAACTCGGTCATTCAAGGTTAAAGTTAAAGTTCGGTGCCATGGCGTGCAAGATTGCACACACGAACTTCCTCGTCACAGCACTGGCACTGACCAGCTTTGCGTGGCTAGAGCACAAAACCAAAACTAAAAACAGAATGAACCATACGAGTTCACCTCAGAACCAACAAACTTATAAAGTTCCGTAAATCCACAGAATTCTGCGATAGGAGTGAAAACGGGGCATATACAACCTACCCCCGTACCCTGTTGACTCTGTTGGCACCCAAAACCAGGGACTGCAAACGCAATGAACCGCACGAGTTCACCCCTAAAAACGCGAATGGATTTAATTCAACAAATCCACAGAAAACCTGTGATACCTACTCATAGTGTGTAAAAATGAACACGCATCAAATTTCTACCTTCTTTGAAGTGATCAAAGGGGTATCTAAATGACACCCCGAAAACGGGGGGAGAAGGAAAGTGGAGTAAATAAAAGGTGGAGGGGAAGGAGAAAAGAAGGGGGAAAAAATAATAATAAAAAAATGGCGCAATGATGGAAAATTGTCTGACATGAAAGTTAAACCTCACAAACACTAGGATACAACTCTATGCGAGCATCCTTCCGAAAGTGAGCCAACGACCTAGGAACACAAATCAGTAGAAACGCCTTAGAGCTATCAATCCTAACCCCTAGCCAATACAGGGGATAGGGTTAAACGGAGATCGAGATACATGCAGCAGAACACTACACTAAATTTTCATCTCCACGGTTTGGTCCGCTGACGATGAGGAGTACCGGCAATTTAAAGCAAAACGTCCTCGAAACATACATGAACTAGACATAAAAATTCAGACTGACTTGTGTCGCTCAAGTGTGTACGGCCGGCTGATAAACAAGCCATTGCATCATATAGTGTGTGATGTCAAACACATCTTTACACACATCGGCCGGCCGATAAACAGGCCATTGCATCATATAGTGTGTGATGTCAAACACATCTTTACACACTAAAACAGTGAAATCCCAAGAACAACTGAACTGAACTCACACTATTTCAGATCATGTATATTTCAGATTCCGATTGGTTGCGCTAATCAGGACACTTCTTATTGGCTCATTATTTTATCTCGAGGGAAACGCGATGGTTCGGCGGTATAAGAGCAGCGAAGTCAGCGAGAAATTGATAACTTTTAGCGGACAATTTCAGCACTTTTTTGGCCGGAAGATAATTTATTTGGCCGTAAAATCTTAAGAAAATACGGCGAAATCGGAAGGGTTGGCATCTCTGCATGCAAAAGTCAAGTGAGTTAACCCATTACCTCATGAGGCTGAATCGTTTTTCTTTCTTTTTTTAAATTGCTATTGTCCTATGAAGGCTACATTACAGATTACAAGATAGATAATAATAATAATAATAATAATACATAGTTCTTGTATAGCGCTGTTCTCCAGGAAAACACTGGACTCACTGCGCATGCACAACAGCACACCCTCTCTCTCAGACACACGCATGATTATACACTACTTTAAACCACCCCATCTCTTCCCAACACTATACATTCACTTCCTCTAGGATCAGAATAAAAGGCAGTCAACAGTTAGCTAAAGATGAGTTAAGTGTTAAATGCCCGACAGAAAAGAAAAGTCTTTAAGTGAGCTTTGAACTGTGACAATGTGGGCAGATTCCGCATTTCAGTTGGCAGGGAGTTCCACACACTTGGGGCTAAAAAGGTGAAAGAACACTCCCTGACAGTTTTCATGTTAAGCTTTGGGATTTTTTTAAGTTTTACACTAGAGGAACGGAGGGTGCGTGACGGCTGATAAACAGACAGCTTGGCAGAAAGGTACGGCGGGAGAGATTCGTCAAAATGCCGATAGGCGAAAATTGCAATTTTGTACTGGCAGTGGAATTTTACGGGCAACCAGTGAAGCTGCTTCAATAGAGGCGTAACGTCGTCTCTCTTCCGTTTCTTCAAGATGAGACGCGCCGCATTGTTTTGAATCATCTGCAGGTGTGAAATTTGATCTGCCAGTAAACCTGCCAGATCAACCATTTTAGTTCCAGGGTGGTGCCAGAATAGCTTTGGCGCCTTTAGGCACCTAGGTATTCTGGCACCACCCTTGAACTATCATAGTCAAATTTATTTCATCAGTAGTGTATCAGGATGAAAAGGGTTAAGTGTACCACTACTTTCTCCAGTTATTACATTTCGTGTCATGATTTTTTTTTTTGGCTCACCTTTCTTGTCCATTTCTTCCTGCAGAAGCTTCTCCATCTCCTCGTCCTCGGCAATGTCAATGGCGAGGTCACCATCATTGTTCACTGCTGCCACATTTGCGCCTTTCCGCAACAGGTACCTGACCACAGAAATTAAACTTGCTATTACTTTTTATTTATTTTATTCAAGGCAGATTTCCATTGTTTGTTTTTTTGGGGTTTTTTTTAGGCACCTTGTATGTAGTACATTTTGGATAACAAAATGCCAAAGGCAAAGGTCCCTAATTATACCTGAAGATTGATATCAGTGAAGTAATTTACAGAGGAAACGTGGTTAGGACCATGGAAAAATGCTGTAATAATAAATACTGTAATAATATTCCACATTTGCTACATACTTGTATTTAACCCTTTGGGTGTTGGCAGCAGTTATAGTCATGATGATTCCTGCAGAAATCATTGTAACTAAAACAATTACTGACACCCAACGGGTTAAGCAAGGGTTTGCTGTCTTTTTGCAGTCTTCCTTCTGCAGAAATAGGCCACAGCCCAAAAGCTATGCAGCTGAAGCTGACTGAAACTAACCCTTTATGTGTTGGTAGCGTTTTTTTGTTGCGCTGATTCCTGTCGGAATCATCGTGACAAAAAACGCTACCAACACGCAAAGGGTTAAAGATCCACCACAGTATAATGAACGAACCTGGCAATTTCTGTGAAGCCGCAGGAGGCGGTGGCATGGAGGGGGGTCCACCCCTCATTGTCACACACGTCCACGTCAGCATTGTGCTCCACCAGGAACTCCACCATGTCCAGGTTGTCGTCGATACATGCCTGTGTGTGATAACAACAAATACAACTGTAACACTTTTTCTTCCCCCCCCCCCCCCCCCCCCCCCCCCCCCGCTTTTTATCTGGATTGTCGCTGCCACGATAACTAGTCACTCATACTTGAACAAATCTTTCCTTTTCTATTGTTGGGGTGGGGATTGGGGGTGGGGGTGCTGCTAACAACAATTATCCTATTAAATTTGTAACTTTTTTTTTTGTTTTTTTTTTGGGGGGGGCGGGGGTGGGGGGGTGGGGTGGGAAGAGAAGTAAGGGAGTAGTGCTGCTTACAGCAGATGCATGTACCATGGCACGACAACAGGAATGACGACAGTTCAAAGGTGGTGCCTCTAGTCACCAAGCTGTTCTGGTACTACCCTAGAACTATTATGGTCAGTGCATTCTGCAGACTGAGGATGGTTTTCAGCGGACAATCTTGACCTAGGGCTCAGTGTGTCTTGAGGTTAGTGTATTCATTGAGTTAATGCCACAGTTTACATGAATCTCAGCCTCAAAGGAGGGGATTCCAATGATCTAGATACAATCACTTATTTTGTAAGAAGTATTTACTGTACCAGAAAGAAAGAAATTAAAGTCTGAATGAAAGCCAAACTGTTCACCATTGAATCCGAGGCAAGAACCGCAGCAGGTCACCAATCAAACTTTTCACAGGGAAAATAGGCCAAGTCCAATTACAATAACCCATTACCGGTACATCCTGCGACTGATTTTGCAAAATTTGCTTACTGAGAATGTGAGATGTCATACATATATGAAGGCTACATTACAGATTAGGAGATATATCAACTGTTTTAGTTCAAGGGTGGTGCTAGATAAGCTATTCTGGCATCACCCTTGAACTCTAAGTCAAATTTATTTCGAGCAATGGGTGTATCAGAATGAAAAGGGATAAAAGCAAATAGCGAAGTCTACCTAAATTCACCCTGCACTCAGCGCTCAAGGGTTCAGCTGGGGGAAACTATTATCACCTAAGGACAGATGACTTGCAATTGAGACCTCAAAAATGCATGGACCATTATGGACCAAACCGCCACCACAAGAACTTGGGGAACATGGATGAAACTGTTCCCTCTGAGAAAGTGGAATAAATCATCATGAGCCCATGCAGGTGAATAGCTTCATGAAGATGCGTGCCTCTTGCGGGTGAATGGTGTTTGTCATAGGACTTTTGAAGTGTGCAGAGAAAACCACTTGCCATTGTGGCTGCTCACCAGAGTAGTGTGTGGCCAGTAAACTCACGACACTATAAGGGCTTTGTCACTTATGTCAGAAAGGGAAGGTCTATTGTAAGACCTTTTTGTATAGATCTGAAATGAAGACCGAAACTGACACCTATAACAAAAACCAGGAGGAATGCAAATCCAAACTCTTCATTATACCTAAATGTTGCTATTTTCCCATGTTGGTTATACACCAAGGTTTGTGTTCCCCTAATCATTATTCACAGATTTCCTCCTGTCAATCTCGACTTTTTTCTTGATTTTTTCACATTATTTCCAATTTCGCATTGTGTGGCCCATCTGCCGTTCTTGTTTTCCTTTGTTATGAGATGTTTGTGTATTGCCCACTATAAATAATTTCAAGTCTCCCTCCCTCCCATTGGTAATTACTGGTACATGTATGTCATTTGAACTGATCAGTGATCTAGATTTAAAGGTTCTGCAGTGTACAGAACACTTCAGTCCTTCATCTAAAGCTCACAGAGTCACACAAATTCAAAACCTGACTGAACATCATTTCATCCCGGAATAAAGATGTTTTTTTTTTAAATCTCTGCCATTCGTAAAGGATCATTGTTAATTGTTACACCCCACGCTGTGGCACGCCCCAGTCCATGCACAAGAACCTTTCCTGTCTCGAGTAGACTCGTAATGGCGGTATGCCCCTTGGTGATTGGTTGATCATTTGGGACGAAGCCATTTATAAACTTACTTGTTCAGATCTTGATCTAAATCTGAAAATTTAATGACGTTTTGATGAATCTTAGTTAAAGAAAGTTCCAAGTATCAATTTATCGGTAAGCAGTGAAAAATCCGCAAAAGGTGCACATTCTGAAAGTCTGAAATGCCTTCATAACAACAAAACATTACATGGGCACTTTTCTGCTTATTTCAGACAAACTGATCTTGAAAATGGTCAAATCTGCACCACATGTTTTATAAAATATTTTTCACGTATTTACACTGGTCACGTGATGAATTCAAGACCGGAAGACCTTCTGTGCTGGGGCTGGGGCGTAACAGTAATAAACAGTGTACACTTTTAACTCTAAAAGTGTCAGTAGCGGTCTTATTCGTAATGATTCCTACAGGAATCATCGCGACTAAAACCGCTACTGACACTCAAAGGGTTAAACGGTTCAACGTCAAAATGTGCACACCTGCCGCCATAATGCTAAATCAGCTAAAAGGCAGCGACTGTTAGTTATTTGGGGTTAACACCGAGCAGGCGACCAAGGCCATCTCACGGCGGGCAGCGACGGCAATTGACATTCTTTCCAACTGCCGTCTAAAGGAGCGCATGATACTCTGTGCCGCCAACGGACCCCCAAACTTCCAGTATGAGTGAGGTGTGTAGATGTAGTAGTAGTAAGTACTAGCTACTTGTGGAGTTCCACCGAGAACTGTTTATCGCCTACACACGAAGAGTCACAGACTTCAAACCCTCTCAGTTGATGACACTAACCGCATGAAATTTCAAGTAGAGAAGATTGTCGTTAGCAAACACCGCAGATTCTCGTGAGCTCCTGCGGCTGCAGGGGCTCATGAGAATCTATGCTTCTTGCAGAGCTATGTACGGGGCTAGACACTGGACTATGCGGCCAAGACTACGGGAACTGAGGGCTGATCACTAGAAAATGAAACAGGCTACAATCGCGAATTCAGCCAAAGCCATCAATCTACAAGGTGTGCTGATTCTCATGAGCCCCTGACTGGCTGCTCGAGACTTTTAATTCAACTAGTCCTGCTGGCACCGTCGACTCCTGTGTTCCAGACGCCGAAGTTCACCGGGTGCTGTGAGGGGTATAGCGATGAATTAAAGCGCTCAGGTGAGTCTGCCAGCGCTGCTAGGATGTCATTACTTGCTCTCCGGCTGTTGCGCCATTTCTTGTCTATGAGAACAAACCTAAATCAAGTCGACAAGAAATGCCGGTACACACCACCGTCACTGAATTGTTGGCTAACCCTTTCATTAGGAGACCCACCATATCGCTCACATTTTTTCTTTCACTCGGACAACAGGCCATAAGTTGTCATTATTCATGCAGGAAAAATGAACCACTGCCCACCACATGAAACAATATTTCTAGCATTTAGTGATCCCATGCAAAGGACAGGTTTGCTCTGGTGGAGTAACTAGCATACAAGGGATGATTAAAAGGTTTCATATTTTGTTAACCCTTTTCATCCTGTTACACTTTTGCCTGAAATAAGTTTGACTATAATTAAATAGTTCAAGGGTGGTGCCAGAATAGCATGGCGCCTGAGGTGCCAAGCTATTTGGCACCACCCTTGAACTAAACTGGTTGACATATCTTCTAATCTGCAATGTAGCCTACATAATACAATAAGCAAATTTTAAAACTCCAGCCTCAGGGTGTAATGGGTTAAATGATGACCATTAGGCCTCCGTAACAAAAATGCGCACCTAAACCAAAGTTAAAAATGAGCGCCTGGACCAACCATACCGGTACAATGTGTGCACACAAGTTTACGTTTGTGGTGCGCAGTAAATTGCAGCAACCGGCCCTGACGTACAACCTCGCAAACAGATTCAACTTTGAAAGGCTTTCACCCCATGGAGTAAGGAGTCCCGCAATAGGCACAGATCATCACGAGCCTCCACAGGCGGTGGAGGCTCATGAGGATCTATGCCTCCTACTGACGGAGGAAGCCTATTGCGAGAGCGATCTTGCGTGTTTGAACTGCTGTGTCCAAGTGTCACCCCGACTCTCGACACTGCCAGGCCAACTTCTAATCAAGAAAGCATTTTGGATTATCCATACACCCGCATGATAACAAAACTGGGAATTAACGACTAGCTCAAGTGGGAGGAGAGCTTTACAAACACCAGTCCAGATGGCAGCTGATAACCCTCCGGCCCAGATAAATTTGCAAAGGCACATTTGGTAACTTAACCACAAGTCCAAATATACAATTTAATCCCTTCACATTTGAAACGAATGCACACTAACCAACATTCACGTGAAGAACACCAATGAAATGGGACCAAAGATGGGCAGAAACAACAAGGATTAACAGGAGACATAAATCCTCATGGGCCCCCATGACTACGGAGGCTCATGAGGATTTACATCTTTTGCAGATGCTTAGATTTACCTTGCCCTGGGGTTAAACTTTGCCTCAGAAATCATGTCATGAAAATGTTCAACAATGCGCCATGAAGTCAGTCTCATTTGTTTAACCCTTTGCATGTTGTTACTGGTAGCTGTTCTGGTTGCGATGATTCCTACAGGAATCATCGTGATTAAAAACTGATACCGACACCAAAAGGGTTAAGCACTTTCCTTTAACTCATTCAGCCCTGACACACTACAGCAGGAGATTTGTCGACCATGATAATGCAAGGGTTGTGCCAGATTAGCTTGGCGCCTGTTGGTGCCAAGCTAATCTGGCACTAGCCTTAAATTATCATGGTCAATCTATCTCCTGCAACAGGTGCATAGTCGTTACATGACGCCTCCAAAATTTGGGAAATACCTGCACCAGGCTGAATGAGTTAATACCAACTTAATGTGATCTGTTCCATGTAACACTTTGATTGCTAAAGTCTGCTGACACAACGAGTTATCCATGTTGTCTTGCCTCAACTATCACCATACATGTGAGTACAGGTAACAGAGGTTTTCTAGTGCCCCGTGCGCAACAGAAAAACTCTCCCTAGTCCCATGCACAAAGGAGAAGAGCTCAGTCTTTTATTTTACACAAACATCATAAGATAACCCTCTTCATCCAGCATTTATTGTAGGACATACCAATATTGTGAACTAGTAACCTTTAACCAGGTCCCTTTAACATGTGAAATAAGTCTGACTAAAAATAGTTCAAGGGTAGTGTCAGAATAGCTTGGCGCCTCTAAGTCTAAGCACCAAGCTATTCTGGCACCACCCTTGAACTAAAGCCATTGGTCTGTATCCTTATCTGTAAGTACTATAATGTAGCTTGCATATATATATATGGCAGTGTCCTCGCACTGGGACTATACGGCGTTGAGGCGCGTCCCCTGGGTGGTGGATAGGGGGTCCCTCGCGAGAGGGGTGCACCGAATGAAATAAGGTGCCGTGAACCAACATGGTCTAAGAGAAGGTGACCCCGACAGAAAATCCCTGGTCCTCCTAGTTAGGGGGTTGGGCGTGGGGGTAGCTTCCCCACCCTGCAAAAAAGGAAATAGCTACAAAAACGCCCACGAAAAGACAAACAGCAATTCCTTTCCTGGAGGAGGAAGGTTCTTCTACCAGAAGATTTATGATGTGATGTGGTGAAAGCCGGAAGTCTTCGGAAGCCACAAGACCGAGCCGCCTCTCTCTATCCAGGGACACAACCATGGGCACATGGAATGTCAAGACCATGTACCAGAGCAGCAAGTCCGCCCAGATAGCAGCGGAAATGCAAAAGTACAACCTTTCCCTGCTAGGTATCAGTGAAGCCAGATGGACGCAGTCTGGGCAGAAAAGGCTGTTAAGTGGGGAGATGATTCTGTATTCAGGTCATGAAGAAGAAAATGCCCCCCCATACAGAAGGAGTAGCATTCATGCTGTCACCAGTGGCACAGAGAGCGCTCATGGGCTGGGAATCTCTTGGGCCAAGAATTATCACCGCAGCCTTTAAAACCAAGAAAAAGATCAAGCTGAACGTCATCCAGTGTTATGCGCTCACTAATGACAGTGATGAGGAAGAGAAACAGGAGTTCTACGACCGACTCCAGAGTGCTGTGCGGAGCGAGACATCACCCACCATCGTCATGGGCGATTTTAATGCCAAAATAGGGGAGGACAGCACCGGATTCGAAGAGGTGATGGAGAGATGAGTGAGAACTGGGAGAGGTTTGTGCTCTAAACAGACTTATCATTGGAGGCAGCATCTTCCCACACAGAAGAATACACATGACAAAGCAACTTGGGTCTTACCTGACCATACTATGTACAACAATGCTGTTTGGACTAAAACAGATGATTACCACTGCAACCAGAGTAACCCACTCTTCGTGTACTTTGATTGACCACATCTATACTAACAACCCTCAAGCTATCATTGAAACTGATGTCCCTTCACTAGCTGTCAGTGACCACTTTCCCATCACCTGTACATGGTCATGTTATGTTCCTAAACAGAGCCGAACCCAACATTTATACATTACTTATAGATGTTTTAGAAAACTAGATAGAGATAGTTTCCTTCATGACCTCAGTTTTTTGCCGTTCCATGAAGTTTACAATTACAATGACCCTGATGTAGCGCTCTCACTGTGGCTTGAGCTGTTCCTCGGAGTGCTAAATAAGCATGTCCCTTTAAAAAGGAAACGAGTCCGGTGCCGTGAGCCCCCCACCTGGATTACGGAGGAGATTAAACTAACCATGGAAGCCAGAAATCGAGCCAAGCGGGACAAAGATTTTATTGAGTTTAAAAGGTTACGTAACAGAGTCAAATACCTTATCCGGGAGGCACAAAAAGCACTGGTAGAGAAAACCATACGCAGCGGGAATCCGTCTTCAATATGGAAAGTTTTAAACTTACTAACTAACAATAGTAAAAATCGTTCTGCAAACACGACTGCCAACCTTACAGCCGATGCATTTAACGACCACTTCATTTTAGCCCCGAAATCTTTACTACTTGCTGAAGGTGTGGATCAGGTGGAACATGTCGCATCGCAGAAGCTTACTGACTTTTGTAAGCAAAGACTGTCCGCGGGCGATGCTTTTAATATCCCTTGCATCGCTGTACATGAAGTGGGCAGACTTATCTCTAGTCTCAAGAACATAAAGTCAGCTGGCATTGATGGAATCAATGGTTTTATCCTCGAACTTTCTCTTCCATACATTGTGGAAAGCTTAACCTATATTTACAACCTATGTATTCAAAATAATATTTTTCCGGCGGCTTTCAAAAAATCTAAAGTGGTACCTATACCTAAAACAAAAGACACATCTGATCCAAATAATTTTCGGCCTATATCCATATTATCTATTCTATCGAAGCCTATTGAGAAGCATGTACACAAACATCTTCTCGAATTCCTGGAAGAAAAGTCTCTCCTGAATAAATATCAATCTGGTTTTCGCCCTAAACATTCGTGTCACACTGCCTTGGTTCATATGATTGACACTTGGCTGCTCAACATCAACAGAAACAAAATGTCTGGTGCTGTCTTTCTAGACCTAAAAAAAGCGTTCGACCTTATAAACCACGAAATTTTATTAGAGAAACTAGACTGCTACTTTAACAATAACAGCCCAGGGACACTCTCATTCTTTCGTTCATATATCATAGGGAGAATTCAAACTGTGTACATCAATGCTACCTTCTCTTCTGAAAAGCGTGTTGAGTATGGCGTGCCCCAGGGATCCATATTAGGACCGTTACTTTTCTGTTTGTTTATAAATGATCTTCCACTTTATATTTCAAATCCAAATACCGAATGTGACATGTTTGCCGATGATTCAACTCTTCACGCTGGAGGGAAAACTGTACCTGAAATATCAAGCAATCTTCAGCTTAGTCTTCAGGAGGTCTCACTGTGGTGCAAAAATAATCAAATGCTTGTAAATCCATCCAAAACGAAAAGCATGCTAATCACAACACGCCAAAAGCATCAGCTCCGCCCCCATTCACTTAACCTCTCTTTTGATTCAGTTCCCATTGAGCAAGTCAAGGAATATCGCCTCCTCGGGGTAATTGTTGATGACCAACTGTGCTGGTTGCCCCATCTAACACAACTAGGGAAAACATTATCAAAGAAGCTATTTTTACTGTCAAGATTAAAATCTATCATTGATACTAAGACACGAAAGCTATTTTTCAACTCCTACATTAAACCTCACATTGACTACGCATCTACTATTTGGGACGGCTGTAGTAAGGCTAACCTTAAGCGGATTAATTCTCTATACAATCGCGCAGTTAAACTGATCCTCCCAATCCCCTCTCTAACTTTAAAGGAAAAGCTTCAGGCAACAGGGCTCCTTCCTTTACATCAACACCTTACGTTTAATAAGTGCATACTTATGCACAAAGCACTGAACGGGAAAGCCCCCCTCTACCTGGCTAAGCTTTTTACTGAGAGCGAAAGGGTTTACAGCACTTTGAGGAACAGTCTCGTCATTGAACGGCCCCGAATTGATTTGTTCAAATCCAGCCTTTCTTACGCGGGTGCCTATTTATGGAACTCACTTCCTCCACATATACAGCAAACGAGACATCTTCCATTGTTTAGGACGAAAGCTTTTAAATACATCTCTGAGCAAACTTGAAAGAAACGTAGATAATATGTCCAAAAGAGTCATGTCAATGATTTCCTGTGGTCCTCCGTTTTGCATTTGTTAGCTTTTACATAATACATTGTATCTCTCTTTATCGTGGTGTTTTGGCTGCGCACTAAATTCCTACACATGAGTAGCTTTATCATAAGTGTGCAGTCGCTTTCTATAAACACACTTTACATCGACCCCCCCCCCCCCCCCCCCCCCCAAAGACCCTGTCATTTTGCTGTGTGTGTGTGTAATCTTCAGCAACTTTGTAACTTGTATCGGAATGTAACACAAGTGACCTGTGCGTGTAGCCGCTTGTTTTGTGCTGTTAACATATTGTTTTAATGTTGCTTTTAATGTTGTAGTTTAGCAAGGACAAACATGAAAAGAGGCCTGTGCGCCTATTGTTTCCATCCTTGAGAAATAAAGTATCATACTACAGAGAACCAAATAGACCATATCTGCATTAGCAAGAATTTAGAAGATCCCTTCAAGATGTTCAAGTGAGGAGGGGAGCAGATGTCGCCTCAGACCACCATCTGCTTACCTTAAGAATAAAGCTCAAATTAAAGAAAAGCCGCACAGAGACAACAAGAAGACAGCGCTATAATGTAGGCCTCCTGAGAGAGACTGGAGTGAGAGAAGAGTTCAAACTGGTGCTGTCCAACCGGTTTCAAGCGCTACAGGAGCTAGTAAATCAAGAGGAGGCGGTCACCACAGAGCAGCAGTGGAAGGCAGTTAGAGAGGCGCTGAACTCAACCTGCAAAGACACTGTAGGGTTCAGGAAACACCATCACAAGGACTGGCTGTCGGCACAGACCTTGAAGAAGATAGAAGTGAGGAAGCAGAAGAAAGCAGTTGTCAACAACAGTCGCACGAGAGCAGCCAAAGCAAGGGCACAGGAGGAATACTCGGAAGCCAACCGTGAGGTGAAGAGGAGTATCAGGGCAGACAAGAGGGCCTACACAGACAGCCTGGCAGCAGAGGCAGAAAAGGCAGCAGGCAACCGCAACATGAAACAGCTCTACGACATTACCAGAAGATTGTCGGGCAAGTATGGCCATACAGAAAGACCAGTAAAAGACAATGACGGCAAGCCTATTGCAGACACAGCAGACCAACTCGACAGATGGGCCGAGTATTTTAAAGAGTTACTGAACAGACCCAGCCCACCCGACCCCCCAGACATCCAACCAGCAGAGACCGACCTACCCATCAGCTGTGACAGACCCACCTGGGAAGAGATCAGAAGAGCAGTGGCATTTCTGAAGAATGACAAAGCAGCAGGGCCAGATGGCATCTCAGCGGAGTCTCTGAAAGCAGACCTAGAGACAACAGTAGAGATGCTGTACCCACTGTTTGGAAAGATCTGGGAAGAGGAGGTGATGCCGGCTGACTGGAAGGAGGGGTACCTAATGAAGCTTCCCAAGAAAGGTGACCTCAGCAAATGTTCCAACTACAGAGGAATCACCTTGCTGTCAGTACCAGGAAAGGTCTTCAACAGGATCATCCTGGAGAGAATGAAGAGCTCCGTTGACCCCCAGCTGAGTGACCAGCAAGCAGGATTCAGGAAAAACCGATCATGTACAGACAGATCGCCACTCTCCGCATCATCATGGAACAGTCTCTGGAGTGGAGCTCCCCGCTGTACGTCAACTTTGTGGATTACGAGAAAACATTTGACAGCGTGGACTGAGAGACTCTGTGGAAACTCCTACGACACTACGGTGTACCCACAAAGCTCGTCCGCCTGATCAAAAGCAGCTATGATGGCATGACATGTCGCGTGATCCACGAAGGGCAGTTCACCAGGGAGCTCCAGGTCAGAATCGGTGTCAGGCAGGGGTGGTTGCTGTCTCCGCGTTCCTCTTCCTACTGGCCATAGACTGGGTCATGAAGAGGACCACAGAGCACAGTCGAAGTGGAATACAGTGGACACAGCTTGACGACCTCGATTTTGCAGACGACTTGGCTTTACTGTCCCACACTCATCAACAAATGCAGGACAAGACCACGAGGCTTGCTGACATCTCGTCCCAAGTGGGCCTCACCATCCACAAACAGAAAACAAAGACAATGAGGCTGAACGCAATCAGGGAAGAACCAGTCTTGCTTGCTGGCACCCCGTTGGAGGAGGTGGAGTCCTTCACCTATCTCGGAAGCATCATAGACAAAAAAGGCGGCACTGATGCAGATGTCAGAGCACGAATCGGTAAAGCCAGAGCAGCCTTTCTCCAGTTGAAAAAAGTGTGGAGTTCCAGAGAGCTGTCACAACACACCAAAGTTCGGATTTTCAACTCCAACGTAAAAGCAGTTCTCCTATATGGAGCAGAGACTTGGAGATTGACAAAAACCACAGTCAACAGAGTACAGATCTTCATAAACAGTTGCCTTAGAAGAATTTTGGAAATCCAGAGAAGATCTGGCCAGAGAAGATCTGGCCAGAGAAGATCAGCAACGTCAGACTCTGGGAGAAAACAGAGCAGATAACAGCAGAGAATGAAATTGGGCGAAGAAGATAAATAATACATAGTTCTTGTATAGTGCTGTTCTCCAGGAAAACACTGGACTCACTGCGCATGTACAACAGGACACCCTTTCTCTCTCAGACACACACGCACAATTATACACTACTTTAAATCACCCCATCCCTTCCCCACACCTTACATTCACTTCCTCTGGGATCAGAATAGGTGGCAGTCAGTCAACAGTTAGCTAAATATGAGCTAAGTGTTAAATGCCCGACGAAAAAGAAAAGTCTTTAAGTGAGCCTTGAACTGTGACAATGTGGGCAGATTCCGCATTTCCGTTGGCAGCGAGTTCCACACACTTGGGGAGAAAAAGGTGAAAGAACGCTCCCGGACAGTTTTCATGTTAAGCTTCGGGATTTTTAACAGCTTTTCACTGGAGGAAGGGAGGATGGGGATGGATTGGTCACAGTCTGAGAAAGCCAGCTTCCAGTATCACTAGGCAGGCATTGTCATGGAACCCCCAGGGAAAGAGGAAAAGAGGCCTGCAGGCGGAGAAACACCTGGCGTCCAGACCTCCAAGCAGACATCAAGAGACTGGGAACCACCTGGAGTAAAATCGAAGGAGAAGCACAGGACAGGAGTCGATGGAGGTCTCTCGTCGACGGCCTATACCCGGGGAGGGGTGACAGGCATATGGCAGTGTACAAATTTTAAGCTCTTAGCCTCCTGGTATGATATGGGTTAATAATATAATGGCTGCAAGTGCAACAGCTTAAATGATTAATCAAACAGTAAGTTCTGCAAGGGCAACACATTTATTTTAAATCAAAGCTCCCATTAACAAACACATGTGAGTCCCTGACATGCAATAAGCAGCAGGGACACACTATCACAGTATCAGACTATGGTTATGTCTAGGGTGTCCCACGTGACGCACTATAAGATCTGAGCGATGCTATCCCAACCACTGAAATAGTGCACATATTTGGTCACTGAACCAGCATACACAGTCTTTGATCAAAGTAACTGAATTAAGTATGTCCGTTTCTTGCAACACTAAACCTTTAGTCCACCACAAAGGTGATTTCAAAGTCAGGGCACTGAAATAATACTAAACAGAAGTGGGAGTGGACCTTTGAAGCAGTTCCACTGAGACCCCCAAAGGTTCCACTGGGAATCCCTATCACTCCAGCCATAGCCCCCCCCCCCCCCCCCCTCAAGCTTTAATAATAGGAGCCCTGAGTTAAAGACATGAAGTATGTTCATCATCTTGACAGAAAAGTGTACCAGCAGAAAAAGAAAATGTGATCCACATGACTTGCAATACATGTGTGAAAGAAGACATCATCTAACTTTCTTGCACCATTCCTCACCAGCAATTACCTACTATGTGAAACTCATGCTGCCAAGCGAAAGCAGGGTGGAACCGGTGAAGGGTGCTCAGGTGTGGTTGTGGCAAGTGCTCGAAATGTTACAGGGCTCACAAATGAGGTACAGCTTTTTAGGCTTATAATACCGTTAAGAAGCAGAATGACTATCACATTGTTCAGCCATCTTTTAACCAGAGGCCAAGAAGCTATTCTGTGTTACACAACCACCTCTTGTGTGAAACCACCGGTACTGTTTACACTACAGTGCAGATGGATGCATGCACAAGGGGGTCAACCCTTTGCATGTCGGTAGCGGTTTTAGTCGCGATAATTCCTACAGTAGAGTACTCAGTAACAGAAGTAGACTAGGCCCGCACCCAGCCTAATTTGCAAGAAGTATCCAGATGTTCATGACCCTGGTGCTGCAGGCGCTCCAGCGAGAATATCTATGCCTCCTGCTGGCAGAGATTGGCCCAACTTACATACTAGGACGACTGTGTACCCGTAACCTTTGGGGCAGTCTGAGACTAGCGAGACTGAGAGAGCTGCAGAGAGAGCGCACCAGGTATAGTGCTCAAGCCACTGCTCCATCTGCCGACCTATCCACCTGAAGGGGGAATCACTGCCTAGTGACAGTCTCCCTCCATCTCTGCTAACCCCTCTTTCATTCCCAGAGCCATACTGGTTCAATTGCTGTCACAGTTTTGTGAGATGAGAAGACCATGATAGCTCGAGGCTAGCGCTAGCAGTGTCTGATTTACCGTAGTGATTAGTTTTTGCTGATATCCCTCCAGGCAGTGAGCTAAGCAAAAACTATGCATGAGCTGCCACGGTTGAGTGTTCTCCCTTAATGCACTGGAAGTAAAATGAGCAAAACAAAAATTCTCCTGCTTTTTAATTTTACAATTACAATATGATCATTGTCATTATACTTTCATACAGTAACCAACAACAACAAAAATCTCTTTTCAGGGTTGCACATCACCTACAAATACGGTACCTTATACCAGGCATTAGCACCATCACTAAAACAAGAAAGGCAAAACCATGTATGACCGATTTACATGTGTGACCTTTGTGACAAGGGCTGGCTTCTGCAGCAGCAAAGTCTATGTTTTCTGAAAATGTAAGCATTTTTCACACATCTGTCAACCCCCGTGACCCTTGTGATGAGTCGACTAAATTAGTATGCATAGAAGGGTATTATCATCAGCTATCTTTGTACCAAATTTGGTCGAAAATTTTGCACAAATTTGGGAATACCTACAATTATATAAAAAATCAGCATTTTACACACATTTACCAGCCTCTTGTGACCCTTGACCTTTCTGAGGGGTCATCCAAATTAGTATGCATAGATAGGTCTTCCCATCAAGTATCTCTTTACCAAATTTGGGTTTTAAGTTGTGAATAGTATTTGAAATTTTTGTTGTTGTTGTCAAAATATGGCTATTTTAGACCTATTTCCTGAGCTCTCGTGACCCTTGACCTTTCCGAGAGATCAACCAAATTAGTGTGCATAGAAAAGTCTTCCCAATCATCAGGTATCTCTGTAGCAAGTTTGGGTTTAAAGTTGTAAATAGTATTTGAGAAAAAACATCTTTGGCTATTTCAGACTTATTTCCTGAGCCTTTGTGACTCTTGACCTTTATGAGGGGTCATCCAAATTAGTATGCATAGATAGGTCTTACCATCAGGTATCTCGGTACCAAGTTTGGATTTTAAGTTGTGAATAGTATTTGAGAAAAAAAACATCTTTTGTCAAAATATGGCTAGTTTGGACCTATTTCCTGAGCTCTTGTGACCCTTGACCTTTCCTAGGGATCAACCAAATTAGTATAGAAAGGTCTTACCATCAGGTATCTTTGTACCAAGTCTGGGTTTAAAGTTGTGAATAGTATTTGAGAAGGAAAAAAATGTCAAAATATAGCTATTTTGGACCTATTTCCTGATCTCATGTCACCTTGACCTTTGTGAGAGGTCACTCATATTGGTATGTTTAGAAAGGTCTTACCACAAAGTACCCTTGAGCCAAGTTTGAAGAATGTGGCTTGAATAGTCTCTGAGAAAATGCCAACGATAAAGTTTACCAAAGACGCCAGTGAATGGACGGCCCAAAACATACTCACGTGAGCCAAAAATGTGGAAAAGGGTGTGAATGTGTATCAAAACTAGCGCAGGGTCTGATCATGTAAATGAATCCCCTCAGTGTTTCATGTCAGCCATTTGAGATATTGCCAGTAGGGTGACTCAAGTAAGTTCTGCAAACAAATAAACTAAATTGAATACAATACCGCTGTTATAATCTATCTATCTATCTATCTATATCCCGTAGTCTTGCCGACCGTTGGGGCACCACTGATGACTTGGCAACCAGCTCCCTCCATTCCTCTCTGTTCTCTGCCATTCTCAGCGTATCGCCCAGCTTCAGTCCTGTCCACTCTGAGATATTGTCCTCCCATCTTTTCCTCTGTCTTCCTCTCCTTCGTCCTCCTTGCACAGTGCCTTGCAGGATTGTTTTGGCAAGCCCTGCTGAACGCGTGACATGCCCATACCACTTCAGTTTGTGTTTTCTCACAATGGCTAATAAGTCTTCATAGGGCCCGATGGCTTGCCTGATTCTGCTTCCCACTTCCTCGTTTGTGATGTGATCTCTGTATGAGATGCCAAGCAGCCTTCGAAAACATCTCATTTCAGTGGCTTGTATCCTCCTTTCAAGGTCTGCTGTGAGGGTCCATGACTCGCAGGCATACAAGAACACTGAGATGACTAAGGAGCGCATCAGTCTGATCTTGGAGCAGAGTGTGATGTTTCTGTCCTTCCATATGGTCTTCAATATAATGTGTTATAATCACTCATGTTATTTTATGGAAGAAACACTAAACACAAAATGTGCAAGACTGTAAACAGATAATGTGTATGGGATGACTGAATGTAGCAACAAATCTATATGACCAGTCACCTTCAGCCCTGAAAGTCTAAAATTTTGCCCACCAGCCTTTGGCTAGTGACTTCCAAGTTTTATTAGGCAAACTGAAAATGTTACTAGCCAAACTGAAAACAGATCCTGATGGCTTACCCAAATTGAGGACTGAAAAAAGTATGGTTCGGAAAACGCACGTATTGATAGCTGTCAAATGTAAAAAAATGTTTTAACGCACTCGCCATAAATGTTGTTGTAGAACTTGTCTCTATTGCTTGCTTAGTATTACGAGAAGTAAAGGTTGAACGTTCGGGCACTTTCAGATTTAGGACTGAAAAAGTACAGATTGGAAAATGCACGAGCGCACCCGCATTTGGCGAGTGGATTTTTTTTTTACTCGCCCCCCCAAAAAAAAATCACTCGCGATGGCAAGTGAATTACTTGCCATTTTCAGGGCTGACCTTGCTACCTTCTGTAAAAGAGTTAGGGGTATGACAACCCTTTATTTAATTACAAGTTTGAAAGAGGATATGAAAATCCTCTAAAATTATCAATGGGGTAAAAAAAAAAAAATTAAAACTTGCTTTTTGAGGATGTGCAACCCTGTCTAGACTATTTCTGTGATACTTGTTCAATCCTGTTTAAATAATTCTTCCGAAACATATATCTGGACATGTTAGCTGTTCATGAAAGACTTAAAACATGTGATTACATTTTTCACATACACGTATTCAAGTCAGCTGTAGTGTTACTGTTAGCCACTCATTTAGCCACAGACGACTTGCAAAGCAGCAGCCCCACTCTCCCATTTGTCTGGATTCCCTTCAATGCATCAAGCATCTGGTTACATCATGGTGGTTCCAGCATAAATTTATGAATTGTACCACTCATAGGCCTTTACTGCAATCTAAAGTAAGAGCAAGAGTGAAGAGATGGCAGACCAAAAGCAACAGTTGTCCGCAAGAGCTCTTCATGAGCCAACACAACTGTGGGGGGGGGGGGGGCTCACGAGCATGGAGGCTTCTTGATGGCGCCATCTGCTACAGAGTACAGAACTGCATTACCAGTATGTTTACTCTTAAGGAGGAAATCTCAAAACATTTAATCCATTAAATCCTGAGGATGATTTTTTTTTAATTTGCTTTTTGCCCTATGAAGGCATAGTACATTACAGATTACAAGATAGACTATGATATTTCAAGGGTGGTGCCAGAATAGCTTGGCGCCTGAGGTACCAAGCTATTTTAACACCACTCTTGAAATATCATAGTCAAATTTATTTCATGCAATAGTGTATCCTATCAGGATGAAAAGGGTTAAACTACAGAGAGGCAGAGTTTAGAGACAACATTTCAGGCAGAAATGGAGGTGGAGGAGCGAAATAAATCTGGTTTATACTGATGACTAAATTTATACGTGTGTGTGTGTGTGTGAAATAAATCTGGTATATACTGATGACTAAATTTATGTGTGTGTGTGTGTGTGTGTGTGTGTCCGCGCACAGTGCTTGTCTTCGATTTTTTTGTCCAACTCTGTGCAGAGGTGTGTGGAAAATGTCAGTGTTCTAATCAGTCTGCCTTGTCTAGTTTATTACACGTTTAGAAACCACACAACTTTGATAAAGCTCACTACTGAAATCACTTTTAAAAATTACTGCTCCACACAAAAAAAATATGAGCTGCACTGAGAAGCATCAAGCATCGCCACCAAAAACAAAAGAAGAAGAAAGTCAGTGGATACCCATTCAATCTGAGACAGACTGAGATTTCAAGTGCAACTGAGTCATCAGTGCTTGAATAGATAAATCCCACCCATCCCCTTCTTCTTCATCCAAACAGCATCATCATACTGTCTGGCATTGCAAGGTAAAACCATCAGATTCAGGAGGTCTACAACAAGAAGTCAGGAACAGACAAGAATAGAGCGCTCAATGTTTTGATAACATTTACCTGATAACTAAGAGTAAGATCTCACAGCAATAACTATAACAAGATGGGAAGAACCATAACCCACAAAGTCCCTTCTATGAGAGCTATCCTCGCTGTCAATGGTCTCTACCTTTTGTCCTTGAGCTGATTCTGATGTTGAATTATCTCCTATTGAAAAAGTCTCGCAGATCTGCCAATGCGTCAGTGAGTTCTATAAGGTGCGCAGGACATACAGGTCATTGATTTGTCAAGTCATTTGTCATGACGTAAGTTTTAGTTTTTATGTAATTTTATATTTTACGTGATATGAGTTTTGCTTTCTTTTCATAGGCTTGAAAAAATGGTGACAAAACTAGAACTTCACGGTACAACTTCAGTCTTGCTATAATTTGTGTGAAAGCAGGTCGACTTTACCTAGCTACATGATATACTACTAAGTACACGGGTCACCTATGCATGCGCTCTTCTGAAAGCGCGTCAATGTGTGCGTGCGTGTTAGTGTGTGCGTTCCAAACATCTCCAAGAGGCATAGGTCCTCAAGCGCCTGGAGGGCGCCTGAGGATCTATTTCTCCTAAAGATGCGCGCATGTTTGTGTGAGAGAGAGAGCCACGCGTGCAGAGAGAATGACATCATATTTAGAGTATTATGTCAGTGTCTGCGTGGTGACGGAGTTGCCTCTTTTACGTCACTGCCACTGTCTGACTTTCTCTAGAAGTAAAGTTTTTTTTTAGTGTTTTAATTCTTTTCTGAAAAGAATTATTTTTACTAAACAAATTGAAAGGATACAATATAACAAAGCTCGCTAACGAACTCATCCAATGTCTTTCTCCAATATGCAAAAGTTCAAGTAAATATGACAAAAATTACAGACTGTAATCTGGGTCAACTGACTTTTTATAAACGGTTGTTTATGTCTTCAATGAGACATTCATGCTCGGAGGCTCTCTTAGCCACCCTAAGTATTTCGCCAAGTTTCAAGCTTGCGTACAGAAATATTGGAGATTCTCTTGTTTACATACATACACACACACATACATATATGCACGTACCACACACAGCGTTTCGCGCCAATTGTACGTTCAGCAGTGAGGTCAGCATAACTAAACATGATGTAATTTTTAATTTTATCTTGTTAGTGTTACTTCAATTGTTAGAAGTTTAGCCTGCTCACCTTTGACATCATGGACATGCTATTAAATTCGCCCCACCATGACCCGTCCTAAAAGGTCCCTTCTATAAATAGAAGGGACTTAAAAAGGAAAATTAAAATCCAAGGAAAGGTAAACCCCCTTGTGCATGCAACCACAGGTATTATAAACAGTTCCGGTAATCATGGGGGGATTAAAGAAAGGGGGGTGGCAACACACAGTGATCAACATGAGCCCATCATTCCTCGAAAACTATCTAACCCTTTGTTTAGGAATTCCTTAGGAATCACTGCAACCAAAAGCGCTACCGACAACCAAAGGATTAAAGGACTTTTTAGATAATTACAATAGTGGTACAAAGGGCCTCCCACTAAGACTATGAGATAGATCTAGTTTTGTGTACTAGTTTGATGTCCTAATGAACAGCTGCCATGAGATGGCCTAAGTTGCCTGCTCGGCGTTAAACCCAAATAACTAACTAACCTAACAAACAGAATATGAGTGTCCCATGTAATTTACTACAAAGTAAAAATATTTAGTGAAAACCACTACTGAAGGATTTTCAGGCTTAGTTAGAATATCCCACATAACTGCAACAATGAGGATGCGAGGTCCCCCAAACTAGCGCTCCTTATCATGAGAGGCAAGAAAGCGCAGTGGGCTGTAGGTAAAGACAAGAGCGTCACTATGGACAATCTGCAGTGCAGGCAGGAAAACTTCACAGAAACCAATTATTTCCATGCAATCGCCCAATATTAGCTGAGTTTACATGAATAAAATGCATCTATTTTTGGTTTAAACAAAGCTGAATAATCATAATAGCTCTGCCTATATACAGCAGACCATTTTCCACTGTGAGTGGCTTCATCACCAGATGAGTCATATATGCTGAGAAATCATCATTTTAAATCAAAAAGAAGTTGTACTGTAACAATTGTCTGACTAGGAAGGAATCGTTGACAGCTCTTCTTCATCTGAACTCATATTTGCCGTGTACATTTGATTCACAGCAAAACAATATCATTATATGACTAAGTGCAGCCAGCTGTTTTGCCCACTGTTGCCCACACTTTGTGCCTAGTCTTGGCTCAAAGTCTCATAATCTAGCAAGTGTTCTCGCACTGCTCTAGAACTCACAATCAGCCTACTGCACGTGCTTATTTTCCACAGGTCTTGAATTAATTTTTATTAACAATAACACAATTGTAAAAAGTGAGTACATTAAAGGTTACTTGTAAGGAGATCCCAAATGCAATTTTTCATGATCTCCTGTAAACAGATTTTGAATAATTGTGATGTCTGGTTCCAAATGCAAGCATTAGCACATCAACCCAGGTTCAACTCAGGTTGCAGGTGTAAACAGCCTCCTAGTCCTACTGACTGGCAACTTCAATGACCATCCTTTGCAGAATGTGTTTTGACTCTCGCAAGAGAGTGATATAGTGAAACATGCCTATTAGTATTTGCATGCACTGTGCATGACTAAACTTTAAGAGTAAATAATGGGTTGTTTTTTTTTTTTAAATGTAACCCTGAATAATGTCAGAAAGGTACCCAAACTGCATGCACTTATCAACAAACACAATATCCAAAAGCAAAATAATCTGAATCACCAAAGGATTATTTCAGGCCATAAAAACTACCTACAGCTACAGTTCTGCTAAATATTGCAGTGTTTATTTTCAACAATTTTTAACAAGTCACCTTCATAGAGCTATCCAAAGTTGTTTTTTTTTAAATTGTGGTGTTCATGTGTGTTTTTCATGTTTTTATAATTTAACCATCCATAGTAATAATTTCCCTTTTTGGTACTAATGACAGGTTTGTAGGGTTCAATTATACCCATTTTTCAAGAATTAATAGTTCACGATCAAGCATCCAAATTAATGATCCATGAAATTTCAAAGAAAAGCAATCTGTGCACTATTTTATCAGATTTTCAATTAAAGAAGTTGAATAATGTACATTGCTGAGCATTCTTTGATTAATGATAAATAATGTGATCTATGTATAACCATTACAATCCTGTCTTTTAATTAAAAAAAAAATTGGCTTGGCGCACAAGAGACTATGCAGATACATTGCAACAGAATTGCACAATTTGCAGTACAAAACAGTTCTAACTCGTGTTTTGCTTTCAAAAACTGTAAGCAGCTGACTAAATATATTCAGATATTTTGTTACCAAGTTCACAATTAACACTAAAACACCATCTTTCACAAGGAAACACGCTGACCCAGGACCAGGGCAGGCCCTGTCACAGATGACATCTGACTGACAGATGAATGTGCTCCAGTCCAAGACAATACATGTATACACTCGCATGGAGCATCGACATACGGGCTATTGTACAAGGACGAACTCGCGATATTTTGACATCATAAAAAGGATGGATAAATGATCCGCTGGTATTCTTCGGAAATGCAATTCGGTTCCGTAGTTCCGGCCAAGTTGTTCGAGCAGTAGGAAGAGATTCCTGGCGATGGGATGGGACGGAAAGTTGTTACAGAGGTCATTCAATGCTACTGAAAGTCTACCGTTTATCGTAAACTGCGACCATATTTTCATGTTTGGAGTACACATTCAGTTAGAACAAAAGAGGACTAAGCCATTTATGTGCATTCTTTAACGCCCAACTTACCTGATGAAGTGCGGTGAGGCCGTCGACGTTCGCTGTGTTGATGTCTGCACCCCTTTCCAAAAGTTTATTCACTTCGTCCCTGTCCCCACTCGAACACGCAGCAAGAAATACACATCCATCTTGAAATTTAACCCGTCTAGAAACAGGTCTATGTTCTCCTGATTCCCTGTTAGTCTCTGAATCATCCCAACGCTTTAATTGTTCGTGCCTTCGCATCAAGGCACTAACTTGGTTGTGGGAGTCCGCCATGTTAGTCTGCAACTCCACTGCCCAAAGGCATCGAACGCCATCTACCGGCCACAACCGGAAGTAGCGGACGACCTAAAACATGGCAGAGAGTATGAGTTGTTTTAGGAGGCTATCTCCAACCCATGTCCGATTTCTGCGCCTTGCGCTTGATTTCAAAGCACAGAAACGGGGTTTCAGTGGAATGTTTGTTCTGTGTCAAAGATACAAAGAGGAGAAACGACTTAAAGAAGGTAAAATTGTAAATACACAATCCAAACTTTGACTCCTCTTCAAGGAGATCTTAACATCACTCAGGGTCCTGCTAAAACCCGGAGTAACCTTTACTAAGCTAAAATAACCATGTCTACACTATTATTGAGTACCTAGACATAAAAGAATCAAGTGTTAGTAGTTTGGTTTGCATTAAAGTTGATTAAGTTGTATTAATAAGCCGTTTTCCACTGCCGATGACACGTCGATTACTTCCCTTGCTACACGATCGCTCTAGTAGTAGTATTAGTGTGAGGACAAAATAGGCCGTGAGGCCTTTGCAAATGTCCTTTCTTTCTATGTTTTTCTTTCTTTAATTACTTTATGGTAACTCCTTCCAAAAAATGGCAAATCTGTTAGAAAAACAAAACTTCCGCAGGTTAGTGTTGCAATGCCGTACAAAGATTTTCCCTTCAGAGTAATCAGAGTTTCGGGTTCTGTCACAAAATGGTGCTGCAAAAAAGTCGTTTCAATTTAGGTCGTCGATGCCATTATAAATTTTATAAACTTGGATTAAGTCTCCACGTATTCTACGTCCACGTAAGGAGTGTAGTCCAAAGTATTTGAGTCTGTTTAAGTAAGTCATATTTCTACATTCTTTAACCAGCTTTGTTGCTCGTCTCTGTACCCTTTCGAGTGCAACTGTTTGTCTCTTTAATTAAACCTGGGTACCATACAGTGTTTGCATATATTCCAAATGTGGTCTGACTAGTGATTTATGCAGTTTACCAAAACTGTCCTTATCCAAATAATTAAAGGCTCTCTTAACTACTCCAACCATTTTGTTGGCCTTATTGATACAGTTCTGAATATGGGGGTCAAAAGATAGAACTTTATCAAAAACAACACCTAAGTCTCTTAAGTTTCCTCCTCACAAGATACCACCTTTTTAATGTCACTGTTTGTTACGATTGTGGGCGTGTTGTTCTGTGAGAGCATGCATGTGTTAATCGTAGGAAACGATCCGATTTTTATTTGAGCTATCATGGTTGAGAATCACATACCTTTTCAGTAAGATTCTTTATTGTTCGCGCAGATAGCAGAATTGGTTTTGTTATGATACGCTAAGTTTAGTCCGGAAGCTTCTAGCAAAGTCGCACGGAGAATAGTGGTAGTAAAGCTGTTCTATTTTTAGTCATAGTTGTTTTCTGTGAGCGTGAAATTAGCAGCCGTTCTTTGCGTGTTATGAAAGGTCATGAACGGTCTGCCATACTGTTGTGTGACATCATTACACACTAGGATTTGGGGCTGAAATGAGCAGTCAGATTTTTGTAGACTATTGTAATTATCCTAGAATTTTTTTTAAAAAATAAATATTTATGAGTTTCAGTTACGTGTTCCATTCTGATTGGGTGCGTTGTGTAAATTCATTAGATTTTTCTGGAAAGTCGTTTTACTATAAAAGTTGGTGCTAGGAAGCACGTGTGTACATTGTCAGGCATTGTCAGTTGTAGGGACATACAGTTTATCGTAGGTACGTGGCCCGTATGGGGTGTACATTGTGAGAGATGCAGCGTAACGGTGGTGTACGTTGAGTGAGAAACTTTGTGTCGCCAGTGTTGACATTTGCAGAAGAGACGTTGTATCAGTGTTGGTGCATTTGGAAATGCATTGTGTGGAGATCGCATCGCTGAATTAAAATATTGTTGGAACTGTTACTCCCTGGAGTGTAGCCTACATCCTTAAGCCACGTGTGACGGGTTGCAGCTGAATGAAGTTTATTTAAAAGAACCTTACGTGCGTGCGTCTATCATACTACGACTACGACTCCACCATGTAACACTGTTAACTTTCATCAAGTAATCATGTTCAGGATTGTTCCTTCCAGCATGCAAGACCTTGCATTTCTCTACATTAAAATTCAAGTCCCATGTGTCGGACCACTCTTGCAAGTGATCCAAATCGTACTGCAACAGTGCAACACGTTTTATTGCTCGATTCATTATAGATTTTAGCATCGTCTGCAAATATTTTGCACATGCTATTAACACAGTCTGGCAAGTCATTTATAAATATAATAAATAACATAGGTCCTAGGATGCTTCCTTGAGGTATACTGCTCAGCAGCTTTACTTTCTGATTTTGCGTTTCCAACCTTTACCACTTGTTCTCTTTCACGTAAGAAACTTCTTATCCAGTTGGAAAATGTTTCCACATATATATACCATAGGCCTCTAGCTTCTGAAGAAGCCTTTCATGAGGAACAGTGTCAAATGCTTTTCTAAAGTCTAACTTGTATATGATGTCAACTGTTTTTTTGTTGTCAAGTAAGGAAGTTATATCATCCATAACCTGTAGTAATTGAGTAACGCATGATCGTTTCTTTCTGAAACCATGTTGGCATTCAGTGTTCAATTCACAGTAAAATAATTAACGATCTCGTCTCGGACTATAGACTCTAAAACTTTACATACTATACACATTAAACGAACTGGTCTGTAGTTTCCTGCATCTGACCTAGAACCTTTTTTTTTTTTAAATAGCACTTACCTCTGTGGTTCGCCAGTCTTGTGGTACAATACCTGATTTAAATTAAAATGTAAATAAAGTGCAAAGTGGTTCTGCAAACTCGTTACACAGCTCTTGTAAAACTTTGGGAGGGATGCAGTCTGGACCTTGAGCTTTGGAAGGATTTAATTCTTTTACATTTTTCTTGACAATATCAGGAGTTATTATGATATCTGTTATGGTGCACCCATTCCATTTTGAGCCTCTACCAAGCAATGGAACATTACTCAAATTTTCTTCCACAAATACACTTGCTGCCTTTTCATGATCTGCTACAGCAAGGGTGCCGTCTTCTTTTTTAAGTGCATTTATTCAAGAATTTTATTTAGTTTGTTCCTGTACATACTTCAAAAATATGTTGGGGTTCATTTTACATTTATCTGCAATATTTCTCTCATGTAATTTTTTTATAATAATAATAATTAGCGCATTAAATAGGCGCTTTATCCCAATTGAAAATCGGCTCATAGCGCCGCCGCGAACTGAACCCAACAAGCACGCTCACGTGAATCACATGCATTCACTCACACACTGGACATAAACACAGAACATTCACGTGGTGCTAAGGACAAGCTCAAGCGAGCTACTGTAGTTTTTGGAAATTCAAAATCGTTTGTATTTGAAATTTGATTAAGTGGGCTGAAACTGATACCAAAGTCGTGGGGGAGGAAAGAGCCGGAGTACCCGGAGAAAGAACCCCTGACGGTCTGCCCGAATTAACGGTGACACTTACTAGAGGAGAAAAATCCGACGCCAGAACCCGTAATCGAACCTCGCACCTTTAGCATTGGTGGCAGGCGCCTTAACCACTGCGCCACGGACCGCGTTTTATTAATTTATTACAGTCGTTTCTTAAGGTAATATATCTTTGATAATCCCTACCTTCTTTAGTTTGAAGATATTTTTTATATAACTTATGCTCTTTTTAATAATTCTTGCAGTACCCTTATTCATCCAAGATGGCGTGGTTTTTAATTTTATGTGATTTGCTCTTCACTTTTGGGATGTGCAACTCCATACATTCAAAATCGAAGACTTAATTAATGCCCAAAATTTTTCCACTCCGCAGTTTTCAGGTTTAATAGTTGTAAAATCTATATTTGCAATATGTGCTCTCAGACTGTCATAGTCTCCCTTTCCAAGGTTAAGGGAATATTTATTACTCTGTGTGACCTTTACCTTAGGGACATACAGCTGGAAGAGTAAAACGTCATCGTCACTCTTACCAATGGGATCCAAGTGTTAAATATCTGAAATTAGCAAATCATCATTTACTAAGATTAGGTAATCTAATGTTGACCTCTGACATTGCCTATGTCTTTTGGGATTTTTCACCATCTGAATCAAGAAGGCGTCACTTATGCACTCAACAATTTGATTATTTTCCTCACTTGTCGAGGAGCCATTCTCTCTTGCATACGGGAAATTAAAATCTCCAACAATGCAGATTTTATCATATGTTTGTATCTCCTCGAATCGTAAGTTTTAATAATAAATCTGTGTTTTCAGTTGTGGAGCTGGGGCTTCTATACACACAACCAACAAGAATTTTTTCACCAGATGCACTCACAAAATAGCACCACAAGCTCTCTTCAAACTTACTATTATTCAATGTTTCACATTCTTGAGCATTTAAATTTTTGTTAAAGTAAAGGGCAACTTCTTCTTCTTCTCGAACACCATCACACTTGGAGTTTGGCTCTCAAAACGAAATCAGTGGTCTTCTGTAGCGCCTCCACAGGCCCGTACAGTTTCTCTTGTAGGGTGGCAGGCTTCGGCCATATCTCCTCCCTCAGCAACTGGTGGTTCCCACAGTCCTGGAGGATGTGCTCTGTGGTCTGCTCTGCTTCTCCACAAGGGCACAGGGGAGATGGCACGAGGTGGAAGCGTCTGTGCAGGTCGATATCGAGTCGGTTGTGCCCGGTCCTCAGACGGAAGATGGTCAGCTGCTCTTGTCTGGACAGCTGATGGTAACTGTCTAGGGGCCGTTGTGGTGGTCTGTACACCGACTTAATGATGGTCTTCATCTCTGTGAAGCTGGCTCCATTTTCGTCTTGTTCTTTCTCAGCACCCACTTTTGCCATTCTGTCAGCTTCTTCATTGCCGTAGATGCCACAGTGTGACCACACATAGCGCACCTTCATGTTTGTGTATGTATGTTTCTCCTGCCTACTTCCTAAGTTCCGGAGAAAGACATGGGTTATATAAGAGACCTGATCCATTCTTTTTGAGGATGGAAATGATCGTCTTGTTCTATACCTGCGTATTTCTCTGTGGGCTGGCGATTGGGTGCCCGATAGGCGGGGGCAGGGGATCTAACTGTTTGTCTGTCCAGCGCTGTGATTCCCCTTGGTTTGCATACAATTCTGCCAGCGCTAGCCTCACCTATCTGGTTTGTGAGTATCTATAACTCGAGGCAAATTTGTATCGTTACATTGTTGTGTAATGTTCTGTGCATCTACTGTGGGAAATCAGGGTATTTACCCGACCACGTATAGTAGCGCACCTTCATGTTTGTGTATGTATGTTTCTCCTGCCTACTTCCTAAGTTCTGGAGAAAGACATGGGTTATATAAGAGACCTGATCCATTCTTTTTGAGGATGGAAATGATCGTCTTGTTCTATACCTGCGTATTTCTCTGTGGGCTGGCGATTGGGTGCCTGATAGGCGGGGGCAGGGGATCTAACTGTTTGTCTGTCCAGCGCTGTGATTGCCTTTGGTTTGCATACACAGTGTGAAGGGATCCACTGCAGCACCAGTCTGGTGCACTTGATGTTTTGCAGTGCCTTTTGTAGACGTGGCAGTTTGCTTGCTGTTGCTGCCTCAAGAACAGACATGGCATCAGTCAGGAAGACAATCTGGGCATCAGGGTCTGCAGTGCCACTAAGGGTGTTTGCAGCATGGACCAGGGCTTCCACCTCAGCTCTGTAATTTGTGCAGTGAAGGCCTGTTGGTATTGCCTCTGCCTGCCATTTTCCATTTGGGTACTGAATGTACACCCCAGCCCCTCCATTCTGAACTGCATCTGTGGCTGATCCATCGGTGTATGCCCTGTCCATGCCTCCTGGGGATACTTTTCTTCGAGCATGGCCAGTGTCAGGGCTTTCTTGCTCACAGTGCTGTGCTCATCTTTGGTGGTGATGTAGGGTACCGTGGAAGAGATGGTGATGTTTTCTGGCTTACTTTCCCAGGGTGGAAGGTCACTAGTAGGATTCAGAGCTTCTACCTGCGCAGGGAGCTTTGCCTGGTGTTTTCTCTGCAGAGCTCTCGTCTCCGTCACAAAGCTTGATCTTTTCAGTCTCCCTGAGGTTGGCTGTTTCATCCTGGCATTCATAGGATGGTCTTTGGAAGACTTAACCTTTGTGGACTGTATCAAGGCTTTGCAATCTCTTCTCATGTGCACGGGTGGGATGCCTGTTGTCTCTTCCATCTTTTCAATTGGTGTGGATCTCATTGCGCCAGTGATGATACGCAGTGCCTGGTTCTGAGCTCTGTCAATGGTCTGCTGGTGTGACTGGGCTGCTGTCAACCATGCATTGGATCCGTACTCAAGGTGTGGTCTCACTGTGCCTTGATATACATTTTTGAGGATCTTTTCATTGGCTCCCCATTGTGTTCCAGCCAGCTTCCTCATGATGTTCAGCTTTCTTCTAGCTTTTGCTTCTGCGTTCCAAATGTGCGGCTTCTACGTCAGCCTCTTGTCAAGGGTGACGCCCAGGTATGTCTGTTAAGGGCAACTCATCTCTTAGGGTTTATCAAATAAAACATCATAATTTGGTAATGTGTATTTTGAAGCCAATTTGGTATAGATCTGATTTTTAGCTTTTATTTCAGTAAGACAATGATGTCAGGCTTTATATCATCAAACCTTATTAAAAGTTCACTCTTTTTATTTAGCAGATAATCAACATTACTGTATGATGGTACAAAAATTGGAATCTGTCCGAAAACAGTCAGAATAACTTCTCCTAAGCCCAAATAACCACATAAACACATATTATTAAGTACTTAAAGTAGAAATAATCTTATATTTTAAGTTTTAGGTGCAATAAAAGTTGTGTACTTAGCGTTAGAAAGCTTTGAAACAAAGTCGCCTAAGGTGAAGGTACCCACAGAACAAGAGGCTCAGAGACCCAGGCCCTTCGAAGCTTTCGAACGCTAAGTAAGCAACTTTTATTGCACTTAAAACTTCAAATATAAGATTATTTCAACTTTAAATATTTAATAATATGTGGTTATTTTGGCTTAGGAGAGGTTATACTGACTGTTTTCGGACAGCGCAATTCTGTCACAAGGGAAGTAATCAACGTGTCAATGGTAGTGGAAAACGGCTTACTAAATACAACTTAATTAACTTTAATGCAAACCAAACTTCTAACACTTGATTATGTCAAAGTTTTCAATAATAGTTGTAGATATGGTTATTTTAGCTTAGGAAAGGTTATTCTGGGTTAAGAAAGGTTATTCCGTGTTTTAGCAGGACCCCATTACTCAGTAATTTAACTGATCTTTCGATTTTATAACCGCAGTTTATCGTGCGTTGATGATTTGCAGTGGCTATAATGTATTTTTTAATTTAAAAAAAAGCAATAGTTGTAACTGTCATGCATGTCTCTGGATCACTGATCTCTGTGACTGTGGACCTATCTATATGTCTGATTTGTCGCACATTACACTCCATCCAGACAGCTACGATCTTCTTCTGACATGATCACTCCTTGTGTTCCCTCTGCCAAAATCAAGTCCTTTGGGCAGCGCTGTTTTTCTTACCAGAGTCCTCTGCTATGGAACAGCTCCCACAAAAAATACACTACGCGCAGTGCAGTCATAATAATATTATTAATAATGGATATTTATAAATATCCATTTTTATTAACCCATATAGCCCTGACGCCCTACAGCAGGAGATGCATGAGTAGTGCCTGTTTTGCTTGGGGCCTGTCAGCGCCAAGCTAGTCTGGCACTACCCTTGAATTGACATGGTCGATCCATCTCCTGCAACAGGTGCATAGTCATTTGATGATGCCTCCCAAATTTGGGAAATACGTGCGCCAGCTTGAATGAGTTAATATGTCCAGGGTGTGGCACTGACTTCATAGAGAACGTGCGTAAGCCAAATCATTGCTAAACAAAAATGCTTATGACGTAGCCACCTGACTAATGACTTCGCAACATACATATAAAGATCTATGAATATTCTTTACAGAAAAAGTCCACTGACAAAAACATTGTCACTGAGATTTTCGTTTGATAGTATCTCTGTCTCACACGCACACACACACACTTGTATATTACACAGACACAAACTCACCCGTGTTGCACTGCACAGCACCATTAAAACTGGTGCAGTCTTGATGGTTTCCAGCCAAAATCCAGCGTGTGTTCTGTGTTTGCCATATTTGCGGAAAGAGTCCTTACATGGATTGTGTACGGTATGATTATTTCAAGATTGAGAGGAAACTTTTTTTCGTGTGATTGACTCTTCTGGCTTCAAACTTAGAAATAGTATCCCTGGTGAAATTTATCTCATTTAACAGGGATGGACTCTTCTCTTTTTTTTTGGAGGGGTGGGTCCAGGGCTTTCGCCCCCAGCCCCACCCAGGCCAACACATTTTTAAAATGCTATATACTGGACTTTGGAAACACCCTGCCCCTTTCCCCCGCTTTAGTGATATATCTGGGGGTGATGAGAAGATGCAAATGGTCCTTACACATGCCTGGCGCTTATAACTCCCCTCCTCGCTTCCCCCCTTGCCCCCCCCCCCCCTTGCCAAAGGTTCTAACACACACTTGGCAACCTTAAACAAATCCCACCCACCCGCTGCCCCCCCCCCCTCCACCACCAACCCCCCCCCCCCACCACCACCACCACCAACCCCCCCCCCTCCCCCCCCATCCCCAAAGTGGAACTGTTATTTAGCAGTCAGCACAGACAAACGGCGTTGATTCACTGATCCATTGCCTGAAATTTGTTATAGTGGCTTTGTTCAGTAAAAATGTTGTTTGTTACCAGAGCTCGGGTAAATTAAAAAAAAAACTTAAGATCTGATCAATTCACAACAATGATACAGGGGATCACGCTGGTATTTTCAGTTTTGCATGCATGTATGCAAAGGTCAGTAAAAATGGTTGGTGCTTTCTGGTTCATTGTATTCTTTCTCTTCGAACACTATTTTCTTTCTTGAGCTAAAAGCTTGCAGCGTTGCCTGATGTTTCATTGTTCACAACTTTTGATTCACTTCTAGTTCTGCTAATCTACTTTTAGATCAGTCATAGGCCATATTACCATAGTTGCTGAGTGGTGTGTAGCTGACCTGTCACTGGCCTCAGACACAGACACCTAAAGATGTGTAAGGCCTCCCAAATTTGCATGATTTGTGGCCCCCCCCCCCCCCCCCCCCCCCAAAAAAAAAAAAAAAAAAAATTAATTAATTAAAAAAATATATAAATAATAAAATAAAAATACAGTAATCACAACATTTTTTATGATGTGTTTATTCAGTGCTGATCATGTATTTATTCAGTGCTAGAAAAGGGTAAATGATCGTATTAAAACAGTCACTGTGACGATTTCTATCTTTTTTAAACGGCTGTGGGTTACATTAGTTGAACCCATCTTTCCATCACCGCCTTTGATGGTGTTCAAATTGATCAGCTTTCAAAGAAAATAGTCGTCATTTTAGCATTTCATACGAACCAGAGACACTTTTTTTGTATAGCAAACTTATACCCCCTCCGCAAAACTGCATGCTTACCAATTTTTGGGGCGTATAAAATGCAAATGTTTTGACTAAGTACAAACCATGGCCAACAAGAGCCAAGTTATATGAGCAAAATCATAAGGTGAGGTGTCGTCCAACATCATTTATTTATTTCCTCTCATAAGGCTGGCAAGCTTTCGGTCATAAGACCTTCATCAGGCCTGCAACGCAAGGGCAGCAACCATGTAGACTCAAAACTATACAAATGAAAGGACAGTCTCCCATAGTAAACAACTTCACAGAAGTAAACACTATAGACATAAATAGAAGGGTGGTGTAAGGCAGAGGCGGGGTAGGAGTGGGAGTAGCATACCACCTTGTGTTGCAGGCCTGATAAGGTCTTATGATCGAAAGCTTGCCAGTCGTTCTGGGAGGTGCAGTGCCAGCGCCATACAGTGGATTTTCTTTTTCTTCTGTATATATTATATAATCCAGCAGATGGCGGGGCGCCTGGGGGTAGTCCCTACTGCTTTATGTAGTAGGTGTTCAGTGGAAGGCTCAATATGATAGGTCTGTCATTCCTTCTCTCCCACTGCCCTCTTTTCTAGAACTAGTGAGTGATGCAGTCACAAAAAGGGCAGCTGATGTCCTGACGACACAATGCAAGCTTGCCAGCCTGGAATTCCATGGCATTAGCACAGCATTCTCAGAGTTGAATGTAAAATTACGTCCCATGGAGCTAATCTGATGGAGTGCATTTTTTGGCTTTGGGCGACACCTTTGTTAAAAGTAAAGAGAATATATATATATATATATATATATATATATATATATATATATATATATATATATATATATATATATATATATATATATATATATATATATATATATATATATATATATATATACATATATATATATATATATATATATATATATATATAATTTTTCAATAAATTCTGAGAATGCTGTGCTAATGCCATGGAAATCCAGGCTGGTAAGCTTGCATTGTGTCATCAGGACATCAGCTGTCCTTTTGTGACTGCATCGCTTATTAGATCTTTTGAGCCTTCCACTGAACACCTACTACATAATGCAAGCTTACCAGCCTGGATTTCCATGGCATTAGCACAGCATTCTCAGAATTTATTGAAAAATTATGTCCCTTGGAGCTACTCTGATTGAGTGCATTTTTTGGCTTGGGCGACGCCTTTGTTATAAGTAATGAATATATATATATATATATATATATATATATATATATATATATATATATATATATATATATATATATATATATGAATGAATGATGTTTTGAGATACTACTGCGAAGGTATATGTTTGAAACTTTTTGTGTGTGTTGTTACCACTACAGAAAACATTGTGCGACATAAATGTCCCATCAGTTTCCTAAATTTTACCCCCATAACACCTGAAACGTGTGTCGACATATTTCATTTTATCAAAGTTTGATATTATGCAGACCTAAATATCTTATGTCATTTTTATATTTTCAGTTCAGGAAGACTTTCGGACCTTCAAGATTCCTGGACTGAAATCTGACACAGGGCCAAGAAGGACACAGAAAAGGAAGATGCCTGTATGAAGCGTTTTCATGTTTTAACCCATTACATCCTGAGGCTGAGCTTTTCAAAATTTGCTTATTGTCCTATGAAGGCTACATCACAGATTAGAAGAAAGATCAACCATTTTAATTCAAGGGTGGTGCCAGAATAGGCACCAGTGATAGTGTATCAGGATGAAAAGGGTTAAAGTTGTATTTGGAAAAACAGTAAAATTTGCTGTGAGCAACCCTTTGTGTAGGTGACCAACCAGCTTTCAGAGACCAGTCACCATGGGCAAAGACTAGGTATTGGAATTGGTCGGAATGGCCAACCTGCCTTGTGTGATGCACCAAATGTACTTTTACTTTCGACCTGTCCAGCATGGTTGACTATACCAGAAGCTTATGCTTGCACTGGCATCTATAGCAGTTAATCTATAGCATTACGTCCTGAGGCTGATGTTTGTAAAATTGGCTTATTGTCCTATGAAGGCTATATTACAGATTAGGAGATAGATCAAGCATTTAAGTTGAAGGATGGTGCCAGAGTATCTTGGCATCTCAGGTGCCAAGCTATTCTGGAACCACCCTTGAATATATCAGTCAATTTTTGTTTTAAGTCATCACCCTGTTCCAAAAGACAAATTTTTCACCTCATGGGTGGTCGCCAAATCAGATTATTATTTGTTAAACTGCGCTGAATGCATTGGGCCGAATTGAAAATTGTACCTGTGAAAAATGACCTTGTATTAAATCCAACCCTCCTTTCCCTGAGGGGACACAAATTTTTACTTCAAGCATCAACATTGTTTAGTTTTCTGCAGCCCAGCAGCGGCTCTTTATTTAAGAGCGAGGAACCAAACCGTCAGGGAACGCCTAAGTCTAGCTGAGACACATTTTAGCATGTAGAAACTTGTGGTGGTCCAATAGCAATGAATGGTGATTTAGCAGAAAGAAAAGGGTACTGAAAGCGTGGATGTGTGCGAGTAACAACAAAAATGGTGTAAGAAATGTGCGGACAATTGGAAATACAGCCATAGATCTATTCTTTATGAGCCCTTACAACTGCGGCAGCTTATAGATGATTCATGCCTCATGTAGATGATGGATGTCGTTTTGCCTGAGCATTCGGTAACGTTCATAGACTGTAGAGATAACTTGAGCCAGCAAGAAAGAGATTCTTTTGAGCCACTATGACTGCAGCAGCATTTTAGGGATCTGTGCACCTTGCAGATTTTGAGCTACGAGGCCAGGCGTTTTCCACTGATTAGCGATGCCTCTTCTGCTTGAGAATCATTCTCAACCGCCTCAAAACTTTCGCCGAGGAACTGCTGGCAGAAGAACAGGCTGGCTTCAGAGTTAGAAGAAGCACTGTAGAGCAGATTTTCAACTGCCGCGTCCTGATCGAGAAACATCTGCAGCATCAGCGCGAACTCTACCACAACTTCATTGATTTCAGGAAAGCATTTGATCGCGTCTGGCACGACGGACTCTGGCAAGTCATGAGATCGTTCAACATAGAGGAGGGACTGATCCAAATGATAGAAGCGCTTTACAAGAACGCCTGCAGCGCGGTTCTACTTAACAATCAGTCAGGCGAGTTCTTCAGGACGACGATCGGTGTCCATCAAGGATGCCTGCTCTCTCCTGTCCTTTTCAACATATTCCTGGAGAAGATCATGCAGGAAACCCTCCACGACCACCATACTTCAATCTCTATTGGTGGCAGATCCCTGTGCAATCTTCGATTCACAGACGACATTGACCTCATGGCAGGCAGCAATAGTGAGCTCCAAAACCTGACAGACAAACTTTCAAGTAGCGCAGGGTCTTATGGCATGGAGATCAGTACGGATAAAAGCAAAGTGATGATCAACACCACAAGCGACAGCAGCAGCAACATTCACATGAATGGCCAAAAGCTAGAAGAGGTCAATAGCTTCAAGTACTTGGGAGCCACCCTGTCCAAAGACGGTAGTTGCATAGCAGAGATCCGTATCAGGATAGGTACAGCAACATCCGCAATGGCCAGGCTGGACAGGATATGGCGAAGTAACTCCATCAGCTTCACCATCAAGTACAGGCTTTACAAGTCCCTCATAGTGTCTATTCTACTCTACGGCTGTGAGACTTGGACACTGCTTGCAGACTCAGAAAAGAAAATCCAGGCCTTTGAGAACAAGTGCCTGAGGAAGTTGCTCCGCATCTCGTACCGCGAGCACAAGACCAACGAATATGTACGGAGCATCGTCACTTCCCTGGTGGGCCCACATGAACCCCTTCTGGCAACCGTGAAACGGCGCAAGCTTGCTTGGTTTGGCCACGTGACCCGACAAAACACCTTGTCCAAGACTATCCTCCAAGGCACTCTCGAAGGAAGTCGTCGGCGAGGTTGTCAGAGAAAGAGTTGGGTCGCAAACATAAAAGAATGGACCGAACTCGAGATGTCAGACTTGCTTGCCACCGCCCAAAATAGAACTCAGTGGAGAGCACTGTCTGTTGCTGCTGCCTTTCAGTCCCCCCAACGCCCAGTTCGGGCAAGGGACTGATGATGATGATTCTGCTTGAGCTTTCTGTAACAGGGGCCCATGGACTGTAAACGTTTATCTCGAGTCAGCAAGACAGAGTGATTCTTATGGGCTATTGAACTGCAAGGGGTCAGTTGCATGAGTGAGCTTAGTCCTGCGCCAGCCACAGCACTAAGTTCACTCATGCAACTAACCCCAGGAGCATTATGAGAATCTATGCTCCTTGCAAATTTTGAGTCACGAGGCCAGGCGTTCTCTACTGATTAGCGATACCTTGTCGTAGATGGTGGACATCGTTTTGTCTGAGCATTCATAGCCAGGAAGAGAGAGAAGTTTATGAGCCCTGCGACAGCATTTTTAGGATCTATTCTCCTTGCAAATTTGAGCCATGAGGCCAGACGTTCTCTATTTCTAAGTGATGCCGACAACAGGGACGGTCACGTTTACAGCTGCGGTTGGAGTGGGAGGCAGAGACTATCGCAGGATGTGGAAAGACTACTATAGCAAATGGATCAGTAAAACCAGTGCTCCGTGCGGTTTGACCCCTTCACTGCCAGTGAATACAGACTGTGTTTCTGAAATCTTTGTTAACCCATATGCTGAGGCTAAAAGCTTCAAATTTGTACACTGCCATACGCAAGCTACATTATAGTACTTGCAGATAAGGATATAGACCAATGGCTTTAGTTCAAGGGTGGTGCCAGAATAGCTTGGCGCATAGAGGCGCCAAGCTATTCTGGCACTACCCTTGGACTATATCAGTCAAACTTATTTCACACACTGGTGTATTCCAAATGATAAGGGTTAATTCAACGCCAAAGTGCCCCAGCCATCGAAGGCGTCCAAAGTGGTGTCAGTAAAGGGCATAGATCCTCATGAACCCTCACAACTGTGAGGGCTCATGAAAATCTGTACTCCTTGCAGTTGGGTTGTGGTAAATTTTTTTTTTTTTTTTTTTTTTTTTTTGGGGGGGGGGGGGGGGGGGGGAGGGAGTGTACTAATTAAAGTGTGAGAATGACAAAATTTATGACAAGTTATAACAGAAAATACTAGCACATAACTGATATTTTATGAATTATGTGCACAGCTATACATTTTAGTCTTAAGTTCAGCTACATGTACAAAATAATCGAGGTTATTTTGAAGGTGCCACCTCCGCGGTTCAAGCAGATGCCAGTTGACCAGGACTGGACTGATGTGTGGCCAGCAGCATCTACATTTAAGTGGTCTGCAGTTCCATTCCCTGTCAGACAGGGCTACGTGGAGGCAAGTACACTACCACTTCCCCCCCCCCCCCCATCCCCCCTCCATCTACCCACCCACCCACCCCACACTTTGTGCATGCAGCCACAAATACGGTTTCCAGTACTGCTGCTGGCTGCACACACAAAGGGGTTAGCAAATTGTGCCATAAGGTTCGCTTCTGAAATTTGCTGAGTTGTCCTTGGAAGACTACAATTCTGGAGACACATGGGCCATGGGAGTTCAAGGGTGGTGCCAGAATAGCATGGTGCTTGGAGGTACCAGGTCTGCCGGGATATTCTGGCGTATTGAGTCACCAGGTTGTTCTGGCATCACTCTTTAACCCATTGCATGTCGGTAGTGGTTTTTGTTAGACCACTTTAATTGCCCGTAGCAGGATAAATAAAGTTTATTGAATGGAATAGTTGCGATGATTCCTATAGAAATCATCGCGACTAAAACTGCTATTGACATGCAAAGAGTTAACAACCATGGTTGATCCAATGTTATGGTGTCAGGACTGAATGAGTCAAGTTGTCCACAGTCATTTTGTGTTTGATTTAACTGACTTAGTCCACATCGCTCCGTGTTGAGCATGGGACCACAACCGCACTCTTCCAGCGGCCACGAATCAGAGCCACCCCTTTTCAGTTTGAACCATGCATATCCAGCTGGCCTTGCTTCGTCCTCTCTCTTGCCTTGGAGTTCCAGTTGGGTGCATCTTTTGTGATGTTCCCAAGAGGCTTCCTGAGCGTGTGGTTGATCCAGTTCCATATTTGCCGCTGTTTCTGTAATGGATTTTACGGATAGGGTTGTTAGCCACAAGCCAGCACCCATTAGCCTTAAGGAGAGATAGTCCATTATTGTCTTGCCTGTGCCCTTTGACCTGTCCAGCATGGGAGACCCTACCAGACGCTTACGCTTGCACTGGCATCTATAGCAATTAATCTATATCATTACATCCTGAGGCCGATTTTTGTCAAATTGGCTCATTGTCCTATGAAGGCTATATTACAGATTAGGAAATAGATCAAGCATTTAAGTTCAAGGGTGGTGCCAGAATAGCTTGGTGCCTCAGGCGCCAAGCTATTCTGGAACCACCCTTGAACTATCATAGTCAAATTTATTTCAAGCAACAGTGTATCGGGATGAAAAGAGTTGAGCTACCCCACCACAACAAGGAACGGACCGCAGAATACATTCATTTTGCACAGTAACATTTTATTTATAAGTAATTTGCTGATGATTGCAAATGTTTCTTATGCATTTTTAATGCAGTATTGCACCATATCAGTGGTTTAATATTATTTTGTGCAAATTGATCGTTTAAAGAGTTACTTCCCTTGCTCCTGTTAAGTTTTGCACTAGCAAAGTCTACACATGTGAGGCTCTTCTTTTAGGTACCAAACATGTTTGGTGATGCATATGGTATGCATGTGTTTGTTTGTTTCTTTGTTGCTTGTTTGTTTGTGTCTTGATTTGTTTTTGGATGTTCTAAAGGGACAGGCAAGTCTGACCAACAGTTGAGCTAAATCAACATGTCTTATCAAGAAGAAATGTATATCAAGGAGAACTTCTCCATGTTGGCTTTCATTGCAAATAAGAACGCATTGGAAATGCAGCCAGTGCAGACAATGGGGTGCGCCATGCTTGTGCTGGTGACGTCACAGAACCACAAAGCAGCAAACACCTTATACACGCTGCATCGCATTTTCTTGCATACTCGCTATTTACAACCTGCATAACCAGTTTTCTTGTCTACACAACCAAAGTCGATTATTGTCAAGACCGTAAAGGTACTTTTTGGCTAACGTGTGAAGCAAAAGTGAGTATTTTCTGGGCCAGTGGTCGTCTGTCCACCGTCGTCCGTGGTAAATTTTAACATTGGCATTTCCGCAGAGACTATTCTAGCCACTGTCTTCAAACTTGGCCCAAGGATACTTTGTGGCAAGACCGTTCTAAACATACCAATTTGAGTGACCTCTCACAAGGTAAAGGTCACAGGGGATGAGGAAATAGGCCAAAAATAGCTATATTTTGACATAATTTATTTTTTCTCAAATACTATTCAAACTAAAACTTGGTACAAAGATACCTGATGGTAACACCTTTCTATGCATACTAATTTGGTTGATCCCTCGGAAAGGCCAAGGGTCACAAGAGCTCAAGAAATAGGTCCAAAATAGCCATATTTTGACAAAAGATGTTTTTTTTCTCAAATACTATTTACAACTTCAAACCCAAATTTGGTACAGAGATACCTGATGGTAAGACCTATCTATGCATACTAATTTGGATGACCTCTCAGAAAGGTCAAAGGTCACAAGAGCTCAGGAAATAGGTTCAAAATAGCCATATTTTGACCAAAGATTTTTTTTTTCTCAAATACTATTCACAACTTCAAACCCAAAACTTGCTACAGAGATACCTGATGGGAAACCTTTCTGTGCATAATTTGGTTGATCCCTCGGAAAAGTCAAGGGTCACAAGAGCTCAGGAAATAGGTAAAAAATAGCCATATTTTGACAAAAGATGTTTGTTCTCAAAAACTTTTCACAACTTCAAACCCAAATTTGGTACAGAGATACCAGATGGTAAGACCTATCTAGGCATACTAATTTGGATGACCCCTCAGAAAAGTCAAGGGTCACAAGAGGCTGGCAAATTTGTGTAAAATGCAATTAAAAAAAAAAAAAAATTGTAGGTATATCAACATTTGTGAAAAATTTTCAATCAAATTTGGCACAAAGGTAGCTGATGATAAGACCTTCCTATGCATACACATTTAGTCGACTCATCACAAAGGTCACATGTCTCAGGGGGGTTGACAGATAGGTGAAAAATGCTTACATTTTCAGAAAACATGGATTTTGTTGGTGCAAAAGCCAGCCCTTTACTTATTGTCACGAAGGTCACACATGTAAATAGCTCATACACGTGAACCATAATGGCTTTGCTTTTCTTGTTATGGTGAATATTGAGCGAAGCAACTATTTTGCTGCAGAATGTGCCTTCAAAGCAGTAAGGTGTGAAGTGATCTCTTCCCAGAGGAAAGAGACTTTTTGATTTGTAATCGTCCACTTTTTTCCAGTAGCTTTCCCTCCCTCAAGTTCGTCAGCCATGCTTGGCAACGTTTCAGATTAGGAAAATGAAATTTCTTTTTCTCATCGCCTTTGCCTTGCACGTTAAAACAGCTGAAGGATTTGCAATGTGCCAGGATACTCACGTCACTATTTGCTAGAAATTCAGTGCTATGATGCGTGCGCATAACGTTTCAGTCTCCAGTCAGCAGAAAAATTGGTGATACGAACTTCACTGTCTTGTTACCAAGAGTGTATAGAGGGAAAAAGTGGCAAAGCCACAGTTTTTAATTAATACTGGAAGCTTCTAGGCCCATTTCTCTTCAGACATGCCTTTCCCGTTAAGTTTATTATGTTTGTAAGCTTGTCGCTTAACCCTTTTACTGGTAGCCCCAATGCTGTACAGCAGGGGATAGATCGACCATGATAATTCAAGGGTAGTGCCAGATTAGCTTTGTGCCTGAAGGCGCCAATCTAATCTGACAATACCCTTAAATTATCATGGTCAAGCCATCTCCTGCAACTGGTACATAGTCGTTAGGTGACACCTCCAAAATGCTGTTTTGGGGTTAAATGGGTTAAAATTAAAGAAACGCACAACTATTTATACTTTCAGACTGTGACAGAGAATGCTGGAGTGATTCCCCCGAAGTACGCCAATGCTGAGTTGATGAAAATCCCCAACTTCCTCCATCTTTCACCGGCACACGTAAAGAAACACTGTGCAGCACTCAAAGGTGGGTTTCCTGGCCTTACAGAGACAAGTTTCTGCATACTGTGTGGAGGCCAAGTGTGTGACATGGTCATAAAAACTTTTTGGCTCACGTGCAAAGCAAAAGTGAGTATGTTTTGGGCCAGTGGTCATCCATCCGTTGGCCGTGGTAAACTTTAACGTTGGCATTTTCTCGGAGACTAATCAAACCAGTCTTCAAACTTGGCCCAAGGATACTTTGTGGCAAGACCTTTCTAAACATACCAATTTGAGTGACCTCTCACAAAGGTCAAGGTCACAGGGTATCAGAAAATAGGTCAAAAATAGCTTTATTTTGACATAATGTATTTTTTTTCCAATACTATTCACAACTTCAAACCCAAACTAGGTACAAAGATACCTGATGAGAAGTCCTTTCTATGCATACTAATTTGGTTATCCCTCGGAAAGACCAAGGGTCACAAGAGCTTAGGAAATGGGTCCAAAATCGCCATATGTTTACAAAAGATGTTTTTTCTCAAATACTATTCACAACTTCAAACTCAAACTTGGTACAGAGATAGATACCTGATGGTAAGACCTATCTATTCATACTAATTTGGATGACTCCTCGGAAAGGTCAAGGGTCACAAGAGCTCTGGAAATAGGTTCAAAATTGCCATATCTTGACAAAAGATGTTTTTGGGCTCACATGTGAAGCAAAAGTGAGTATGTTCTGGGCCAGTGGTCATCCGTCTGTCGTCCGTCATCCATGATAAACTTTAACGTTGGCATTTTCTCGGAGACTATTCAAGCTACAGTCTTCAAACTTGGCCCAAGGATACTTTGTGGCAAGACCTTTCTAAACATACCAATTTCAGAGACCTCTCACAAAGGTCAGGGTCACAGAAGATCAGGAAATATATCCAAAATAGCTATTTTGGGACATAATTTATTTTTTCTCAAATACTATTCACAACTTCAAACTCAAACTTGGTGCAAAGATACCTGATAATGATAGAACTTTATTGCCATATGTAATAATACATAGGAAATCGTAAGACCTTTATATGCACACTAATGTGGTTGATCCCTCAGAAAGGCCACAAGAGCTCAGGAAACGGGTCCAAAATAGCCATATTTTTACAAAAGATGTTTTTTCTCAAATACTATTCACAACTTTAAACCCAAATTTGGTACAAAGATACCTGATGGTATGACCTTTCTATGCATACTAATTTAGTTGATCGCTCGGAAAGGTCAAGGGTCACAAGAGCTCAAGAAATAGGTCCAAAATCGCCATATTTTGACAAAAGATGTTTTTTCTCAAATACTATTCACAACTTAAAACCCAAACTTGGTACAGAGATACCTGATGGTAAGACCTATGTATGACTAAGTGCCAAAGGTGGGGTCCTGAGACGGTGTTCTTGAAAGTTGCAAAATAAAACATTATGTTCATATCGGAAACCCGTGTTCTCCTTTGGTTTGTGTGGAAGAATGAATGTACTGATAGTGGGGATAACTGCAAGCCACAAATTTTAGTATTTTGTTCTACATGTGCAATATTGTACAAAATTGTCTTAAAAATCATGGCGTCAAAAACGGACATTTTGTAGTCGGCCCTAAACGAAAATGTCGTGCTCAGCCTAGGTGTGATTGAAGCGCTTGAAATTAAGCATGTGAATAAAATATACATCGATTAACATAAACAAACTTGCCGAATGGATCCGATTTTCTTGATGCGTCTTGTCTGGCCGTTGAAATTTTCGGTGTCCCATGTCAAAACGCCTTGTAAGACCACCGGTTTGGGTTAACGATTCCAAGAAGGCGCAATGTTGTACTCTCGACACAATTGTGAGTCATTATTAAGTGAAAAGTATTGAGCGTATTCATATCTGTTTTTTAATTGCGATTGTTGCTGTCATGAAAATGTGTTGTCATATTTGACGTTCGACACGCAGCCCAAAATTTACTGTCTTATTTCAAAGATATCACAAAAATCGATGGTATTCACTTCTGGTACACATGGCGGTTACACGTTGGTTTGTGGTCGCATGCATGACGCAGGAGTTTTGCTGTTGATGAAGAACTGTCTGCACCTGAAGGTATGTTATAATACTATTCCTTATGTTGACATGCGACACGTTTTTGATGACCGACACCAAATCGTGCAGTATTTTGTACAAATATCTTCAAAGCAGGGTTTTGTCGTTAATTTGACTTTGGTCGGCTTCACACAGTAAGTCGAGGGAAATCATATTCTGGTGACAGAACAATGCGTCTTAGCTTACATCAAAATAGAGAAATGTTTTTTTTGTTTTCTTACAACAAAGGCATTCGTGGTAATATTGACATTCGACACTACATTCTTGTTGTCATTTTGACGCTCGACACCAAGGTATTATTGTGCGTTAGTTTGGCGCTTTGTTTTATAAAATTTCTACCCACTGGATGGTGGAGTGAAACGTTTTGCTATGTATGCCATACATTGGAACGAAGGCTTTAGGATTTTGTTGGCATGAGGTGAATTATTCCTATGTTTGTGCTGAAATGGTGTCACACTTCAATATGACAACACATAATTACGGCCCAAAACAATTTGTTTAACTGAATACAAAGGAAACCAACATTAACCTCATTAACCCTAAAACCATGTGCCTAGCAGTTCAGCGAGGCTGTATGAGGTTTATAGGGTTAAACTTTGATACTCTTGATTGTATTTGATAGAATCAATGAATCCATGAATCTTTATTTTACAACGGTAAAGATATTAACACAGTCAGTGACTATGTCATTTTTCGTACCTGCCGTTGCTACAACTATGACTAAGTACAAAATATACATAAAACAGGGACATCAAAGCACAGTGGTACAAAATATATAGTCCACTAAACACAAACACGCGCATACGCCGAGCACAAACGCACTCACGCGTCCACACACGCACACATACACATACACATGATTGTTAGAATATACACATACATTCGTGTGTCTACGAATAACTAGATATTATTATTTGAGTAATGTCAGATACCTATAAAGACTTGCCTTGAAACGAGATAATGTCGGAGTGGCTTTAACGTGATGTGGGAGTGAGTTCCACAGTGTGGAACCCGCAAATGACAAAGTAGATTTAAATATATCTATTCGGGGTTTTGGAACAATATAAAGACCCCTCATGTTCCCATAGCAGGAATCTGATTTTTTAAAATGGTTCCACACTTTAAATATCAGTACCCCTTTGTTATATTTAAAATGATTTTGAAGGGGCAGGAATCCAGCTTTACTGAGTTTTTCCTCGGTCGTCAAGTGCGGGTTGGGAAGAATTAATTTTGCCATTCTCCTATGTAAAGAATTTAGTCTTTTTAAGTGGACATCACTGCAACAATCCCACACCATCGATGCGTAGTTTATATGTGACATGATGTGTGCATTACTGAACAATTTTCTGGTTTCACTATCTGTGTAATACTTTAATTTCAATAACATGAAGACATTTCTCGAGATCGTTTTGCGGACATTGTCAATGTGCATCTGCCACCTCAGCTGATTATCAATTGTGACCCCCAGTAGACGATGTTCGGCTACCTGTTCTATGATGTCGTCGCTAAGTGATAGATTAAGCTTTAAAGGTTTTAACTGGTGCTTTTGGCGTGTTGCAATAATCATAGATTTTGTTTTAGTAGGATGCAGAACCATTGAGTTGACTTTACACCATGCTGATATATCGTCGAGACTTTTTTGAAGGCCGTTTTCAACTTCACGTATGTCTTTGTTAGCTGTGTGGATTGAGGTATCATCGGCGAACTTATCACACTGTGTTGCTTCGTAGGTGAGACTTAGAGGAAGGTCATTGATGTAAATACAAAATAAAAGAGGACCTAAGATTGACCCCTGTGGAACCCCGAGTTTAACATCTTTAGTAGAAGAGTAGGCTCCATTAGCAATTGTTTTCTGTTTTCGAGGTATGACATAAAAAAGGAAACAGCCATGTCGTTTCGAAGATAATGCTTAAGTTTGGAAATCAATATTGTATGGTTCACTAAGTCGAAAGACTTTTTAAAGTCAAGATAAATTACACCTGTCAGCTGCAAATTATTCATATTTGAAAGCCATGTGTCTGTTAATCTGCTCAGAGCGGTATGACATGAGTGCCGAGGGCGAAATCCTGACTGAGACGAATGTAGCAACTTTTGCGATTCTAAGTAGTCAGACAGGTGTTTATGTATATTCCTTTCGAGGGGTTTAGATAATAATGACAGCAGAGAAATGGGTCTATAGTTGTTAGGGTCAGTACGATCTTTTGATTTTGGCAGTGGAACGACTTTTGCAACTTTGAGGTCTGTAGGGAATACATTCTTTTGAATACAAAAGTTGTAAATATAAGTAAGGGTCTCTATGATGTATGGTACAGACAACTTTAATATTTGTGGGTTGATATCATCATGGCCGGAGGACTTCTTATTAGCTAGGTCACTAATTAGTTTGCCCACTTCGTGCACAGCAAGTATGGGGATATTAAATGGTAGTGTGCCAGTTGTTTTTCTGTTGCAGAAATTAACTAAGTAATCGGGGCATATGTCAGCCTCTGTATCACGACTAGGAGTAGTTATCAAATCGGCAGCAGACAAAAAATGTTCGTTTAATGTGTCGGCGGAGAGATTACTGGGGATGGTTGTTGACCTACTGCTATTGCCTCGAGTGATCGAATTCAATACCCGCCACACTTCTGACACATCTTTGTTGTCCTTGACAGTGTTGCAGATAAAGTCTTTCCTCGCGGCTTGCACCATTGACCTCACACGGTTTCGCTGCTTTTTAAATTCATCAAAGTTCTTTTCTCTTTTTAGGTCATTTCGCACCGACATGGCATGCATTATTTCTTTTGTCAGCCAAGGGGGAAGTATCTCACTCTTTACTCTTTTTGTTTTAATCGGCGCATGTCTGTCTAATACTCCAAGGAATAATCTGTACCAAGTGGACAGCGCAATATTTGGATCATCTGTGAGAAGGACATCATCAAAAGGAGTGTTATTAAGGTCGTGTAGAAACTCATTACGACTGAAATGCTTAAACGACCTGTAGGTTGTTGTGGTATGACGATGTTTCTTTAATTTGGGGAGTTTTATAGACCAGCAACAAATCACGGAGCAGTGGTCACTAACACTAAGATCTGAGACACTAACATCGGACACCGCCTGCGGTTTGTTTGTATAGACGTCAATGAGCGTAGAGCTCGCCGCGGTAGAGAAAAAAATGAGCATGGCAATGCTACATTGTATCATTTATCATTAGATGTGTCAAACGTGATATGTAAGTAGTATCTGCTTTTGTTTAAACAGTCTAGTCCTGAAATAGTCAACATGTTCCAATCGAACAAGAGCATAATGAATGACATGTTTCCTTGTGTTTGGAAAATAGGTCCACTATGACGAAGCCCAAAAAAACACCTTTGACTAATGCTGAAAGGTGGCGGAGGCAGAGATTGAAGCTGGTGGAAACGAATCCTGAGCACTTTCAACAAGAGAAAGAAGAAAGTAAAGAAAGGGCCCGAACGAATGGACAGAAATTGAAAACACCAGAGCAACTTCAACGACATCATGAAAAGGCATTGGAGCGCCAGAAGCGATATTTGTAAGTAAATTTTTATTATACTTTGACATTTGTGTGTGTGCGTGTGTGTGTGTGTGTGTGTGTGTGTGTGTGTGTGTGTGTGTGTGTGTGTGTGTGTGTGTGTGATGTTATTCATATAATTTGAAATAATCTCAGAGACCGAATGAAGGGAGTGTCCATCATGTTTGTCATATTTTATAGTAATAATCTGTCCAGGGATCATTAATGGCAGAGCATATCATACTATAGGTCACTTGACCAGTTCACAAAAATCGTAATAGGTGATTGTGGAAAATAATCAGTATAGATTCTCACCAGCTGACCGTGCAAACAAAAAAATCAGTAAGTCATTGGCCGGGTGGTTGTGAACACGATGCGTCATATCCAGTTTGTCAGTGACCGCTGACCGACGCCAAAAATGATCCCTGCTGTAGTGCGTTTTGGTGAAAACTGAGCAGTAGGTACTGTTTGTTTAGAGGACCTGAGTACGTCCGTTAGACTATAGGTGGGTGTGTATGTGTGTTTAGGGCAAAGAAGGCAGCAGAAGAGGCAGCATGTGTCGCAGAGGGTACCCCCACACCACGAAGAACGACGCTAGATGCTGATAAGAAAGCCCAAAAGAGATAGGCCAATCACCTGGCAGTCCAGCAACATCACTCCCAACAATGCACCCAAAAACACCGCAGAAGTCAGGACAAGCGCATAGCATATTACTATCAGAAGAAGGTTGAGAGAGAGGCAGGTCGTTTGGAGCAGCAGCTCAACAACAGCAAAGCCACTCAGGCAGACCTATCCCAGAGAGTGGCAGAGTGCCCCTATCCCCCACCCCTGAGAGCTTTAAAAGAGCAGTTAGGCGTGTGAAGGAAAAGCTGACGGCCAAGGGTGTCAGGCTGGCTTACCTTTGTAAAGGAGTGCTGAAGAGTGTGGATAAGGTAGCCCAGCAGACACTTCAGGAACTGAATGTTTCCTTCCACACTCCAGACAAGACGTCCCCAAGGAAGATGCTGGCAGAACATGTCAGCAATATCAGTGCGTCGACTGAGGCACAAGAGATGCCTTGCCCAAGCCTTTCAGAATGCCGACAGCTCATCCTACAAGGAAATTGGCCTCTCATGCAAGAGTATTCGGGCGTCCAAGACTGACAAGCTGTACTGGCAAAAGAAGAATGGTTTGCAGCAACTGGTACAGAAGTTCCACATGGACTAGTCATCTGCAGATCCCTTCAAGTCGCACAAGAAGAGGCAGCTTCTGAAGCCAGTCAAAGAAGTCTACAGGGACTTTAAGAAGAGTCACGCCTCTGCAAAAGTGTCACTGCGGACGTTTTATCGTCTGAAGCCTAAGAATGGTGCATATGTGGGGTGGGCAAAATTTCATCAGTGCCTGTGCAAAATTTGCCTGAACCCAACACTTTAGCGTCGGTCGATAAATTGTCATCTTGTGAGAAAGTGTGAGTGTGTCAGAGATCTGTTGGTGGAAAATGTGTGCGAGTTTGATGAAGAGTCAAACCGTGAGTGTGTGGAAAGACAGTATAGAGTGTGTGGAATTGAGCGAGTGAAGAGGCGATTGTTAGGTGAGCTTGCAGTGAGATTGGCAGAGCAAGTGGGCTGGTCATAGTGGCAGCATGTAAAAGAGGACAAGTCCAACAGGATGGACAAAGTGAAGAAAAAGGGCAGTGTAAGGGATTGTGTGGATGAGTTGTGTGAAGAGCTTGGGCCACTGTATGCACATGTTTTTGTTGCCGTGGGCAGCGAAAGCAGGTGCATGACCTGAAAGAAGATCTGCCATCAGGCTGGGCACAGGTCACTTGTGATTTTGCAGAGAATTTTCTCTGCAAATTCCAAGATGAACCTCAGAGTGCCCATTGGGCATACAAACAGGTAACTCTTTATTTCCTCAAAAACATTAATGATGACATGACTACTAGGAAGTGTCTACTTACTCACACAATTTTAGCCTAAGAACCCGTTGTGCCCCTGCACAACCCGGGAGGCAATCGTGCAACCCCCAGAGGGGCCGAGAGTTGTCTCCCGTGCCTGCCCATCCGGTTCTGAGTCATATGATGATTCCTCAGTCAGTCTACTTAGCTCGCGCCGTTCAGACATGTTTGCTTAGTCTCCGGTCTTCCCTGAGTGCGACTGGTTCGGAACCCGTACTGGACTTTGCTCGTGACTGCTCTTGGCCCTGCTACTTCTGCTGTGCCGGCCCTGGCTTTGTGCTGAGCTTCCTACTGAGCTCCGGTTGCGCTGCTGCCTGCGGTCGCTTCTCGTCCCTTCTTCCTGCATTCCCACCTTCCATAGCTGATGGTGGTATGGAGGGGCCTTCCCCCGTTCCCGCTGTGGCGGAGAGGTAAGGTAGCTGTTATGGCCTTCGACCGACCTCCGGGCGGGACGCCGGTTCATTGAAGCCCTTGGCTTCACGTGTTATATCTGACTGTCATTTGCGCTGGACTTCGTCTTAGCCTGGCCCGGCCCCTGGGGCTGGCGCCCGTGCTCTTCGCTGGCTTCGAGTGTGGTGTGGCTGGGCGCTTTCTGCGTTGTGCTTTGTTCCTTGACAGCTTAGGCTACGCTTTGCTTGGCGGGCCCCCTCGCTCCCGCTCCTTCGCACGGTAGGGTCACCATTGTAGGGCATAACCCATACGTTAGGTTGCTAGTGTAGCCGCGGCCTCGAATGTTCGCCTTAGCTGGGCAGAGCCATGCGCTCTCGCTCGTACGCTTGCATGTGTATTATGTGTTGCAGTTGCCAGGTGAGGACCTGCACACTGTGCGGCGATTTCCAGTGGCCAACGGACAACCACAAGGTCTGCCTTCCCTGCTCCGGCCGCACCACAGACCGAGCCTGTGAGATCTGCTCCCCCTGGCCTGAACTGAGGTGGTCTCAGTTATGGAGCTTTTACAGGCGGGACCGGCTGTCCCCTGTGAGTGACCCTCCCATCCAGGCGCCCCCCCCACTGTGCCCGGAGCAGTGACCAAACGCTATTGTGCCGACCCTGTGGAACAGACGCTGCGCCTATCGCGTGCACCCAGCACTGCTCGGAGAACTGAAGTCAATGCGCGGACACACAGCGCCCGCCTCACGGAGCCCGGCTTATGGGGACGCGCGTTGCGCCGCCCCTTGTCCGCTATCAGTTCTCGCTCGTCTCTCATGCTCGCGAACTCTTCCGGGGAGTCCATATGCCTCACTGAGCCCAGCTCTCAGAGGTGAAGTGCCACGCCTGGAGACCTGAAGTCAATGCGCGGACACACAGCGCCCGCCTCACGGAGCCCGGCCTACGGGAACACGCTTAGCGCCGCTCCTTGTCCGCTATCAGTCCTCACTCGTCTCTCATGCTCGCGGACTCTTCCGGGGAGTCCATATGCCGGCAGGGAGCCCGCTTCATTGAGCCTGGCTCTCAGAGACGAAGTGCCAGGTACCCGAGGACCTCAGACCCTTGGAGCTCTCTCGAGTTCCTCCTACTCCCAGCGATCCCGCTCGCCTGTGGACGCTCGTCGGAAGGACCGCCGCGCGCACCGGATGACCAGCAGCCCCCCCCCCCCCTCTCCAGCTCGGCTCCTTCGCACTCAGCCAAGATCTGTGGCGCCACCATCCTCGCGCACGCTTCGTGCCTCGCCGCCACGCTTCTCGCATCACCCTTCTACCTCTCCTCATCGCCTCTCAGGGAGGAGCCCTCGTCGTCGGGATCAGGGATGTTGCTCCCGTCATCGCAGCCGCTCCCCTCGCCCCCAGGATGACAAGGCCCTGAGTTTTCTTGCAGAGGAGTCCGTCTCGGCTCTGCTTGGCCCCCCTGGCCGTTCCACCGCTTCTCGCTCGACCGTTTCGGACGTCGCGGACCCTTCACCGCTGACTTCAATCTCTCGTTCGGACACCGTCCTCCCCCTAGATGAAGCGGCCCGCCTCATTTCGGCCTCCCTCCCCGTGGACGCTTGCCCCCGTCCCCCCGCGCAAGAGGAAGGTCTCCGCTTTCGTCGACGCTGGCAGGCAGACCAAGTTCAAGTCGCTCCCTCAACCTCCCGGATTTCGCGACATGCGAGATGCCTTCTCCGCTCATCAGCTCGCTGCCCCGCGGGAGACCAGTTTCTTCTCCGACCGTAGGTGGCCCCCCGGCCTCGACATCGCCTTTCGTCAGGGATGGTATTCCGGACACTCTCAGGCCTTTGTCTGCCCCCTTCCCACAGCGGACCCGGCGGCCATCGTCCAGGCGGTCGCCCTCGCCCTCCGGAAGCGTGCAATTCCCTGTGGTATTGATAGTACGGCTACACTCGTTCAACACCCTCGCCTGCTTGGGCTTCCTTGAGCTGCTCACCCAAGCCTTCGTTCGCCAGATCAAGGATGCCTGGCATCCCTCCTTGATGCACCTCCTAGGAGATCTTCTCGCTCTCGCGACAGTGGCCAACCGGGCAGCCTACCACTCGTCCATCAATGCCATGGTCTCCTCTTCCAATTGTGACCTCATGCGTCGGGATGCAGTTCTGCTGGCCTGTCGGGGTATGCCTCCGGACCTGCGCAACCAGCTTCAGCATGCCCCCTCCTGGGTGGTCCCCTCCTCTTCGGCGACACCTGGAACTCGGTGAAGACGGCCAATGAGGACCGTTGGCCTGGCAAGACAAGCTCTTCCCTCAACTGTCTCCGCCGACCGCGCCAGGCTCTCCAGTCGGCGGGAGGCTCGCGCTGTGCGGCTAGGAGGGGCGCTCGCTGTTCCCGGACGACCGCAGCATCTTGGAGACCATAACCGAGGGCCTTCGGATCTTCTTCCACTCCCTGCCTCCGCTGCGCTGCTCCCCGTTATGGTCTGGGGTGCCGTCAGACCAGCTCGAGGCCTGCGCTCTGCGTGGAGGAGTCGCCACTCTTCTGCAGAAGGCCGCCACAGAGGTCTGGTTATTTCCCCGGCTCCCCTGCCTTCTACAGCCGCCTCTTTGTGGTACCAACCCGGGCGGCAAGTGGCGTCCTCTCATTGATCTCTCAGCCTTGAATGCATTCTTCGCGGCCCCGTCCTTTCGCATGGAGACTTCCCGGGCCCTCAGAGCCGCCATGCAACCCATGGACGATGCGGCCGGTCTGGTCTTGTCCGACGCGTTTCTCCATGTCCCCATGCTCCCGGCATCCATGAGGTACCTCCGCTGCGCCTACGACAAAGTAATTTACCAGTTTCGGGCCCTGCTATTCGGTCTCAACCTCAGCCCCTGGGTTTTCACCCGCATCATGGACGCGGTGGTGGCCAAGGTGCGACAGTCGTCTTCCAGTCCAACGTCGAACTACCTAGACGACCTCCTCATACGCAACCAATCGGAGACCGTTTGGACAACGGATAAGGATGCACTGATATGGCGGTTATCGCGGTTGGGTTGCCTAGTCAACGTGGGCAAGTCAGGCCTCACTCCCTCGCGTCACTTCATCCACCTCAGCATGGAGTCTGCCACCGACCTCAACAGGGTGCGTTGCCGGAGCCGCGGATCCTGAAGTTCGTCGCCCTAGCCGGCCAGGTAGCCCAGCGGGACGCAGCCCCCGCCAGAGTCTGGCTTCACTCCCTGGACTCGATGGATGCGGCGGCAGATCTACTCCCTCTCGGTCGTCTCTACGCCAGGCCGCAACAGTTGCATCTCCTGCTTCACTGGCAGCCCTCCTCCGGCGATTGGCCGCCATGGTACCGGTGACTCCAATGCTTCTACTACATTGGATGGACACGTCGTGGCTCGCTTTGGGAGTTCCCCCTGACCTCTCCGCCCCCTCAGCTCTCCCTGTGTGTCGACGCAAGTTTGGCTGGGTGGGTAGCCCACCTGCTGCCGCGGTTCCTCACGACGTCTGGCCCCGGGCCTCCAGAGTTCACGGACAAGAACATAAACGGTTTGGAGCTGCAAGCAGTCTGGCAAGCCCTTATCGCGTGGGAGGAACAACTCCGTCACCAAGAGCTGCTCGTCCTCTCCGATAACGCGACAGTGGTGGCTTACGTCCAGAAGCAGGGCGGGACGCCCTCACCCGACCTGTGCATGCTCCTCTACCGTCTGATGCGCTGGTTCGAGGACCGCAGCATCTCCCTCCGAGCTCGACACATCCCCGGTCACCTGAACGTGTTGGCTGTCTCTCTCTCCTGGCGCGGCCAGTTGCCTCACACAGAGTGGACCCTACACCAGGATAGCTTTCTGTTGATCTGCATGCTCTATGATCGACTTGTTCGCCACGAGGTGGAATCACCAGCTTCCCCTTTTCGTCTCCCCGATCCCAGACCCCCTGGCCTGGGCAGTCGACGCTCCTTCCATCCCGGGGGACAGTCTCTTCGCATATGTGTACCCCCCCCCGACAGTCTGCGTCCCCAAGTCCTCAAGCGTCGAGGATGTAAGGAGGTCGTCTTCTGGTCGCCCCGTTTGCCTGGAACCGGTCCTGAACCTCCGACCTCCTCAGCCTTGCCACCCCCCCACCCCCCCACTGCTGCTGCCCACGCTGTGCACGATGCTCAAGCAGCCCCCAACAACCGCTGTTCCACCCGTGCCCGGAACCCCTACTCCCTCGCGCTTGGAGATGGTGCGGCAAGCCCTCGCCGCTAGAGGCTTCTCGAAGGCAGCAGTGGAAGCTATCGCTACAACCCGCGGACCCTCAACCAGACGCGTCTACGAGGGAAATGGCGAGTCCTGTACTCCTGGTGCAAGGACCAGCATCTCTCCCCCACTGAACTGACTAATCCCCAGCTCGCGGACTCCTTCCTCTGGCTCTTCGGAGACCAAGGATTAACCCCTATCACCACCAGGGGGTACCTGTCCATGTTTGCCGGCACCTTGGCCGCCCGGACACCGGCGCCTGTGAGACATCGCCGACCTTATGTCTCACTTCGACTGCAGCGTCCAGTGCCCCGCTCCCTAATTCCTTGCTGGGGCCTTCCCTGGGTACTGACGTGCTGAACTCTGCCAGATTTGAACCGCGGCCTTCGGCCCGCTTCTCGGATTTCACTCGTAAGACATGCCTCCTGATGGCCCTGGCCATGGCGGCCCAAGTTAGTGAGCTACACGCGCTCTCAGCGCACCCAGCCTGCCTGCAGTTTAGACCGGATGGTTCTGTGCAGCTGCTCACGGAACCTGCCTTCCGTGCCAAGACGAGGTCTCCTTGACCGCGCCACAGGTGTTCACCTTACAGCTGCTATGGGATACGAACTTTCCCCGGAGACCAGGCAACAAGATCCCGTGAGCGCCCTACGCGTTACCTACGCCAAACCAAAGCTGTCCGGAGAGGATGCCCACGCCTCTTCCTGCCTCTAAAACCCGGCATAACTGACATAACACCCATGCATTGGCCTCCGTGGGGGTGTTGGTGTAGCGGCACCCTCCTCCTTCTCGTTATTCTTCCTAGTAGTCATGTCATCGGTAATGTTTTTGAGGAAATAAATTCATTTTTCTCTAAAAGGTATTTTTCCGAAAAATACTTACTGATGACATGACTCGGAGGACCCTCCCACCTGCCCCGCTTGCCGCTGGTGAGCTAAGTATCCTGACTGAGGAATCATCGTATGACTCGGAACCGGATGGGCAGGCATGGGAGACAACTCTCGGCCCCTCTGTTTTGAATACTTACATATAGCTTGTTTTGTGTGTGTTCAATGTGCAGATGTGTTCTATTAGACGAAAAAGTGTGACTGGGCCTGGTGGCAGATTGTTAAACATCTGACTGGTGTCGTATGTCACACATTACAACATTACACGTCCATAAATTATGTTCAGGCAGTGAAAATCAGAAAGAGATGATAGCATTACATTTAGACATGCTACATGGATATATTTTTAAAAAAACGGTATATGGGTCTGCAGCATTCTAAACAAGAAATCTTTCATGAGCATTTGTGTTATGTTTGACATGCGACACTTTAGACATTCCAACATTAAAACGAAGATATTTCAACAACCACGCTCTTGATTATCTTTTGCTTTTACAGAATCATGCTTGGTATTGAGAGGTTTCAGACAGTACCAAAGAGACCTCTTTACTGCAGGCTTTATTTATCAATCCCTTGTCCTAAATCAGGGTCCCACCTTTTGGCACTTGCTCATACTAATTTGGATGACTCCTTGGAAAAGATCAAGGGTCACAAGAGGTTGACAAATGGGTATAAAATGCCAATAATTGTAGTTATTATCAACATTTTTGCAAACTTTTCAATCAAATTTGGCACAAAGATAGCTGATGATAAGACCTTTCTATGTATCCTAATTTAGTCGACTCATCGCAAAGGTCAAGGATCATGGGGGTTTCATAGATGTGGGAAAATGATTAAATTTTGAGAACACATGGATTTTGTTAGTGCAGAAGCCATCCCTTTACTTATTGTCAGACGTGTGGATCGGTCATAAGATAAGATACTGTTTATTGCCATTTGCCTTAAGAACATAAAGCATAGGAATGTGTGTTGGTGTCGTTACAATTACAAACATCACAGTCAAAAAAAAAAAAAAAAAAACCCTCACAAACAGAAAAACAACCAATCAATACTCTATCACACAAATCCAATGCCCTACACACCCTGTAAAAACTTTAAAACTAAGCAACTAATATCACAAACCAATACATACCGTACACACCCACGCTCATCTTCCACGCACACACACACACACACACACACACACACACACACACACACACAAAACACACACACCTATTAATCTAGGCAATCAAAATTAATTAAAGGTATATCGTTTAAGAAGAAACCAGAATATCTTAGAGTAAATGTCACTAATTTAGTGATCACAGTTGGAAGTAAAACTGGTTAATATATCATAAGACTAGGCTAATACTGATATACACTATTCTCTCAACCGTTGGGGGCGCACCCTGCCGGGGGAGGAGACTCATGGAGTCAGCTCGACCAAACACCACCAGCAGCCAAAGGGGTAGCAGAAGGGTTGGGCGAAGTGCTCTGTAGGTCAGTCACATGATTCCATGCACATGCGCACACTCAGTCAGTCATTCACGCAAACATCAGAGCCATATACATGTGAGCCATAAGGGCTTTGCCTTTTTTGTTCTCAAATTCTACTCACAACTTCAGACCCAAACTTGCTACATAGATACCTGATGTTAAGACCTATCTATGCATACTAATTTGGATGACCCCTTGGAAAGGTTAAGGGTCACAAGAGGTTGGCAAATGTGTGTAAAATAACAATTTTTGAAATAATTGTAGTTATCAACAGTTTTGCAAACTTTTCAATTAAATTTGGAACAAAGGTAGCTGATGATGATAACCCCTTCCTGTGTATACTAATTTAGTTGACTCATCATAAAGATCACGGGTGTTTGACAGATGCGTGAAAACAGATTAAATTTTGAGAAAACATGGATTTTGCTGGTGCAGAAGCCATCCGTTGCTTATTGTCACACATGTAGATTGCACATACACATGAGCCATAAGGGCTTTGCCTTTCTTTCTTTTTTCTTTTTTTAAATTGTGTTCATTTATGTGAGGACGGGTTTTAGTGGGTTTTTGGTTTTGGTGTTTTTAGTATACAGGGTTCGCTTTGGGAGATGGCTTTCATTTTAGCTCCATTAAAATTTGTTCTTAACCCATTACATCCTGAGGCTGATTAGGAGCTAGCTGAACTGTTTAGTTCAAGGGCAGTACAAGAATAGCTATTCTGGCACCACCCTTGAACTGTCATAGTCAAAATTATCTCGGTCAATGGGTGTATCAGGATGAAAAGGCTTAAATCACATGTATAAACAACTTCAGTTGAAGCATAATTGGCGTCAACGGGGCTCCCCCCACCCCCTCCTAGCTTAATCCCTATCATTCGGAATACACCAGTGTGTGAAATAAGTTTGACTAAAATAGTTCTAGGCGCCAAGCTATTCTGGCACTATCCTTGAACTAAAGCCATTGGTCTATATCCTTATCTGTAAGTACTATAATGTAGCTTGCATATGGCAGTGTACAAATTTGAAGCTTTTAGCCTCAGTATATGGGTTAAAAAAAACAAAAACATGCATGACATGAAATTTGTTTTTGTTCTTCAGAGTACTGCACGGAGTGGCCGAAAGGTCTGGAGACGGATGAAGCATGTGAGAAACACTTTCCCATAGAGGTGGAGACTAGTGACTACTGCTTCTCTGGTCCATCCATCCGAGACCCTCGTGCTCGCACTGTCACAGTCAAGGTGGAAAATATTACTGACCATTTCATTGTTATAACAGAATGGCTCAATGTTAACTCATTTGAGACGTGCAGCATACAGATACAGAGCTGTTTGCAGCATATCTGGATTCAGCATGTCTCAAATGAGTTAATCAAATGAAGGATAGTGCATACGATGAGATACTATTTATTGACATTTGCCATAAAATATAAAGCATAGGAATGTGTGTTGGTGTCTTTACATTTACAAACGTCACAGTCAACAATAAGAAACAATTAATATTCTATCACACATACCATGTGCCCTACACATACTATAAGAAGCTTTAAACTAGACAATATCACAGATTAATACACGCACACAACACGCTCATCCACCACCATCACCACCACTAAGAGCACTTGTACGCACACAACATGCACACATATTAGTCTATGGAATCTAACAATTAATTAAAGGTATATCATTCAAGATTAAAACACTATTTAGCACTGCATAGGATTGAACTATCATATGATTCCATATGTGCCATTTGCACTACTGGAGAAAGAGGCTGAATGCTCATTTGAGTTTAACACATTTGGAGTAAATGCAAGATTGTTGTAACACATACCTAGTAAGCAAAGGTCCTCGGGCCCACGGCAGCCGCAATGACTGCACAGGCCTACTTCGGCCATTGTGGGCCCAAAGATGTTTTGCTTCTGGGGTAGAGCCCTGACACAGTGCAGTAAAATACAGTGCCAGAATAGCTTGGCACCATAAAGGCACCCAGCTATTTTGGCATCACCCTTGAACTACCAGTACCATAGTCGATCTCTCTCTTAAGGGTGTTATTTAAACTTCAGATGACAGCTCCGAAAGTTTCAAGAGAATTTGGACCCAAAGGCTCAGTGTTTTAATCAATAAATCAAACTGAATGACTCAAAATAATTGGAAACATTGATTATGGTTGATTTTGGAGGAAGAAAAATATTTCAACAAAATTATTCTGGTAGTTTCTGGCTTTGATATTGGGCCTTTGTTAACCCCTTCATTGCCAGAGCAAGACAAATGACATAAAGCAGCAAGAGACAAATCCTCATGAACCCCCCGCAGTCGCGGGGGCTCATGAAGATTCATGTCTCTTGTTGGTCCTGTTTTCTGTATGCCTACTCTTGTACCGTTCACATCTGTATTGTGCATGCAGATGTCGGTCAGTGTGGAGTCGTTTCATGATCACTGGCAGCGAAGGGGTTAAAAGCAATATACACTTGTGTGTTTCCAGTTGAAGCTGTCTAGTCTGAACCTGGACTACCATGCGAGAGACAAGTTTCTACGACTGATTGGGGATCGCTACAAGCCGGAAACAGGGGAGATAGTCTTCGCCACAGACAGGTTTGGTCATTCTGTTGTGCATGTGTTACACCCCAACCATTTCCACGCCCCAAGCTGAGTCAGGAGACCGGAAGTCTCGTTTCCCCTTGCAAATGGCCGCAGCTGTGAGCTGTTTGATTGGGTAAATGCTTAGACAGCTCAAAGTATACCTCTTTGTGAAAGTTAAATGATAGTCAAACCAAGTTTTTGACACGTGCAGAAAATGACTAGCAGTAAAGATCGAAATAATATGCAGACTTTAGAAACCGGAACTATTTTCTACCGGAGCTTTGGGCGTGGAAATGGTTGGAGTCTAGCAGCATGCAGCATGCAGCCACCCGTACTGATTTCAGTATGGGTAGCTTCATGGACACGGGGGTTAATTGGAGTTGAAATTCACTTTCTGGCTTGGAATCAATGTGTGTTCTGTAATTTGCTCAGAATCACACATCAACATACAAGTATAAATGAACAAGAAGTGTCTGCATGAATGTTCTGCCTTTTATTTTAGTAGTTCAGTGTTCTTTCTTGCATTTAACCCTTGTCAATCTGATACGCCCATTACTTGAAATAATTTGGACTGATAGTTAAATAGTTAAAGGATGGTGCCTGAATAGCTTGGCGCCTGAGGCGCCAAGCTATTCTGGCACCACCCTTGAACTAAAACGTTTGATCTATCTCCTAACCTGTAATCTGCAAATTCTATAAAATCAGCTGCAGATATAATGGGTTAATTAACTAAATCAGTTTCTTTTGAAAATAAGAAAATGTCCTTGTTTCCTCACAATCCATACCGATGGCATTACTATAAGGAAATATCCCTTATCTTACCGATTTCAGCCTAAGAACCCTTTGTGTGTTCCTACACAACAAGGGATGCAACCATAGGGAGCTGTAACCAAGGACCCAGGGTAGTCTCCCTTCCCTCCATAAGGTCACGTGAACAGTGTGATCACGCCAGTCTTACCCTTAGCTTCCGTGAGAACGGTTCACCACCTTCAGCCTTCCCGCTTGTTTGGAGTGACATTCTACAGCTTCAAGTTTCAACTAGAAAAGTGCTAAGAAGATGGCGAGGTAAGGCTTCGGGTTATGTCTACGAGAAGGCCATCTGTGAAAAATTACGGTGGCGTCAGCATAACCCGGGGAAATTATTGAAACTCCGAGAACTCGACCGAGCTTGGCCCTCGGTTAGTGTGGTGTGTTGTTCACGGGGCCAGTCATTAGTGGCTCCGTGTGGTTGCATTCATGGCATAGTGCTTTCTGTTGCATTACACAGTTACGCACTTGTAGGAAGTGTAAGGGCTTCCAGTGGCCGACAGACTTGCTCGAGCTGTGTCTTCTTTGCTTCGGCTGCTCCTCTACCCGTACCTGTGGAGAGTGTGCCTCTTGGAAGGAGCGAAAATGGTCCCAGCTGTGGGGATTCTATCGCCAAGGTCGGGCTGTGGCTAAGACCAGAGACGCTACCAGGCCACTGGCAAGGGACCGGTCAGCGCAAGACCCTCTGGCAACTCCCGCTCTGCCAAGCCCCACAGCTGCGCTCTGACGAACGACGTCGGAGATCGTTGGACCGTCGTCTCGCCGCGTGCTCGACTCTATCCCAGTTGGCCCTCACATAGCGATGGCCGGGAGAGTCTGCACAGTCTCGCATGGTCCTCCAGCAGGGATGACCAAGACTTTACCGCCCGTCTCGTATGGTCCTCCACAAGGGATGACCGAGACTCAGAGCTCAACGAGGAGTGCTCAGGTGGAGAAAAGAAGTCAACGGCAGTCTTCAGCCTTTTCTAGTGCGCAGTGGAACTCACCTAGCGCTGAGGTTTTTGCGACACGGCACAGATGGAGCAGTAGCTACACTCCGTCACCTTTTCGTCGGTCTCCACACTCAGCGTGGGACAGCAGTTCCTTTCTGGTCTCTCCCGCAGCATCGGAATTCGACGGGGACACCCTCAGTCTTCACCCGGAGGACTCAACTTCTGCCCTTTTGGTTCATGACCGTTTCCCCTCTCTCCATCCTCGCAGCCCCCACCGACCCCCCCCCCCCACCCTCCCACCCCCTTCCCCCCTCCCCCCTTCCCCCCTCCCCCCTTCCCCCCTCCCCCCCCTGCACCCTCCCCCCCCCCCCCCCGCACCCCCTCACCCCCATTCCCCCCCCCCCCCCCCCCCCCCCCCCCCCCCGCTTCCGACACAGCAGGAGATACACCTTTGTCTGCTGAGATCCCTCGTGCCTTGGATGAAGCCGCCCGGCTGATCTCTGCTATTCTGCCTTTGGAGGCATGTCCGCCGTCACCACCGCTCAAGAGGAAGGCCGCGCCTTCCGTGGACGTCCCATTCCAGGCTAAGCACTTTAAAACTCTTCTTCAGCCTCCAGGATTTCCAGATCTCTCGGACGCCTTTAATGAGCATCTGCGCAAAGGTAAGCTGCATGAGAAGGGTTTCTTTGCAGACTCGCGGTGGCCAGCGGATATCGACATCAGGTTCCGGCAGAAGTGGTATGCGAGTCACTCTCAAGCTTTTGTCTACCCCCTTTCGGCTGTGGACCCCCTGGCTCCGGCTCGACGGTTCATCCCCCCCAGGCTCGACCAGACAGCAAGTTTGATCCGGAATTCCCTGGCTTGTGCAGATTTCCTGCATCTGGCTACACAGGCGGTGGTTCGAGGTGTGGAGGAGTTTTGGGAGCCAAGTGAGACACGCTTGCAGGATATCCACATGCTGGCTGTGACTGCGAATCGCGCAGTGCACTACTCAGAGACCAACGTCCCTGTGATTTGATGAGGCGTGACGCCATGCTAAAGAGTTGTCCCAGCATCCCCTGAATATTCAACTCTCAGCTCCGCCGTGCCCCTTTGGGAGGTTCCCTCCTCTTCGGATCCACCTGGCAGGAGGTAAAGGATGCAGCGAAGGCCGTGTGGCCTAGCACTCCCAGGATGGACTACCCCTGGTTTCCAGCCACCCGCAAGGAATGAGGGTTGCGCCCTGCGGGCCTTCAGACCCACCTCCCAGCTTGTTTCCAGGCGCTCTTTCGGGACCACACATCGAGCGCCAGCCGCTCATGGACGCTCCCTCTCAGCTCAGGCCCCCGCCTGGCCCAGGAACACTCGGAAGCCCGGGCGGGGGAGGGCCCAGTGACTCTCTCCCGGCTTTGCCCCCCGCCGATATCTGCAGGGTCTCCAGTCGGCGGGAGGCTAGCAAGGCACAGCAATGAGTTGCCGTCGCTGCTGCCAGAAGACCCTTGGATTCTCAACACGATCTCGGAAGGCCTGCAGATCTCGTTTCGGACACCTCCCCCACTGAGACGCTCCCCAGTCTGGACGCGCGTCCCAGTCGATCAGTGCAAGGCAGACGCTCTGCAGGGAGAGATCGCCGCTCGCTCTGCTCCAGAAGGCCGCCACGGAAGTAGTAGCCTGCCACGACTCCCCAGCCTTCTACTGTTGGCTCTTCGTTGTTCCGAAGCCCGGTGGCAAGTGGCGACCTGTCATAGACCTCTCGGCCTTGCACAAGTTCATTGTCGCCCCGCCCCCCCCTCCCCCCCCCTTCCACATGGAGACGGCAAGAGCCTTACGAGCCGTGGTGCAGCCTATGGACTGTGCAGTCAGTCTCGACCTCTCGGACGCATACCTCCACGTTCCCATGCACCCTGCCTCTCGCCGTTACCTGCGATTCATCTTTCGAGGAGTGGTCTATCAGTTTCGGGCCCAACCCTTTGGTCTCAACCTCAGCTCTTGGGTCTTTACGAGGATCATGGATGCCATAGTGGCCAGAGCCAGACAGTCTTCCTCAAGCCCTACCTCCAATTATCTCGACAACCTGCTCCTCAGGAACCAGGAGGTGGCCTCTTAGCGCTTCTTCGCCGGCTCGGGTTCATCGTCAATTAGGGAAAATCGGGCTTACTTCCATCTCGCAGGTTTGTCCACCTTGGCATGGAATTCTTGACCGACCTCAACAGAGTGCGTCTACCGGAGGCTCGGATTCTGAAGTTGGCGTCCCTAGCCCACCAGGGGCCGCTTGCACAGTGATGTAGTTCATAGCTTCGAAAATAAGCGCCTACTTTGAGAGTTACTACTTCAGAAGTTTCGCGGCAGGCTCCTTGCTTTGCATGAAGCGAAATCCGCGCTGTAGTAGTTACTTGTAAAGTAGTGGGGTGAAGGACGTTTAATTTGAGGTCAAACGTACTTCTGCGCATGCGTGTATTTACATCCCGGCGTCCCTGTGTATGAAAACTACGCGCGCGCTGTGGCAGGGAAAGAACAGGGTCAAGATGCCACAGGCTAGGTCGGCTGTGGTCCACGCTACCGCATGAAAGTGAAATCGCTGTTTTGCTCACTGAAATACAAGACTGAGCGGACTGTTTCTGTAAAATTTGCAGAACACCTAAACGTTATTTTTTTTTTTTTTAATAATTTTTTTTTTTTTTTTAAACCTAAAGCAAGTTTTAAATCTAAGAAAACTGAATCACACGATCGTTGTTTGTGATACAATAACAATAGCACCTTGAATTACCCATACAAAACCTCTAAAACATATCTTTACACATGGTAACTTCCGACGTAAGCACGGTACTCATGGGCTCCCCCTGTAGTAAATCATGCCCAAGTTACTTCTTCGTTAACTTCCGAAGTAAGCGTAACTTCCGACCTATGCAAGAGAAAACGAGGCGTTTACTTCTTGAGTAGCCCATAACTTCGGAAGTAAGGACTTACTTCATCGCTATGCAAGCGGCCCCAGGTGTCTCTAGCGGACTCGGTTCCAGCCCCGACTTGGCTCCTGCTCTTGGGCCTAATCAGCACGGCGCCAGACCTGTTACCCCTTGGCAGGCTCTACTCGCGACCGCTTCAGCTCCATTTGCTGCTCCACTGGCGACCGTCCGCTGGAGATCTCGCAGCCTTGATCCCAGTCCCGCTGTTGATCCAGCCTCACCTGCTCAGATGGTCCGACCAGGTTTGGTTGGCGGGAGTCCCGCTCTTCACCCCCCCCCCCCCCCCCCTCCCGCCACAGTTCTCAATCTGCACAGATGTAAGCCTTGTCAACTGGGGAGCCCACTTACGGGGCGGTCCGTGGTGCAGTGGTTAAGGCGCCTGCCACCAATGCTAAAGGTGCGAGGTTCGATTACGGGTTCCGGCGTCGGATTTTTCTCCTCTAGTAAGTGTCACCGTTAATTCGGGCGGACCGTCGGGGGTTCTTTCTCCGGGTACTCCGGCTCTTCCTCCCCCTCCACTTTGGTATCAGTTTCAGCCCACTTAATCAAATTTAAAATACAAACGACTTTGAATTTCCAAAAACTACAGTAGCTCGCTTGAGCTTGCCCTTAGCACCACGTGAATGTTCTGTGTTTATGTATAGTGTGTGAGTGAATGCGCGTGTTTCACGTGAGCGTGCTTGTTGGGTTCAGTTCGCGGCGGCGCTTTGAGCCGATTTTCAATTGGGATAAAGCGCCTATTTAATGCGCTTATTATTATTATTACTGCCGGAGTTCAGCGCCATCTCGGGTTAGTGGCCATCAGACCTCCGAGATAAGCACATCAACTGGCTGGAGTTGAAAGCAGTGTGGTTGGCGCTCATCAAATGGGAGGCATGGCTTTTCAGTCAGGAAGTCCTGATCCTGTCCGACAATGCGACGGTGGTAGCATATATACAGAAGCAAGGCGGCACTCGGTCCCCAGCCCTCTGCATGCTACTGTACCAGATTGTCCTGTGGGGCAGAGATCGAGGGATCGTGCTACGAGCTCGGCACATCCCAGGACACCTGAATGTTCTCGTGGACTCTCTCTCTCATCAAGGGCACCTCCCCAACACCGAGTGTTCACTCCAGCTGGACATCTTCCGGATGATCTGTGCACACTTGGAGATGCCCATGATCGACCTGTTTGCGACCAGATGGAACAAGCAGCTTCTGCTCTTTGTCTCGCCCATCCCGGACCCATTCGCATGGGCAGTGGACGGGCTGTCCGTCTCCTGGGAGGGCCTCGTAGCTTACGCTTATCCTCCCTCAGTGCTAGTACCCAGAGTCCTCCTCAAGCTCCGGGGATGCAACACAGTCCTACTTCTTGTCGCCCTGTTCATTTGGAGCAGGAGTTGGACGACTGATCTTTTGAGCCTCGCCACGGACCCTCCTCTTCGGCTCCCCACGCCTCGCATCCTGCTGAAGCAGCCCAAGCAGGATCTCTTCCACCCTTGCCCGGAGAGGCTACTTCTTCACGCCTGGAGGTTGTGCAACAAGCCCTCGCAGCACGAGGTTTCTCGAATGCAGCAGTGGAGGCGATCATTGCAGCCCGGAGACCGTCCACCCGCCGGGTGTATGAAGGAAAGTGGAGGGTCCTACAGTCCTGGTGCGAGTCAGAGCGCCTCTCCCCCACGGCACTGACCATGCCTCAGCTGGCTGAGTTCTTCTTGTGGCTGTTCAGAGAGCAGAACTTGGCCTCAATCACTCAATCACCATCAGAGGCTAACCTCTCCATGGTTGCAGACACTTATCGGCACTTAGGCCTACCAGACCCGGGAGCGTGCAAGGACCTCTCAGACCTCATGTCCCACTTCGAACTCCAGCGTCCGGTCGCTCGCTCACTCACTCCTTCTGCGCTGGGACCTCCCATGAGTGTTAACCTGGTTGAACTCCCTCGATTCAAACTTCTTCCCTTGGCCCGCCTCGCGGATGTAACTAGGAAGACCTGCTTCCTCTTGGCCCTCGCCACAGCGGCCAGAGTCAGCGAGCTGCACGCCCTGTCAGTGGACCCGGCTTGACCAATCCTTCCTTCTTAGCCAAGAATAGACTCCCCTCCGCGGCGGCACAGGTGTTGAGTCTCCGCCTGCTCACAGGGTTGGACCGGCCCCAGGAGTCCCGACTGTAGGACCCGGTACGAGCGTTGAAAGTCTACCTGCGCAGAGTTAAGCCCTTCAGGAGAGGGCACAACCGCCTCTTCCTGCCCTTGGCCCTGGGCCGAGCTGACATTTCCGCCCAGACGATCTCGTCCTGGTTGCGATGGGTCATCCGCTCCGCATACAAGGATATCTCCCCGGATATGGGCACACGAAGTCAGAGCAGTCGCCGTGAGCGTCGCGTTCGACCGCAACTGCGCAGTCAGAGATATCGTAGCAGTCCACCTTCACCCGCTTCTATCTCCGAGACCTCTCCAACCAACAAGAGAACCTGGCCCTTGTCGGAGTCCTCTCGGCAGCGCAACACTCCCTCCGAGCACCTCGGCGCCATAGGTAACACTTAGCTGAAATCGTCGGTAGGTTGCCCCTCGAGGCTAAGCTTTGTAGCAGTGGCGGGGTTTTTGGGCGGCACCCTCCTCCTTTTTGCTATTCTTCCTTATAGTAATGCCATCGGTATGGATTTTGAGGAAACAAATGTATTTTTCTCTGAAAGATATTTTTTCGAAAAATACTTACCCATGGGATTACTCAAAGGTCCCTCCCACCTACCCCGCTTGCCGCCACTACGCTACAAGTAAGACTGGCATGATCACACTGCTCACGTGACCTTATGGAGGGAAGGGAGACTACCCAGGGTCCTTGGTTACAGCTCCCTATGGTTGCGTCCCTTGTTATGTAGGAATACACAAAGGGTTATTAGGCTGAAATCGGTAAGCTAAGGGGTATTTCCTTATAGTAATGCCATCGGTAAGTATTTTTCAAAAAAATATCTAAAAGAGAAAAATGCATGTTTGCATCAACACTGTTTCGCTTTGCTTCTTTTAGTGTTTGAGTCTTTTTCACCTGTGTGATGTTTTGTCTGTTCAAGTAGACTCTTATTTTGATTAGTTATGTTTTTCAGATGCCCAGTAAAAAAACAGAATTACGACTATGCCATGTATCTTCTGACTGCAGTTTACCATGAGTCGTGGGTGAGGATCTTTTGCTAGATCAGATAATACTTCCAGAGTAATGCCGGAATAGACTGTCGCCCTGGAACATGTTGTCCTCTAAATACTATACTTACAGTTACATATTCGGGAATGGATCAACCTTGATAGCTGAAGGGTGATGCAAGATGTGAGTGACAAACTATTCTGGCACTTCTCTTGATCTGTCACAGTCTGTCAGTCTGCTGTGATATGTCATGGCTGAGTGGGTGAACCCATTTAGCCCCAACGCCCTACAACAGGAGATAGATCAATCATGATAATTTAAGGGTAGTGCCAGATTAACTTGGCACCATCAGGCACCAAGCTAAACTGGTACGACCCTTTAATTAATAGTGGTATATTATTGTTTGATGATGCCTCCAAAATGTGGGAAATGTGGCCATGGGGTTAAATTGGTTAAGTTAAGCAGTGAACCCCTTCACTGCCAGTGCACGCAAACTTTTGTCATTCAAAGTAGGTCAGATTCAACACGGAACAATCCCATCAAACCTTGGAACATGTATATATGAATAGCGTCATCGAGACGCAAAGAACCTTTCAAGTCCTTGCAGATGCATGGGACCTATGAGGGTTTTTTGCCTCTTCCTGTTGGGTGGTGTTCGCCTCTTCTGGCAGTGACAGGGTTAATTAGCCAGTGCCTTTGCAACAAGTGCTTGTTTTTAGGCACACACTCACAGACCTGCTTTGGTTGGTGCTGTAAATATTCTAACCCCTTCATTGCTAGTGACCAAGAATGTCATTTGTGAAGCCTTTTCAGGCTGATCACTAGATAACCCATCTGCTTGAGGATCATGGATAGTAATGAGACAAGCAAAATGCATGTACCCTTGTGATGCCTGCAGGTGCAGGGGCTCAGGAGGGTCTGTGTGTCTCTTGTAGTATGACGGTGTTTTTTGCAGCATCCCAGCAACCAAGGTGTTAACATTATGTATGCATAAACTTTGCAGAAACTTGAAGACTGGGAAAAAGAGAAGACAGAGGCAGACATGGAGAAGTATTTCTGGGATATCAGCAAATCGCGGAAGACAGTGGTGGGACTTCTCCAGACCATCAGTAACATTGACAAGGTAGAGTCTAAGGCAGTGCAGCAATCATCATTCTAAACACACATTATTGTTATTTTGTAATCACTTTGGGATGCATAAAAACTGCATCTAGATTTCTTTCTGTCTTAATAAAATTATGTTTCGTTTGAATTTAAACAACTCTACTGGGTTACAAGCGGACTGTGACAAGCAGAAAACAGAAAGCAGAGAAATTACTGCTTCACCATCCCAAATGTATCCATCAAGGGAGATAAACCCTACCAACCACTGTAATTTAGCCACGACGCCCTCCAGCAGGAGATGGATCGACCTTGATTATTCAAGCGTAGGGCCAGATTAGCTTGGCACCACCAGGCGTCTAGCTAATCTGACACTACCCTTGAATTATCATGGTCGATCCATCTCCTGCCATTGATAGTCATCAGGTGACACCTCCAAAATGTTTGAAGTGCGGCCATGGGGTTAATGTGCCAAATGAATCATACGCTGCCCCTGTGATACAGAGACCTGTTTACCCATTTAGCCCCAAGTCCCTGCAGCAGGAGATTGATTGACCATGATAATTCAAAGGTAGTGCCAGATTAGCTTGGCGCCTGAAGGCGCCAAGCTAATCTGGCACTACCACTGAATTATCATGGTCAATCCATCTCCTGCAATAGGTACATAGTCAGTTAGGCAACTCCTCCAAAATTTGAGAAATGGGACATTGGGGCTTAAAGGGTTAAGGTACTTTGGAAAAAGCTGTCGCCATCGCCTGCTGCAGGGCGTCGGGGCTAAATGGGTTAAGATTGAGAGTTTTAACTCTCCTTTTATATGATTCCTTGGTGACATTTGATGGCAGTAATTGCATGTATGTATGTGTGCGTCTTTCAGGTTAGCCAAGCACCTGCAGAGAAGAAGCTGGGGCACCTGCCAGAGGACACGTCCGAGGAGACCTTGACTGCTGTCAGTGAGGTAGCGACGTACAGGGACGCAGTGACAGACCTCAGAAATACTGTGGAGACCCAGGAGAGACTGGACCGTTATAGGGACAGCGTCAGAAAACTGCTCAACCTACAGAGCACTGTCTCGTAGCAGCATTGGCTAACTCAGTGAAGTTGGCTTCAGCACGTAAAGGCAGGCTAAAAGCGTTGACTTGGTCTAATGAGAAGTTCTAGCCCGCTGTTTATTATCAGGCTAGAACTTCTCACTTAGACCAGACTAACGTTTTCAATGCACCTAAACGCATTGGAAGCATGATGTCGTCCTTGCCAGTAGCATCCCACGTCAACTGTAGTACCACACTTTTGTTTTTGTTGCTTGGTTTTATAGTTTCAGCAGATCCTCAGGCTGACATCAGCCACAGTTGGCCCACGCACCGAGGGCCAACTGTGGCCGATGTCAGCCGGCGGACTGTCTGCTTTCTGGGAACTGAGTTTGCCTTAGGAACAGCTAGATCTGCTGGGGATGCACCGTTTCAGACAGTCAGAGTGGAAAAATACACCGACTTCCAGTGGAAGTCTCTTGTGTTCTTTGTAGCAGCAAAAGACATAAAAGCATCTGCTCCAGGCAATACAGGGTTAATATTTCGTATATCTCTTTTATAAATGTTCAATAGTGTTGGACAAAAAAATAATACCCGACAAAAGAACTAGCTAGCTTAAAGCGATTCTCCCCAGGTTTAATCATCTCAACACAGTCGGAAAACTGTCTGCAACAGATACTGCTGACAGTATTATGTATGGGTCCTTTGTGTACTAACTTAGAACTTTATGATGTAAATACAATGCCAAATGTCGAAATTCATCGTTTGATGAGTGTGTTGTTTTTGTACCCGAGGGTGCAAATTATCGTCTGCATCGGCCTCGTTTTGAATTTGTGCATATTAACTAGCCTATGTCACAAGGCAGAACCCGATCAATCGATACTGCAGACGACGGAGGCGGTCATCGTTGTATGCGTCAGTGTAGACATGTACTGATGTTCTCCGGCATCCCTTTGACATAATTTTCCACGAGAATGTAAAATAAATTTTCCACTTATTCGCTATGCTGTCAAAATCAGTGCGGGTTCCGCTTGACCTGCTGCCCTGAGTAACGGGCAAATCGTGCTGTGGGCGTGGCTTCAAGTTCTTCGACTCGGTCTCCGCGCCAAGCCGGCGACTGAGCCAGCGTCACGAAACAGAACGTGGTATTTCACCCACTTATACCCATTTCTGCATTGCAGTTTCACATCACACACATCGAAGTCTACATAACTGAAAGCATCTCTGGAAACGACAAATGCACCATCGCAGCAGAAACACTACATCTGTGAAGCGAGTGAATGAGAGCCCGCACAGACAAAAACGTGTCACGACCATCGATGTCGGCAGCCAGTGCCGCAATTTTGACACACAGGCCGTAGTTGTCTGATCCTTGCAGCATAAAATCTGATGAACTAGCTCGTAACTTCATGATAAGATAGGTTTAAAATCTTGCAAAATCAGTAAGAGATAAATTCTACTACTAAAGATCATGAATTCTCAGTCTCTAGCGCTCGTGAAACTACAGGAAGATCGACAAAGATCGTAACCGGATTACTTACTGTTTCACATAGCAAGAAAGCGACAAATTCCGGATGGGCAGTCAAGCCAAGCTCTATATTCCCTTGTCCGATGTCAGTTCTACTTAGGGGTATCTTGTCTCTCTTTCTCTTTCTTCTCTTCAATTACGAGTCTGTCATTGTCGGCCGGCGCAAGTCGACTGATACTTTCTTTTTTTCTTCGCTGGTTCATCCGACATCTTGTCTCTGATTGGTTATAATTATGCAGATGACCTAAGGTCGTATAGAATAGTTATGACGTCAGCTTCCTGATCGTCTATCGGAAGCAATCTTTTGACCGGGTCCAGCTGCACGATTCCGGTGGCCTCTTTCGCTTTGAACGGACGAAAGAAAGCATTTGGTGGGACAATAGGGTGGTCACTGTCTAAGTGGGTATGTATACTGAAGCCCAGTAAAAGCTTTTTGCGAACTGAAGCATTAAAAAAGGTTGGTCGTGCCCCTTTAATTGCTAAAGTTTGAATGTTGTAAAATGAAAGACTTTCCTGCTCTTTTTCTCCTTTGGTCATAGGAGAGTTCCACTGACTCACGCCAGGGCCAGTAGAAAACCTCTGTTATGTGTGCCTACAGACATAGATGGTGAAAAAAAGGGTAAAATGCCTCTGTTGAGGTAAGACAATATTGAAACTCTGTTATGTCGGCAAATTTTATCAATGAAAGTCTGGCCTGGAGCAGATCGCTTTAAAACACTTTTGTTTTCAAAGTATATAAACCAAACGTGGAATGTGTTTGCTTAATTCAATATAAAGGTTGAGAGGTTTCAGTCACAATGGTTGTACGGCAGTGTTCCCCATAGACATTTAAAGTGTGGGTCACTATCACCTTTTGTAAACAAAATATTGGCAGTCAAATATCTGAATCTTGGAGTCAAAGCAACTGTTCTGTAAAAAAAAAAAAAAAAAATGTGCAACAGGATAAACCACGTGTTTCAGAACTGTGCATCAGGATTGAAATTTGTGTGTAATAGAACCACAGTTGTGCGTGATGAGGATTACTGTTACAGATAGTAAATGTTTGGAAGAAGTGGGGAAATTGTGATTTGTTCGGCATCCTGTCTCGGAAGACAATGGAGTATGCGCTTGCTGGGTCAGTCACTGGAGTGGCCTCTCCAGTGCGCAAGCCTGGGCGAAGTGTATGGAGATCCTGGGATGCCCAGTCGTCAAGATCCCCCTCTCGGCCTCGCTGATGTATCCAAAGGAATGCAAAGCAGTACGTTTGGCATCAGTTTGGCTGCAGGAGCTGCCAGAACAGTGCGTGAATACAGGCAGCTGTCTGCCTTCGGGGCTCCACTCCTGATTTGAAGGGTTTACTCCCCCACATTTGGCCGTTGGATCCAACCTGATCTCCTCCGTCCTCTAGCCGTTGGCTGTCAGAAACAGCTCATCCGCCTAGTGGTGCAATGTGAACACCACCCCCTCACGTGGTTTAGCCCACCAGCTGAGGTGGTTTGCCAGGGTGTGGCGCTTGGAGCCAGCACGTGAGAGATTAAGGAGATGGATGAGGACCAGTGATGCCCGTCCGTCCTATGTAGGACGCAGCTGCCGAACAGCAAAGGTACTACCTCTATCCAGAGGATATATACATCTATTTGCCACATAATATATACATCTCTATCCAGAGGATATATACATCTATTTGCCACATAATACAGCTTTTAATGACTGTAATAAACACATTATTTACATATTGTTTGCAACTCGTTTTATTCATGGATGGTAAGTATGTTAACTTTTAGCCCTGAGTCCCTACAGTAGGAAATAGATTGACCATGATAATTCAAGGGTAGTGCCAGATTAGTTTGGCGCCTGAAGGCGCCAAGCTAATCTGGCACTACCCTTGAATTATGGTCAAGCCATCTCCTGCAACTGGTACATAGTCAATTAGGCAACACCACCAAAATTTGAGAAATGGGACCTTGGGGCTGAAAGGGTTAACTATACCAGATAAGTGGCACTAAACGAACCTTCAGCTTTTTACCTGTTTTCTCTCACACACGCACGCACATGCACACACACACACAGAACGACGTTTAGTCAGGACCTCTTCATCCTTTGCGTGTCGGTAGTGGTTTTAGTCGCGATGATTCCTACAGAAATCACGACTAAAATTAAATCACTACTGGCGCGCAAAGGGTTAAATAATGAGTCATATCCCACGTCATCTATATATCTGTCTTTGTCATACGCATGGTTCTGTACATCAGAACCTGTTTTGAGTAACCACCCAACCTGTTTTGAGTAACCACCCTTATGACAGACCACCTGTTAAACACTATCATTCTGGTGGCTATAGTCTTTAACCCATTACATCCTTAGGCTGATTTTTTTTTTTTTTTAATTGCTTATTGTCCTATGGTGGCTACATTGCAGATTAGGAGACAGATCAACCATTTTAGTTCAAGGCTGGTGCAAGAATAGCTCGGCGCCTCAGGCGCCAAGCTATTCTGGCACCACCCTTGAACTAACATAGTTAAATTTATTTCAGGCAGTAGTGTATCAGGATGAAAGGGGTTAATGACCGGTGACACTTTTTGCCCTTCACAACTGCTCTTGAGGGAGTACCTGTCTGAAGACCACTGTTTTCTTGCAAAGCAAGGTGGTTGCTTGAAACATGTTCTACTGTACTTACAAACCAGATAGGTGAGGCTAGCACTGTACTTAGTTTTCACGTGCGCCTCTGATCTGGTGAGCAAAAGGTGACAACGGGGCTGAAATCGACTAGAGGAATTTAATTCCGCTCGATGGGGAGACTTATTTCAAGCAGATAATCGGATGTTCAGACTGTGATTCATCAGCCATCGACTCATCAATCAGTTATTCCTTAATCCTTTTAGCCCTGGATCCCTACAGCAGGAGATGGCTTGACCATGATAATTCAAGGGTAGTGCCAGATTAGCTTGGTGCCAACAGGCGCCAAGCTAATCTGGCACTACCCTTGAATTGTCATGGTCAAGCCATCTGCAAGTGGTACATGGTCGTTAGGCAACACCTCCAAAATTTGAGAAATGGGACCTTGGGGCTAAAAGGGTTAATACAAATTAGGTTACTGGCTGAGTGAAAGGCTGAGTCCCTTTGTAGTGATGGAGATCAGTAGGTTGTTCCCCCTGATAGTAAGGTCAAATGCGGCTGTTTTGCTGGATCACCCTCCCAACCACTTCTGCACTTGTTCTCGTAGCAGCCATACTGTCAATACCTGATAAAGTACAGCACACTGTGGATGTCGGTGAGGCAGATCCTTGTGAGGATATACTTGTAATCTCACGAGCCCCCATCAGCCGCAGTGGCTCACAAGATAAGATAGTTTACAATAAAAACATTGGAATGTCTTGATCTCAGTTGATAAGACTAAAATAACATCGCACCAATTATCACACAAACTAATAATCACAGCATACATAAGGATAAAAACATAACATATAAAACTGTTACCACAGCAACCATTACATATGAACGAGTTATTCTGGCGAGGTAAAAGAAGATAGTCTGGTAATAAACTGAGAATATTCTCCTCTTGCAGATGGGACTGGATGAACCCACTGAATGTTTGAAGCCCACGCAAATTTTTGACCAATTTCCATTATCTGATTCCCACAGTTTGAGCAAGTAATCGGCTATCCCAAGCCGTCCGCAAGAGATGTAGATTCTCATATGCCCTACCTTGGCTGCATCATCACGTCAGACGCCAAGCTGGACAAGGAGCTGGACAACAGGCTGGCAAAAGCAAACAGTGCTTTCGGGCGACTATTCAAGCGGGTGTGGCACAATCAACAGCTGAAAAAAGGCACCAAGATCAGCGTGTACAGAGCTGTCGTCCTCACCACCCTGCTGTACGGTTCCGAGTCCTGGGCCCTCTACCGCAGCCAACTACGACTCCTCGAACGCTTTCACCAGCGCTGCCTGCGTACCATCCTCAGCATTCATTGGAGTGACTATGTCACCAACGTCGAGGTCCTTGAACAGGCGGAAACTGTGAGCATCGAGGCTTTGCTGCTGCGGACACAGCTTCGCTGGGCGGGGCACGTCTCCAGGATGGAGGATCATCGCCTACCCAAGATCACTCTGTTCGGCGAGCTCGCCACTGGACACCGAGACAGAGGGGCACCAAAGAAGAGATACAAAGACGGTCTCAAGAAGTCACTTGGTGCCTGCCAAATCGACCACCGCCAGTGGTCTTCGCTTGCTGCGGACCGTGACACCTGGCGCTCCACCATTCACAAGGCAGCCGTCTCCTTTGAGGACTCTCGCAGAGCTAACCTTAAGGACAAGCGGTTCAGAAGAAAAAACAGAGTTGTCGTAACTCAGAACCCTGACCAGACCTTCCCCTGCAGCCACTGCGGTCGAACCTGCCTGTCCCGGATTGGCCTCCGCAGCCACGAAAATGCATGCAGACGACGTGGGCAAGCCCTATAGAATCTTCGTTCGCGAAGTCAAGCCAAGATGCCCTATGGCTGCAGGGCTCATGAGAATTTACATCTCTTGCTGATGAAGACTGACTCCAGTGTTCCTCACAAGGAGGGTTTTACAATGTTATCACTGTAGCTCTTTGCCTATACAGATGTCGACTTCAGTCGCTGTGAGATCACTTCCCCAGAACGCTCATGGTGGCGAGATCTGCCCAGCCAAGGCTCTCTTGCCAGTGCATGTGCTTGGCTATTTTTTAGCAAAGAATGTGTCGTTACAAGCCGCTAGGTGGCATGCGTACTGTATCCAGAAATGACCTTTAACCTGTTCAGTGCTGAGAAAATCTGACCAACACCCAAATGCAAGAGGTATAGATCCTCATGAACCCCAGCAGTTGCAGGGGCTGATGACGATCTATGCCTCTTGCTGACACCACTTTGAATCTATTTAGTTGGGACAGGTAGGGTTTTGTTGGTGTTGAATTGAAGGCCCATTACTGCCGTAACTGTTCAAAGATACACTTCTGTAACAAATGGTTACAAAACACTACACACAGGTCTAGTTATGGTTCATTTGGACACTGGATAATCCAGTTCAGCACACGTCTTAATAATAATAATTAATAATAATTACGGTATTTATAATGCGCTTATCTTATAATAATTATAACTCTAAGCGCGCACTCAACTCGCACACGCATGTGCACGCTTTAGACAATGACTCACGTACCACAAATAGTGAAAATACATTACGACGGTCAGCTTGGGGTGGGGAGTGTAGTGATATAGTGCTAGAACTGTTGAAAGAGGTGAGTTTTGAGGGCGGAAGGAGGAGAGAGAGTGTTTCTGACAGAGAGAGTGGGAGGGTGTTCCAGGTGGATGGACCGTAGACGGAGAAGGAGCGGGGGCCGAAAGTGCCGAGTTTGGTGCGGGGGATGAGGAGGTGGAGCGGAGGGAGCGGGAAGGAGTGTAGGGGTGAAGTAAGTTGGAGAGATAGGTAGGAGCGTAGGTGTTCAGGGATTTGTAGCAGAGAGACAGAATCTTGTATTGGATGCGTTGGGGGATGGGGAGCCAGTGAAGGAGCTTGAGCAGGGGAGTGATGTGGTCGGATTTTTTCTTTCTGAGGACGAGGCGGGCAGCATTGTTCTGGACGCGCTGAAGAGTGAGAGTGGTAGAGTGAGGAAGGCCGGAAAGGAGAGAGTTGCAGTAGTCGATGCGAGATAAGATGAGAGAGACAGCGAGTTTGGTGGCAGCTTCGGTAGTGAGGTATTTTCTGATCTGACTGATGCGGCGGAGGTGGAAATAACATGCCTGGGCCGTGGCGGAGACGAAGCTGGTCATGGAAAGATAGGAATCGAGGATAACGCCGAGGTTCTTGACTGAGTCAGAGAGGGAGATGGGGGTGCTGTCGAGTTGAAGGTGGAGAGAAGGGGGCAGCTGGGAAAGTTTCTGGCGAGTGCCTACCAGCATGGCTTCCGTTTTGTCGTCATTCAGTTTGAGCTTGTTTGCTGTCATCCAGTTTTTCACTTCTTCGTAGCAGTCAGCCGTGCGAGTCAGTAGTGACTGAGTGTTGTCGAGTTTGTCTTTGTCTAGTAGTTGTGAGTCGTCAGCGTAGAGGTGGTGGTGTATGTGGTGAGACTGGATGATGTTGGACAGGGGAGAGGTGTAGAGTGTGAAAAGGACCGGACCCAAGACGGACCCCTGTGGAACGCCGCAGGACAGCGCCTGACTGGGTTGGAGGAGACGCCGTCGATGGTGACTGATTGCTGTCTGTCGGAGAGGTAGGAGAGAAACCAGGAGTGAGCAGAGTCAGTGATGCCAAAGGAGTGGTGAAGGCGATGGAGGAGGATAGAGTGGTCTATGGTGTCGAAGGCGGCAGAGAGATCGAGTAGCGTAAGAAGGGAGATGTTGCCCAAGTCGGTGGAGATCAGCAGGTCGTTTAGGATATGTAGAAGGGCTGTTTCAGTGCTGTGATGTTTGCGATAGGCAGACTGGAAGGGACTGAGGAGGTTGTTGTCGGCGAGGTGGAGGTTGAGGACAACCTTCTCAAGAAGCTTGGACAGGAAAGAGAGATTGGAGACTGGGCGGTAGTTCTTGAGATCGTTTGGGTCGAGGTTGTGTTTTTTGAGGAGAGGACGGACAATGGCGGACTTGAAGATATCGGGGACGGAGCCATTTTCTAGAGATGTGTTGATGATGTCGGTGATGAAGGGCAAAAGTTTTGTAAGGCCGTCCCGGTAGAGAGCAAGTAACCTGACAATGACTCCACTCCGTTCTAGAAATACAGTGCTATCAGTACAAATAAACGCTAAAAATAGTTCGAAACCTAACGGTTGCACAGAATAACTAAGTGCGATTACTTATGTGCTGTTGCTGCCTGTCCAAACTGCTGTTAAAGTTCATTAGGTGTGTCGGTGACAAACACAAATGGTGCAGAAACCAGTGTGTCTTCTGATTTATGCGCAATGGTACTTTAACGAAGAGTGCAGAAACACAATCTGCGCAAACTGGCACTTAACAGGTTAACCTTATCATTCGGAATACACCAGTGTGTGAAATAAGTTTAACTAAAATAGTTCAAGGGTAGTGCCAGAATAGCTTGGCGCCTCTAGACGCCAAGCTATTCTGGCAAGACCCTTGAACTAAAGCCATTGGCCTATATCCTTATCTGTAAGTACTATAATGTAGCTTGTATATGGCAGTGTACACATTTGAAGCTTTTAGCCTCAGTATGATATGGGTTTCAGCAAAAATTACTTAGTGGCAGCTAGAGTACATCCTCGCGCTGGGACCATACGGCGTTGAGGCGCGTCCCCTGGGTGGTGGATAGGGGGTCCCTCGTGAGAGGGGTGCACCGAATGAAATAAGGTGCCGTGAACCAACATGGTCTAAGGGAAGGTGACCCCGACAGAAAACCCCTGGTCCTCCTAGTAAGGGGGTTGGGCGTGGGGGTAGCTTCCCCACCCTGCAAAAAAGGAAATAGCTACAAAAATGCCGACGAAAAGATTAACAGTAATTCCTTTCCTGGAGGAGGAAGGTTCTTCTACTAGAAGACTTAACCACCTGGAGTAGAATCGAAGGAGAAGCACAGGACAGGAGTTGCTGGAGGTCTCTCGTCGACAGCCTATACCCGGGTAGGGGTGACAGGCGTAAGTAAGTAAGTAAGCTAGAGTACATATTACAGAAACGTTACTTAGCTGTAGGCAAAGAGTTAAACCTACACCTGCATATATGTATATTCCTCCCAATTATGATCAACTGGCCCACCACCACCCATAGAGGGGGGAACATACTGTGTCACCATACCTCTTTCCCTTCACCGACAGCACCAACCACAGAAGTCTGATCGATCAGGACGGGTCAGAGTTGGTGCCGATAAAGCACTCAACTATCAAGACACTGGTGAGATCCATCAAGATATCTGTCGACTCATTTTCTAACAGGTGTTCTGTTATACTTCAGTGTAGCGCTTTTGGTCAAGGTGATTCCTACAGGAATCGCAACAAAACAACGTTACCAACAGCCAAAGGGTTAACAGGTGATTGAACAGTTTGAAGCGGTTTGCTGGGCTAGAAGGGATGACCACATTAACCCGTAACATCCTGAGGCTGAATTTTCATAATTTTCTTCTTGTCCTATGAAGGCTACATTACATATTTGGAGATAGAGGCCCGCAACCCTTTTAATTCAAGCTATTCTGGCACCAAAATTGAACGAACAATCTAATTTCAAGCAGTAGTGTATCAGGATGAAAAGGGTTAACAGAGGATTTATGCATGCAGTTCGATGCGGTTTGCTGGTCTAGAAGGGATGACCACATTTAATGATTTTCAAACGTCACTGAGTGTGCTGTGTCAACAGCCGGATAAATATTTCAGTGCAGACATGCTGTTAACAGTGTTCACATCAACCCCAGCGGTATTGTTCGAGTGGCAGTATTAACAGCCGGATAAATATTTCAGTGCAGACATGCTGTTAACGGTGTTCACATCAACCCCAGCGGTATTGTAATGTTCGAGTGGCAGTATTAGCTTTATTAATTAGCTGTTATTTAATTCTCTGTCGGCACTCGGAAGCAGGAATTTGGTTCTCTGGTCATGCAGCCGCCGGATCGATTCGATACATTGTAAAACTGACATTATGACAGCGGCTTTGACTGAGGTCAGCTCATTTTGTCGGCAGAGCAGCGTCTGCATGAAAGTAGACGAAATAAATAACCAACCCCCCAAAAAAATGAAACGGGCTTTAAAACTACGTGCACAAGGCATCTACTGTTTAATGTTCGACCTTCCAAAGCGTGTTTCCTATATCTTTTGGTTCATTTTTGTTTGTTTTTTTCACCTTTCTGATTGAAAAGTTGGTTAGAAATCATGGAACAACTTCCTTATCGTCATTATTAACCCTTTTAGCCCCAAGATCCCCTTTCTCAAATTCTGGAGGTGTTGAATTACGTGACTATGTACCAGTTGTAGGCGCCAAGCTAATCTGCCAGTTATGGTCAGGGCCATTACTGCCAGGAGTTTATTTCCCCCCAACAGCAGCCGACGTAGCGGACCCGATAACTTCTGCTTGCTGGACAGTGCTTTGGTTTATGGCTTATCTTAATATGTTTTTACAGATAGAAACTCGATAGAAATCCCGCCCGCAGCAACTGACCCGATCAAGTGACAGATTCATAGAGGATCCCGGTGTAGTCGCGGCGGTGTAGTGGGGCCCGGGGCCGGGAGAGCGTACCGCCGGTCCGGCTCAGCCCATATAATCCCTCTCACCCAATTACATAAAACTCGGCCATTTGCCCAGCATTGAGGAATACAGATGTAGTCCGTTCTCTTGATCTTTGTCAGCTGCGTTGTGTATCAGTTCTAACTCAGACTTCCAAAAGCCTAATCATTTTGATTCCTTCCAAAAGCCTAATCATTTGATTCGATGGAATGTGAGCGCACGCTCTTCTCGGTTTCGGTCCCCTTTTTTCAGCCGAGCGGTTTGTTTATAATTGCTGTCATCGCGTCTAATACACTATGGAAGGCAGTCACTGAATCAGCTCGCGCAGCTTCTTGTATCTAAGGACCAGCATAATGATAGAGGCAGGCAAGAGTCAGGATTCTCATGAGCTTTCGTATCTGCGGGCGCCATGAGGATCTATGTTTATTCCAGACAGGAGGTGTTTATCATTGAATGTATCTCGGACAGTGTGATAGTGGTCCTTTCTACAGATGAGAAAAGGCATAGATCCTCAAATGTCCGCCACGCAAGTTACAGGACCGTGACCCATGAGAATCTGTGCCTAAGTTTTGCTTTTTCAGTTCACACAATTTTAATTTCCAGGCTGAGTGGGGGAAAGGGAGCGAGATGGGCTATTGTGTTTTGCAGTGAGTTTCAGCCGTTTCTTTTGTTTTTTAGTAACCGTACATCAATGGCCATATTATAAATGAACACACTTTTCCCCCCTCTTTTCTGGTACAGAGAGAGTCGGGTTCACTACGGAATATACTTGTATCTGCTGAGGCACATATACGGGCAGAAATTTAAAAGCCAGGTTACAAATAAAAAATTAAATATATACTAAAATGGTCTTGGATAGGGCTATTATTTGGTTGAGTGTTGGAGACAGTACAAGACTTTAGCCTGCCTTGAAGGCCGCTTTCATCGGAACTGCCGTCAGATGGTATGGCAGAAGGTTCTCTGTTCCATCTGATGTGCACAGAGACAAATGAACCTATCAAGAAACATTCATTCCACCGTTACCGCATACTTTCACGAGGATAATAGTCTTGTTTTTACATCAGACGGATGGCATTCACTGCCTAGCAATGTTCGCCCATAACCAAAGACAAAACTCCCCAAGAGGCATAGATCTTCACGAGTTCTGCGCAGAGTGCGGGGGCTTGTGAGAAGCTAAATGTACTGTATGTATCTTGGTGGCTAGTGTTGCCTCTATGCTGCTATGTTTACGCAGCCGGGATAAAATCGCGACCCACGGAGCCCAAAACAAAACACTGACCCATGGCTGTCAACACGTGTGATTCGACGACCGTCCCGGCACTGCGGCGTAGAATAACCGTAGAATAGCGCGATGCTCATGCTCCCTCTAGGTTCACGGCAGTGCAAACTCGAGTTTGGAGACTAACTGGTATCACAAGGCTTGCATTTTCGAGAGGCACAGACGCCCGCTGTAAGAGCGGCATAGGCCGGGGCCTGCCGAGTAATGCAAGTCCGCTGCGCCACTGCATGCGCGCGGCCACCGCATACATAGCTCAAGTCGGAATACAATATTCTGACTTGAGCTTAGTAGGCGGTGGCGGGCACGCGGTGGCGCAGCGGATTTGCATTAGTCAAAGCACTATCGTCAGGCCCCTATGTGCACTGAAGAGCTCCGCTGATGAAGAGCTTGAAGCAGAAGGTCTATCATCTGCCTTCTCTCAATTTTGTTGTTGTTTTGTTTTGTTTTTTTGGTTTGGTTGTTCTTTTGACTTTTTAAAAACTTACTTTTCCTTATGTTTTTTTCTTCTCTTTTTCTTTTTTTTTTGGGGTGGGGGGCCGGGGTGGGGGGGGAGTGGGTCAAAACGACAATCACAGCGATACGAGTATGCCAACATCAGTCATGTACAAATTTGCAGTGCTCTTACGTGTTAATCTGCGCTCCCGCCTATCTCTCAAACTTACTTCACCCCTACACTCCTCCCCGCTCCCTCCGCTCCGCCTCCGACCCTCTCCGCCTCCACGTCCCCCGCCCCCCACCCGGGTCTGCCCTGGGGGACTTGGGTGGGGTTAGGTATTTTTTAGTTCCCAGGGTCACCCTGGTCAGCCCCACAGGGTGGGTTTTTCTCTCTATTCTGGGGCATGTGTTTCTGTCTACCCTTTGTCCATTCACCTGTATTTGCCTTTTTAAAACTCTGCCTACTGTCTGCACTGCCTGTAGCTCTTGATATTGGATGTGTGTTGCTAAATGGTCTTAGCTTTATTTAGGCCCCGTGTGTTAGGTTTATTTAATGTATTTGACCGGCTGGCGACATACATTCAATGTTCTGTTTATTTTTATTTTTTTTATTTTTTTATTTTTTTTTTTTTTTTCACAAGCAGTGCAGGCACGTCCTGAGAAAGCCTTGTTGCTGTCGGGACGCTAAGCAATGTACAATCAATCAATCCACGTCCCCCGCACCAAACTCAATACTTTCGGCCCCCGCTCCTTCTCAGTATACGGTCCATCCACCTGGAACACTCTCCCACTCTCTCTCCGTCGGAAACACTCTCTCTCCTCCTTCCAGTCCGCGGCCCTCAAAACTCACCTCTTTCAACAGTTCTAGCACTATACCACCACACCCCCACCCTAAGCAGACTGTCGTAATGTATTTCACTATTTGTGGTACGTGAGTCGTTGTCTAAAGCGTGCGCATGCCGCGTGCGCGAGTTGTGAGTGCGCGCTTAGAGTTATAATTATTATAAGATAAGCGCATTATAAATACCGTAATTATTATTATAATCTACATAAACATCACAAGCGCTAGCGTGTATGTCGTTTCGTTCGTCATAAGCCCCCGCAGGCGCTTATGACAATCTATGCATCTTGCAGACGGAAGACAAATCGCTTGGAAAACACCCTCCCCTCCCCCCCCCCCCCCCCCGGCCTCCGCCCCCAGGAAATACTAAGGTACACTTTCCTCGGATGGAAATGATCGTCTTGTTCTATACCTGCGTATAGTTTCTCTGTGCGCTGGCGATTGGGTGCCTGATAGGCGGGGGCAGGGGATCTAACTGTTTGTCTGTCCAGCGCTGTGATTCCCCTTGGTTTGAGTACAATATCTTTATAATACAGCCGAAAGTTAAGCAAGGGCTTAATAAGTCAAGTCACTAGACCTTCTCGCCGGAAGCACAACCGTTAAGCTCAACTCAGCTCGGCGCTCTTGCTTCCGCGATAAGGCCTCCCGTAACACAGGTTACTTTAAATAATACAATATCTCAAAATGTCACTGGCAAAGCTCCTCTCACAATATTGACCCTACGAGGAGATGAAATAGATCAACGTTCGTTACAACATTATAATTATACAAAACTTCAATTAAACAGGTTAGGAATAACTACATGGGACGACCCGACCTGACCAAACACGGGGCGTGCCGCAACACGCTCAACAGCACCCAGGTCCGGCGTCGTAGCCCACAAGGCGGAGTGACACAGTCAGCCTCCTCTCTCAGTACCACAGCACGGTGGCAGACTTAGCCCGTTAGCTCTTCGGATTTAAGGATGCACTAAAACACAGGTGCAAAAATACACATATAGATAACTAACAAAAGAAACAAGATAATTACATCACCCTTCCCGCAACTTTAATTGCCGTCTTTTATATTCCCTTCACCTCTCTCCCACAACGGTAAATTCAACCTCAACATATTCCCTTCACCTCTTTCCCACAACGATAAATTCAATCTCACATTCCCTTCACTTCTCTCCCTCACCACAAATTTAACCTCAACAAAATACATATTTACACGTCACCACATGACTCACTTCCGATATTTACACTCCGACGCTAGATAGTGAAATGGCCTTAGACGCCTGCTCGGCGTTAAACCCCAATAACCAAACCGCCGCTAACTACTCTAGAAACTACAACATACGACAGATGGCGTTCACTTCTACATTCTATTCTCTTCTATTCTACACCTGCCCACCAATACACACTAGCCAACATAATAACAACGGAACAAGCAAACAAAAACAACCCCCCCCCCCCCCCCCCCCCCCCCCCCCCCGGAGCAAATGGCCACTAGAGAATTGTTGCGTGTACTTACTGTCATCCGTGAAGACGCCCCGGCTAGGATGAAGACAAACAAGGACAAGACAAGCCAGGGGTAAAGTCGTCGCAGCTCTTCTTCTTCTCGTCCTAGGACACCGGCTCCCGGGCTCGACCAGGGCCGTCTCGAGGGCCGCCACAGAGGGACGACACAGCTATTTGAGGCAGCGTCTAATGGAAAACCACGCCCGCACAAACCCCCCTCAGAGACTACGTTGAAAAGATGACTGTTCTCGAAACAACCCCCCCGGAGCAAATGGCCACTAGAGAATTGTTGCGTGTACTTACTGTCATCCGTGAAGACGCCCCAGCTAGGATGAAGACAAACAAGGACAAGACAAGCCAGGGGTAAAGTCGTCGCAGCTCTTCTTCTTCTCGTCCTAGGACACCGGCTCCCGGGCTCGACCAGGGCCGTCTCGTAGGGCCGCCACAGAGGGACGACACAGCTATTTGAGGCAGCGACTAATGGAAAACCACGCCCGCACAAACCCCCCTCAGAGACTACGTTGAAAAGATGACTGTTCTCGTTCGCAGTTGGAAAAGCGACTGTCTAAAATTTGGATAACGTTAGGTTGGCAAAAAAACGCTCACTAAATCACGTGATGAAAATTCACGTGAAACAGGTACCACCCGATGGCGTTAAGACTGAGCGATCCCGTTGTTTACGCCGACCTGCAAACTCTCGTACTGCAGCAAATACTCGTGTACAGGCCAAATACTACCCACCTATGCTATCGCTACCCGGTGACTAACTAAATCCTGTCACCCCTCTAAACTTACTCCCCTACAAAAATAGGCGGAAAAACCCCGTGTCGTGACAGCCAGTCTGTCTTTGGTACTGGGAGGTCCCCAGCTTCAAAGCGACCTCTTTCATCTGATTGAAGGAGATGGTCTAGCTCAGTTTGAGTGGCTATCTTTCAGTCCAGCTGCTGACCCTATTGGCAGCATCCTGGATTTTGCAGGATGCTATTTCTGTATGTTCTGCTGCTCTACACACTGCAAAGTCATCCGCATGGAGGATGTTCGAGACGAACCTTGGTACTGCTGTACTGATGTCATTAACGTAGACCAAGAACAGCATCAGACCTTCCCTGAGTTTGACAAGACTGCTGAATGTGCCGTTTACTTCAGTCTTGCTGTTCTGTTGAAGAGGACGTTTTTTCAGCCATCGGTATGTCGGCCTCCAACTCCAGACGGTAGAAGCTTCAACGGCATCCCCTGTTTACAGACGTTTTCCCTTTTTTATACCTTAGCTAAAAATAATTACATTTAAATTAATGGGTCAGATTGAAATTAATGAATGATCACAGATTTGTATGCTCAATATGCATACTTTGTTAAGAAAACTGGCAACAAAAATATTTAAACAGAGGAGTATGACGTAACCAATTTTTATGATCATTTTGCGTTCCTTTGCCTACTGGTAAAATGGGGTTAGGGCAGCAGATTCAGCCACTGTGGTCCCTACATAAATCACAACATCATAAAATCATGTTGGGAGTAACTGCGGTACTCTATCCTAACCAATAAAACCTAAAAAAGACCTATCAGTTGTATACAAAATTGTTGAGGGCATCAGAAACAACGTACGTTTCCAATTTGGCAATTTTAAATGGGAAAAAGCTATCATTCACCACAAACGCATCGTAAAGGATGTCAACTTTCCTCATTTTCTTGCACTTTATGCTCACATTATTGAAACTTAATAGGTAAAGAGAGGTGAAAATAAAATGGAACAACTTTAGTAATTTATTTCTAATTAATTTTGTGTATTTTTACAATTTGAGGGTAGAGATACAAAATCAACCACTGTGGCACTCACAGTGATCACAACGTCACCTAGTCAAGTTTATAATAATTGTGACATCCTGTTTTAATGATCTAAGCCTGAAAATGGACTGCCAGTTCTATAGAAAATGTCTGAAGGCATCTGACACATTATTTTTGTCTTTATTGGTTGGGGTGTTTTTTTTAAATTTTTTTGCGATTTCGCAGAAATGACCGTTTACTGGGTGCATAGATACCTTCACTGTGAGCCAGAGATTCAATATTTTTTCATTCTGTTTTTTGCAGAGGTATCAGAAGGTGTGCCTTAACATAATATTGCCTGATTTGGGCTTCTGGAATAAGATCTGATTTATTTAGAGGAAAATGGTTCTCAACCTCATTTTAGCATACGCGAAGAGCGTGAATGGGTGTACACTTGCGCCATCGGCTATATCTCCGGTGTGTTGCTAAGGATTTTAGGGGAACATGGCTTAAACATCTCAGGACATACCAAGGTACACTTCGAAGCCCATCTTATAGAGTACAGTGGGGGGGGGGGGGGGGTAGACCGGGCTAGCTTTTGGACTACTTGTTATGACAGCAGCAAGAAGCATAGATTCTCATGAGCCCTCACAATTTGCGGTGGCTCATGAGAATCTATGCCTCTTGCATATATATATATATATATATATATATATATATATATATATATATATATATATATATATATATATATATATATATATATATATATATATATATATATATATATATATATATATATAAGTGATTGTCGCTGGATTGAAGGCCAGGCAGATCTGAGATATGATGTTCCACCATGGTCGGAGTAATCCGATCAGAACATGGAGTCCAGATTGAATTGCCACAGGACAAGGTTCCGTCACTAAGGAACCGGCTAGTCGGGGCAAACTGGCTCTTATTCAGATCAGAAGGTGACTGCCTAAAATGTAAAATGCAAAGAAAATCCCCCACACGCTTAGAAATGTCTTTTCTATCTTTGGATTTTCTTTGGCCGTTGTTCGTCCACCAAGATTACTCTACAAACTGCAAACGTCCCTACTGTCCTCGGCGCGTAATACCGCCAGATCGGAGCTACTGCCACATGATAAGACGGTGTGTGCGTGCATGCGTATGCGTGTATCAGTGGTTGTGCGTGTGCTCGTGCTTTTATACGTGCGTGTGTACGTTTAGTGCAGTCAAGAGTGGATCTCTGCGCTCGGATCCACCGCCGGCACCCATCACTGAGAAGGCTTCCCAGAGTTCCTTTCGATATCGTACCAATATTGGTCTAGTTTGCTGTCGATCTCTCGCGTCCTTTCAAGTCTGCCCAACGCCCGCTGCCTTTCTCCACACCTCTGCTCCGGAGGCGATCGACTGTGTGGTGCCATTGGCTCTGTTCCTAGAAATGCTTTTTCAGGTTTCTCACCACGTCTGATCTGCCCATCCCCGTAGCCTCTGTGTGACCTCTGCCTTGCCAGCGAGGGTGTCCGCTCGATCACTAGCATTGCCACACCAGCATGTCCTGGGCAGCAGACCCACAAAAGTCTTCAGAGTTGCAATTGAGCCATTACCCAGTACCAGTCTGGGCTTCCCGTTAGTGCGTCGAATTTTTTTCATTTTTTTTTTCAGTGTAATTAAGTGTACACACACTTGCTGGCATGTGACCAGTGAGCATCGTGTGAGTGTGTGTACTGGATGAAAATGTCCAACCCACCCCATGCCCACCAACCCTATCCACTTAAACAAAAAGGTTGACCTTTTCTGCTCAAGTTACGACCGAAACGCCAGGATCGAACGACACCCTTTAGTCTATCTTTTATCGATCACCCGATTCTCGTAAGCAGATTTCCCTCGGTCTGCCGACACACAAAAGTGAACACCGTAATAAATATCAGTTGACGTGAAGCCGATCCGGTCAGCAAGAGACGTAGATTCTCATGAGCCCCTGCGACAGCAGGGGCTCATGAGAATCTATGTCTCTTGCAGATGGAAGGTTTTGACTTAGAGATGTACATGCCAAACCGCGAAGTGCACAGAGCCGCGAATCAAGGGATCAGTGTGTGAGAGGATATTCCATCATTCGTTCTGGTGTACAGGCTGAGTCACGAATATGCCAGCTGACCTGTCCAGGGCATGCGGACTACGCTACCCACACCCACGCTGAGACTCGCTTCATAATAATTTATGAGGTGTGTATGACCGGTTTTTGCCTTGACCACCGCACCATCCTGATAGAATTTGCAGGCATTTTCGTGTGCATAATGGCACAATGTTCCCCGCGGCGTAAATAACGCGTAACAAAAGGTTTTAGGCTTCGTCCTTTTTTCAGACCTGTGAGTCATGCATGCTTACCTCAGTTTATCTGTTTGTTTGTTGATGTGTGCTTTTGTATGTTTTTTCTTTCGGTCATAAAATCTTGAGACTGATTAAATCTTTTTAAAAAATTTGGATTAAAAAATGTATTTATTTATTTGTATGTTTTATTATTATTTGTTATTTTATTTGTTTGTTTTATTTATTTTATAATTTATTTACTTATTTGTTTGTTCATTATTATACGTTACTTAATTAATTGATTAATTTATTTATTCATTTTAAATGTATTCATTATTTGTTTTTTAATTAATTAATTTATTTATTCTTTTATTTTATTTATTTTGGGCTTTATTTAGATTTTTTCTTGGGGGGAGGGCGATGGAGGGGGAGGGAGGGGAAGGAGGGGGAGGGAGGGGGAGGGAGGGGGAGGGGAGGAGGGCCCAAACTATATTAAACCTATGCGGCATGTCTCGGGTGATAACTTGTTTGCCGCGACTGAATCCGCATGCGGAACTTCTCGACATAGGCAAAATGTAAAATGCTAAAACATACATTTCTGTGTGAGAGCCGTTTGCTACAGCTAAATGTTCAGTGCTCGCTTTACAGTAGCAGTGAACCCGACAGGCATCAGTTAGTCTGGTCACGAAAAACAAGTCTCATAATCGAAGTCAAGGTACTGGCGGAGGAACGTGCTGAAGACCCGGCCTCAGCTGCATGAGCGAGCTTAGATTCTGCGCAGATAGCGGAGCACCTTGCTTAGTGGCCTGCGCAGGATCTAAGCTCGCTCATGCAACTGACCCCTCATTTGTTTCAGTCATTGCGAACATCGACTGAGATTGCGTGAAAATCCTATCGTCTGTAGATAGAAGATAGAGAAACCACTCTTTCGTATTGGTTAGTTCGGGGTTTAACGTCTAGGGCACCGAAGTGATAATGGACGGCCTTGACGGGCGGGTTTATGGGGGACACGGAAATCTATTTGCTATGGAGTACGACCTGAACACTGATCAGTTCAGGCGCACTGCAACTGTGGCACTTTGATTCATACCAGGACATTTCAACGGACATGCTATGGAACAAGCCCGTCCTTTTTCCCTGGATTCACCCTTTGTCAAGAAAACAGTGGTCTTAACTCATTCTACCCCAACACCGAAATCCTTAAATTTTGCCGTTGTCCTCTGAAGACTGCTTTGCAGTGCAGGACACAGATCGACCATGATAGTTCAAGGGCGATGCCAGAATAGCTTGGCGCCCACTAGGCGCCAAGCTATTCTGGCAACGCCCTTGAACTATCATGGTCGATCCTTATCTCTCTGTGGTGCGTCTGGGGTAGAAGGGGGTCAAGACAGATGCTCTCTCAAAAGAAGTTTTCATTGAAGGGCAAATGGTGGCACCAGTAATTCAGGGCCATCATGTACGTGGAGCCGCTTGAGTTGCACACAAGAAATACAACAGATTCTATTATTGTCGAGTCTCTTTCTTATGATTTTTCGTTGACGTCATTTCCGCTTGAGTTCCACACATGAAATACAACAGATTCCATTATTGTCGAGTCTCTTTCTTATGATTTTTCGTTGACGTCATTTCCGCTTGAGTTCCACACAAGAAATACAACAGATTCCATTATTGTCGAGTCTCTTTCTTATGATTTTTCGTTGACGTCATTTTTTCTTTTTCCGCACTTTTGTTCTTCCTTTTCTCACTTTTATTTTACGTCACCTCCAGTTGCCACATTCCTTCTGCCAATGAAGATAAGTAGCGGCTAATCTCTCTGTTTGTCTATTTTGACAAAGGGTATTTACCCGAAATATTAATAAATTGTGTTGTACCGGTCTTTTCTAAGCGTGTTTCTTTCTCCGTTGGGTACTTCTTATTTTATTATTGTCAAGCCTTGTTACAAGCAAACTTTACGTTACAGCAGAACCTGTATTGAGCGACGACCTTTATGAAAAATCACCTGTCCTTAACGACCACCATTGAGGCGAAAAATCTTGTGTACAAGTCAGTTGTAGTATTGAACTGTTTGTGGCAATTTTGGACTGTACGCTCGGTTTCAGTCTCTGTATGAGAAAGTTGTTATGGACTTCTTTTTTTTTTTTTTTTACGCTGGCAGGTGCCCCTTTTACATTATTATTCTATTCTTCCGCAAAAGCCGGCATTGGTTAAAACTTGAAAGATCACACAGTTTGTGCGAGTGCAGTGACGACAATTATGGTATCTTATTGACGCTGTGGCTGAATCACTTTAATCAGTCAGTAATACAAAATGCGTGTCAGTCAGTTTTGAACAAATTCCAACATAGCTGGATTAGTAAATAAATTTTGTGGAAATCTGTGACCCACACACCGGATATGCCTTCAAGAGCCAAGGCGGGACTCTCACAATTCAGTCAAGACCGGCCACCGGGGCGCGGTTAGGTCAGTAGGCCTATGCTGTTCATATACATGTATGCAAATTCGCGTGCGCAACCATTGTTCATTTTGTCAAGGAACGCCTCGTTTGAAGCAAATAACATTTTACTGCGAGTTTCGCATTGTATGATGCTTGTAAATGGCTCGTTGCGCAAAAGGCCATCAGGTCGACGTCGGCAACGGCGGCCGACATCGGCCTGATGGCCTTTTGCGCATCCGGAGGAAGGTTACCGGCGAGGCCGGTACTGTTAGTCCACAAGCTAGGAAGATCTACTGTGCACCCCCCCCCCCCCCCCTAGTACTCAATAAGATGGGTTTCAAAGTGTTCCTTAGTATGTCCTGAGATGTTTAAGCCATGTTCCCCGAAAATCCTTAGGAACACACCAGAGATATAGCCGATGGCGCAAGGGTACCCCCATTCACGCTCTTCGCAGGTGCTAAAATGAGGTTGATAAACATTTTCCTCTAAATAAATCAGAATTCATTCCAGAAGCCCAAATCAGGCAATATTATGTCAAGGCACACCTTCTGCAGCCTCTGCGAAAAAACAGAATGAAAAAATATTGAATCTCTGGCTCACAGTGAAGGTATTTGTGCATCCAGTAAACGACCATTTCCGTGAAATCGCAAAAAAAGACAAAAATAATGTGTCAGATGCCTTCAGACATTTTCAATAGCACTGACAGTCCATTTTCAGGCTTACGTCATTAAAACAGGATGTCACAATTATTATAAACTTGACTAGGTGATGCTGTGATCACTGTGAGTGCCACAGTGGTTGATTTTGTATCCCTACCCCGAAGTTGTAAAAATACACAAAATTAATTAGAAAAAATTACTAAAGTTATTCCATTTCATTTTGACCTCTATTTACCTATTAAATTTCAATAATGTGAGCATAAAGAGCAAGAAAATAAGGAAAGTCGGCATCCTTTACGGTACATTCGTGGTGAATGATAGCTTTTTCCCATTTAAAATTGCCGAATTGGGAAATGTACATTGTTTCTGGTGCCCTCAGAAATTTTGTATACAACCGATAGGTCTTTGTTAGGTTTTATTGGTTAGGATAGAGTACCACAGTTACTCCCAACCTGATTTTGTGATGCTATGATGCATTTAGGGGCCACAGTGGCTGAATCTGCTGCTCTACCCCCATTTTACCAGTACGCAAAGTAACGCAAAATAATCATAAAAATTGCTTACGTCATACTCCTCTGTTTAAATATTTTTTGTTGCCAGGTTTTTTTAAAAAATATGCATATTGAGCATAAAAAGTTGTGATCATTTCATTAATTTCAATGTAACCCATCAATTTAATTGTAACTATTTTTAACTGGCTGGTCTTTTAGGTGATATTTTACCTAGCGTAAGGCAGGTCTAGTAAGGTCTCCCCTTTCCATTTCATTTGTTTTCATCTAGGAATGTGTAAATATGAATATGCGTAATAAAGTTTCATGGTTCCTAATAGCCAAAACAATGTTATCAAAAATACTTAGTTTCCACATGTCGACCACAAGATCTCCACTTCCACCTTCTGCAACATTCAATATTTTGATGGCCATCTTTAAATCTTATATTGTTCTGGCTGCCAATAAGTGAGCTGTCAAGAGCTAGGCAGCATGTTTCCAGAGTTTGGTGTACAGGGGCATGTCTTCTGGTCAGAACTGCCAGCAGACCGCTTCTCTGTATGGACATGTTTGGAGAATGTGCTAAGGAGACTGATTTTCTACGCCAAATTCGCATAGGGCTGTTTCCACATGACCCAGTCTCACGAGGTGAGTCCAGCAGGGTCCTTACGGTCTGTGAACATTTGTGAAAGTTGTTAAAAAATGACAAGGCTTTTTCAGGGCCCTGGAAAGTCTGTCAATTTCAGTCCTTTTCCTTAAAGTCTGTGAAAGTTTGTAAAAAATGACAACGTGCTGGCAAACTTGTGTCTACTTCTTTTTTTTTCTCCCCCAGTTTGTGACTATTCCATTGTGAACGATCATGCTAACGCTTTTTGCAAGTGATCTCTATTTAGCTCTGATCATAAAGTGACTGCATGGCCTTTCTGCCGAACATTCTGATTGGTTGTTTACGCTTCTACCGAAGTCCGCCATTCGCTAAGCGTTCTTTTATTTGGAATCTCTTCATGCATTAGGCACGAAAGCTTCAAATAATTGCTGATACAGAGTCATCTGATTAAAGTGTGTAAACCTTCAGGCTTCAGCTTGGGTTTGTGAAACGTTCCTGCTTTTCTGTATGGACCCAGTCCAGAGTAATCAGTGCGTAGATGAAAGATGGTGGCCTGCGCTCTCTCTGTTCAGCTTGTTGATGTCATCTGCCCACGGGCTGCAGCCGCCATTCTGCTGTTGCCAATCACTTTATTGTTGTAGTGTCTCCATTCCCAGCTAGTCCAGAATGCACAGGAATCCACTGCAGCACTATTTTGTGGACAGGGCATCCAGTCTATCTTGAGGCTTCCTGGTGAGATCAGTGGATCAAGCTGCTGCCTTTCCCTAGCTAGTGCTCTGCTGCTGTGTTGAGCACCTGCAGATCTGTACGATAGTTGTAGCTGCTGCCGCCAGCTGGTAAGGAGAGGGAGGTAGTAGTGCGGTCTGCACAACAGATGTACACGCCACTTCCTTCATTGCGCATGGCATCTTGTGTGGTATCACAGCTGCTGTGAGGGTAGCGCTTGTGCACAACCTCCAGCAAGATGGCTTTGTGCAGTGCCGCGACCTTTGGCAAAGAGTCCTGGAACATTGTTTATGTTGTCTTGAAGGCTCTTTCGAAATGCCCACGTATCTGAAGGGAGCTATTCACACATCTTTGGGCTTGGTTCCAGGACGTTAGTGTTAGCCCTTTGCAGGACCTTCAGTTGGCGGTTCAGATTTGGGCATTTCTGACGATTCTTGGTCTGCTCCTGTAGTCTCCCATGCTGTCGGTGTTTAGTAAGTCTCTTCATCATGTGTGCTGTTCTGCATTCCAGTGGCTCCAATGTCCTATATTTCCTAAATTGGGGTGCTCCAGATGGCTCTAAGAATGTCACTGCATCATGAGAATGACCCATGTTCTGCATCTTGTCAAGCCTGGCTTTTTGGGTTTTGCAGGCAGTGTTTCATGTTGTCCATGTATTTGGTACCGCACAACTGGTCTGACCGAGCAGGTGTTTGCTTGTGCCAGGATGTTGTAATTTGCGCCAATGTGGTCCCCACCAGTTTCTTCATCAGAGACTTTTTTTTTTTTTTTGCAGCTCTAGCTTCCATGGCTTTAATGTGAGGCCTCCACGTGAATCCAGTAATTTATTTGTTGCCAGTAACGTTGGCCTGTCTGTCTTTGGTACTGGAAGGTCTCCAGTTTTGAGGTGACCTTTTCCGTCTGATTGAAAGAGATGGTCTAGCTCAGTTTGAGTGGCCTCTTTTATTCCAGCTGCTGACTCTATTGGCAGCATCTTGGATTCTGGAGGATGTTATTTCTTTATGTTCTGCTGCACTCCACACTGCAAAGTCATCCGCATGGAGGATGTTCAAGACGAACCTTGGTACTGTTGTACTGATGTCATTAATGTAGACCAAAAACAGCATCAGACACAACATCTCCCCGAGTTTGACAAGAGTGCTGAATGTGCAGACGGTAGAAGCTTCAGCGGCAGCCCCTGTTAAGCATGCCTTAAATAAAAAGAATTACAATTAAATTGATGGGTCACATTGAAATTAATGAAATGATCACAAATGTTTATGCTCAATATGCATATTTTGTTAAGAAAACTGGCAACAAAAATATTTAATCCGAGGAGCAATTGTTATGATCATTTTTTCGTTCCTTTGCGTACAGGTAAAATGGGGGTAGGGCAGCAGATTCAGCCACTGTGGCCCCTAAATGCATCACAGCATCATAAAATCAGGTTGGGAGTAACTGTGGTACTCTATCCTAAACAATAAAACATAAAAAAGACCTATCAGTTGTATACAAAATTTCTGAGGGCATCAGAAACAACGTATGTTTCCCAATTCGGCAATTTTAAATGGGAAAAAGCTATCATTCACCACGAACATACCGTAAAGGATGCCGACTTTCCTTATTTTCTTGCACTTTATGCTCACATTATTGAAACTTAATAGGTAAAGAGAGGTCAAAATAAAATGGAATAACTTAAGCAATTTTTTCTAATTAATTTTGTGTATTTTTACAACTTGGGGGTAGGGATACAAAATCAACCACTGTGGCACTCACAGTAATCACAGCATCACCTAGTCAAGTTTATAATAATTGTGACATCCTGTTTTAATGATGTAAACCTGAAAATGGACTGTCAGTGCTATAGAAAATGTCTGAAGGCATCTGACACATTATTTTTGTCTTTTTTTGCGATTTCGCAGAAATGGTCGTTTACTGGGTGCACAAATACCTTCACTGTGAGCCAGAGATTCAATATTTTTTCATTCTGTTTTTTGCAGAGGCTGCAGAAGGTGTGCCTTGACATAATATTGCCTGATTTGGGCTTCTGGAATGAATTCTGATTTATTTAGAGGAAAATGTTTATCAACCTCATTTTAGCACCTGCGAAGAGCGTGAATGGGGGTACCCTTGCGCCATCGGCTATATCTCTGGTGTGTTCCTAAGGATTTTCGGGGAACATGGCTTAAACATCTCAGGACATACTAAGGAACACTTTGAAACCCATCTTATTGAGTACTGGGGGGGGGGGGGGGGGGGGGGTGCACGGTAGACTTTCCTAGCTTATGGACTATGTGTTTACATCGGGCTACGAAAGTTGATTCGTTATAGCGATGCATCTTGCGCATTGTTGGGTCAACACCTTTCTCGTGTGACTAGACGATGCCAGAATCGCAGACAAGAAAGTAATAAGGCCATTGACTGAGAGTTTTGTACACATGACCTCTTTCATGACCGAATAGGCAATGACAAACGGTGTCTACATATGTGATTTAATTACGTAAAACATGTATTCAAATCTTTTTGTATTAAACACGCGTGTGGTATTATAAAACGTATTTTGCGTGTCTATTTGTTTTTAGGTGAGGAGGCCCGGAATTCGTAAGAGGGGAAGAAAAAAGTCTTAAAAACTGCCGCACAACATGAAACTGATGTGAGTAAAATCTGTTTGTTTGTTTGTTTGTTGTTGTTGTTTTGTTGCTGTTTTTTTTTTTTTTTTTTTTTTTTTTTTTTTTTTTTTTTTTTTTGGGGGGGGGTATTTGTTTGTTCAGTGGTTTGTTTGTTTCTTTCTTTGTTTGTTATTGATAACAATCAAACTAATGTATCAGATGAGATACAATGCTAACATCCGGAACAGGAATACTTTACCCGATTTACACCTGTCTTCCTCCACTCCCACCCCACCCCACCCCAGACCCAGCAAGACACGGATCGAGCATGATAGATCAAGGATGGTGCCGGAATAGCTTGGCGCCCATAGGCGCCAAGCTATTCTGGCGCCACCCTTGAACTATCATGCTCGATCTGTCTCTACAATTGTAATACAGTCCTTCAGAGGGCGACTGCAAAATATGGGGATTTCGTTTCCGGGGAAGAATGTGTTAACTCACTACTGAACTGCAAATGCGTTTATTGATCCCAGTCGTAGTTTTTTGTCACTCCTGAATCTAAGTTAGGCATAGATCCTCATGAGCCCCTATGCTTGCGAGGGCGCGTGATGATCTATGCCCGTTTGTATATTGTAAATTTTCAAGGAAGTCATTGATTTACAAGCTTCGTACGCATGCGGGGCTCACGAGAATCTATTCCTCTGTTGAGCTGAATTTTCACGTGAACGAGGGCGTTTTTTTTTTTAATCTAAAGTTGATTTGTTGGGGCCATTTAGCGCTGAAACAGTAAAACTTACACCAAACATCTGACCCACGCCAGCGACCCCCTCTTGGGTTTACAGCACCATTCGATATGGCAGTAACACCCGCTAGAAATCAAAGACGAAACCCAAAACGAACACCCAATAACTCAACTGAGTAAACGCCGATATACATTGGTTTAACACGAGGCATAGGTCTTCAAGAGCCCTCGCAACTGATTTGCTGGTGCTCACGTGGGTCTATGCCTCCTGCGTATGGACAAGCCGGGGTGGGCGGAATCAGGCAGTGATGCCGCCAGAAAAATAAAACCATAAAGTGGTGTAAACAGCCGAGAGAAGTCATGGACATGAGTTTTCATACGGGTTCACGTTGAAGGCACGTAACCCACTTTAACACATTCGAGACGCGCCACATCCGGATACGCGGCTTTTAGCCGCGTATCCGGATACGGCACGTCTCGAGTGAGATAACCCCCTTGTGTGTGCAGCCATCGGTACTGCGGGGGTTAAAAAGAGACATTGCTGTCACTGATTCAATGTGTTCATTTTGTTGAGTCAATGGCCTTCACTGATGTTGATAGCTCAGTCTTTAACATCTACTGCACCGGAGTCATAATGGCATTAACAGGCGGGTTATGGGGGGGGGGGGGGGCACCTATCGCCCCTATGGAGTACGACCTGACCACTGATCAATTCAGTCGCACTGCAACTGTGCCACTCTGATTTATCAGGACTTACCTCATGCAGACGTCCGCCATTGTATAGGACGTTATCGGCGGCGCCATGCCGAATCAGAGGCAACAAAATTAAGTCCCTTTTGCTTGCAGCCACCAATTCACACTGTTTTCACTGTGGCTGCATCAGTACGCAAGTGGGCTAACCTTTGAATGTTGTTTTAACCACACTACAAGGTGACCATTGACGTGGGCAAGCCCTATAGAATCTTCGTTCGCGAAGTCAAGCCAAGACAAGGTGAACTTGTTTGTAGACACGAATTAACTTAGTCAGTTTTGTAATGGTTACGCAGAGGTTGACCTCCCACGTTTTCTACCAGTTATCGATGACAATGTTCAGTGGTCGCAAATCAAGCAGAAAATTAGGAAAATGGCAAGTGACATTCTCCGTGACCCTTTCAATGAACCCTCAAGTGCTGCCCACTGAAAACTACATTGTAGTTCAGGAGGTAGATCGACTATGACGGCGGTTTAATGGTGGTGCCAGAATAGCTTGGCGCGTCTGTATCCAGTTCAGGAGACAGAGCGAACATGATAGTTCAAGGGTTTTGCCTGAAGGCGCCAAGCTATTCTGGCAAAACCCTTGAACTACCATGATCGAAGCATATCTTGCCGTTGTCTAGGACTGAACTATGTTAAATTGCAATCGTCAGCACACGGAAAATTAAGGGGCCGGAATGGCACCTGATACTCTCAATGACCCATTAAACTGTGCTCTCTTGCAGCAACCTGCTGCACTGCAGGCTTTGATTACTAAAATTCGCCAGTACAACTGGTCATCAATTTTGTCTTGCCTCAGCTAACACTTTTATGTTCACAATCCAGATGAGTAGGCACACGTACCAGAGGTATAGGCACACGTACCAGAGACCAGAGGTATAGGCGCACGTATCAGATGTATAGGCACACGTACCAGAGGTATAGGCACACGTACCAGAGGTTTTCTACTGCCTTTTAAAGCACCATTACACGTAAATCTGAAGACACGTTTCTTGTTATGCCTTGTCGACACACCTAATGAACTTTAACAGCAGTTGGCAGACGCAGAAAAGCACACGCGTAATCGCACTCATATTTATTCTGCTCAGCTGTTAGTGTGTCAATCTATTTTTTGCTGTTTCTCATACTGAAAGCATTGTATGTATAAAACGGAGTAGAGTCATTGTCAATTTACTTGATATTAAGACGACGTGTGCTGAACTGGATTGTCCTGCGTCTAAATGAACCATAGCTAGACCTGTGTGTAGCGTTTCGTAACCATCTGTTACAGAAGTGTATCTTTGAACGGTTATGGCGGTAGTGGGCCTTGAAGCGTAACAACAGAAACTCTCCTGTTCACAAAAGAGAAGAAAAGCAGAAAAAAAGTATTTCATTTGACTACAATCAAACTTTATAATTTAACCCTTATCATTCGAAATAGACCAGTGTGTGAAATAAGTTCGACTAAAATAGTTCAAGGGTGGTGCCAGAATAGCTTGGCGCCTCTAGGCGCCAAGCTATTCTGGCACCACCCTTGAACTAAAGCCATTGGTCTATAGCCTTATCTGTAAGTACTATCTTGCATATGGCAGTGTACAAATTTGAAGCTTTTAGCCTCAGTATGACATAGGTTAAGTTAGCCGTTTTGCGTAGCATTGTTGTAAGACATGCAAGGAACATCTGTAAAGGAGATATTGCAAACTATTAACCCTTCGCTGACTGCAGTAGGTCGCTTTAAAGGCCCACTACCGCCGTAACTGTTCAAAGATACACTTCTGTAACAAAAGGTTACAAAACGCTACACTGACACAGGTCTAGTTATGGTTCATTTAGACACAGGAGAATCCAGTTCAGCACACGTCGTCTTAATATCAAGTAACCTGACAATGACTCCATTCCGTTCTATAAATAGAGTGCTATACCGAGAAACAGCTAAAAATAGTTTAAAACGCTAACGGCTGCACAGAGTAAATAAGTGCAATTACGCATGTGCTGTTGCTGCGTGTCCAAACTGCTGTTAAAATTCATTAGGGATGTCGACAAGACATAACAAACACAAATGGTGCAGAAACGTGTCTTCAGGTATATGCGTAATGGTACTTAAATCGCCTCTTATGCATAAGTTGCGGGTAATTGATAAATCAGTCGCCAAGCTAATCAGTTTTATTTCTGATGCAGTGATTACTGTTGATCCGAGTTCCTCAGTATTACTGTTGGCGCTTTGATTAACTCATTCCACACCAGGACCAAAATCCCCCAATTTTGAAGTTGTCCTCTGAAGGACCTCCCCCACCCGGGTCTGCCTTAGGGGACTTGGGTGGGGTTAACTACTTTTTAGTTCTCAGGGTCACCCTGGTCAGCCCCACAGGGTGGGTTTCCTTTCTGATTCTGGGGCATGTGTTTCTGTCTACCCTTGGTCCATTCACCTGTATTTGCCTTTTTTAAAACTCTCCCAACTGTCTGCGCTGCCTGTAGCTCTTGATGTTGGATGTGTGTTGCTAAATGGTCTTAGCTTTATTTAGGCCCCATGTCGTAGGTTTATTTAACGTATTGGACCGGCTGGCGACATACATTTAATAGTCTGTTTATGTTTTGTTTTTTTCACAAGCAGTGCAGGCACGTCATGAGAAAGCCGTGTTGCTGTCGGGACGTTAAGCAATGTACAATCAATCAATCAATCTGAATGACCGCATTACAATTCTAGAGACAGATCGAGCACAATATGGGCGCCAAGCTGTTCTGGCACCCCCCTTGAACTATCATGCTCGATCCATGTCTTGCTGTGGTGTGTCGGGGCTGAATGAGTTAAACGTTTTTCCTTTTATGGTCAGACGATGGGGAAAATACCCCGCTCAACAAAGAAATCCGGCAGCATGATCCGATTCGTGCGGGTCACAGATGCAGTGAT